>WBNH01010059.1:194481-253714 GCA_013401255.1 Urocolius indicus
CACGGTCACAGTCATGGTCACATCTACACGTGAGAGTGGCTCCTGTTATTGGAGTCGGTGTAATTAACTGTGTTGGAGGTGTGTTAAGTAGCCGCTGAGGGAAGAAGTGGTTCAGTAGCGAAGGAAAGCGCAGGGCGAGGGCACTGTGGGGGCTGCGGTTCCTGGGGAAGTTTCAAAAGGGCAAAAAAAAAAAAAAAAGAGATTGGTTTACAAAATCCCAGTGACCAGGTGTGTGGTTAAATGTTTGTTCTGGTGTCTGTGCCTCAAGTGACAAACAGGAGAGACGTTAACACCGGCCATCATTTATATGTGCCCAGTTGTAAACAGGATTCCTTTGAAAACCTGAGCTTGTGGCCTTAAAGAAAGCCACTTCTGAATTAGTAAGAAAACTCCGTGGGTTACATGTAGAAATGATGAGGGAAAACACTCTTCTCTCGTTAGGCTGCTGTAATTGTGCTCCATAAAGTGCTGAGTAGGGCTCACAGGTCCATCCCTTGGGCTGTAACATTCATCACACTGGGGGAGGTCCCCTGGCTTTGTGCCTAAAGGATGTGCTACAGCTGATAAAAGTGCTTAACAGGCAATTATTTTTTCTATTTCTGATCAGGAATAATCTATCTTTAATTATTAGACCCTCAAATTCTGGTCTGTATTCCCTAGGGAATATCAGTAATGGGATTCCTGTTCCTCAGTGGTAAGAACAGCAAACTCTTTTTCTTCTGTTTCTCTCATGTCTCCAGGTCTCATAACCTTTCCGTTTTTAACATGATAGCCAACATCATAAAGAAAAGCAAGAAAGGTGAATCACCCATGTTTCTAATGATACTGAATACACATCATCAGACTGCACCTCCTACTGCATCTCAGCACAGTCACTCATCACTTCCATATACCAGGTTCCCAGTGCACACAGAAGAACCTTGGCACAGGAGTAAATCCACAGAGATCTAAGCAGGCTTGGTACAGAGCAAGAAACCCTTTATAACATCAACCAAATTGAAAAAGTATCCAAGCTTCATGACAAGGTCTTAACACACAAAAAGTTCTGCTTTCAAGATTTTAGCTCCTGTTCAGCAAGCTAAGTTTGTAGGCCCCACCACCAGCTGTTTCTAAGAATGTTTAGTGATTGTTTTAGGTATTAATTCAGGCTTATGTAGTGTTCTTCCATAGAGCTGTTATTTTTTAAGATGACTATTTCCTTTCTAAAATGGCCTTTTCATAAGTAAAGACAGATTGACAAATCCTATGGACTTAAGACTGCATGCACACGTTTGTATAAAATCAAACAATTGCTTTTTGAATTTGCTTAGCCAGCAAAGTGAGGGCAATGTGGACATTTTCAAGCAGTGTTCTTGTTTGCTTTTCCTTTGGAGTTTAACACTTCCTGTCAACAAGTGTGTGTACATAAACTTGGATCTGTTTTGAAACAAGAGTAACTTGCAAAAACTGCTGCACTTTCCCATAAACCCTTATAAATGTAATGCTGGAGGAAAATATATGTGTGGATGTGTATGTGTGCCTAAAAAAAACACGAGTAGATTCAGCGTTGGCTAAGGAAATATGCCCAAAATAGCCAAGAGACAGCAGGTGGCAATATCAATGGCATGTCTTTTTCATTAATGTTTGCACTTTAGCTTTGCTGCTTTCACTTGAGTAACTGCATTTGGAAAGAAAGGTCATCTACAAAGCTAAGTGGGAAACAAATACATTGATTTTTTTGCTCACCTCCCTTTAATTTTTTGTCTTTTCAGGGAAGAATGCAGTGAGCACTCATTTAACTTCCACAAGTGCTCTGCTGTGGGTATTTACTAATTTCTTTTCCCTTCCTTTCTGTTTTGATATTTGATTCCTAGGGCATCTTATTTGCCTTTGTAAGCCTCCTGTTATATATGCATTAAGTAAACAAATTTCACACAATTCCAAAGTAATCATCTTTATTTACCTGGGGAGACTGGTTCTATGTTGCTGCATGTCTTTCTGAGGCATAATCCAAAACCACACTTCACCTTTAATTAAGATTTTGTGAGATTAAAAGTCCTAATATTTAGCATTTGTGTTTTGTTTTCTGTGTTTAAAGTGAATTCAGACACAAACTATGAGGTTAGTTTCACTCACATGCACATGCACATGCCCACAGTCATGCAGTATATAAAGTTTACACCTAGTTCAGGCAGTTACACCCAAGGGGATGATCAGTTAAGTAGAAGGTCAATAGTGTCTATTGCCTTGCTAATTAAGTTACATGAGCACCTAAAGCTTTCATGATGTCAGCAATCTCAGCTGTCTGACTTGGTACCTACCTCTTGCCTCTGATCAATGAGGTTCATAAACATTCCCTACAACTTCTGTTGAGTACTTTTAATGCATAGCCAAAGCATTTAACTTCAGCACAGGTAACCGAGGGTGAGGGCACAATCACTTTTATTCTAAAACATCAGAGAAGAGGAACACAAAACAGAGAGTGTTCATTTTTAAGTAGATTATTGGTGACAACACTTGTCACAGGCTTGGGAGACATAATATTTTAACCCTTCTACTAAAGATGGTCAAACTCACGTCTTCCAGAATATCCAAATTATGTCTATAGAGATGAGGCTTGGATGTTTACTGCCTGTGAAACAAGGAATAAGGTCAGAAAGAGCATATACTACTACTTAACTGTGCACCTACATGACAGAGGATTTGAGGGCAGTGATTGCAAGTCCAGTCAGAAGAAAAAGTTTGCTATATTATAGTAGAAAAACAGAAATATTAATAGAAACAACAGGATAATGCCCATTGTAATACTGTAGGTGGAACTTATTGTCTGTCTTTAATCCAAAGTGGCAAAACACACCCAAAACAATTTTATAGGTCAAACTTGCAATTAGGTAGACGTGAAATCCATGCTATTAAAGGCCATCCAACATCTGGGTGACAGGTCCTGTTAGACATGGTGTATGGTGAGAAGAAGACATGGAATATGAGACAGGGAATAATACATTTGGAGTCTCTCTATATGCTCTGTAAATTACGTCTGACTTCTTAGGCTGTCATAAGTTTATTTCTCAGTAACTTGCATTACCTGTAGGCTTTTGAATTTTGTATTTTCAGTCACCAGATCTAATGAAAAACACTGAAAACACTAAAATAACGTCTGCGGAAGAGGTGGATTATAGAGTGACTGAGACAACAATGCTAGAGGAAAAATCAAATGGGCAGGAAGCAAAAGCTGGCTTTTGTGGGAAACATATATTGGGCTGTCAGTTGACAGAGTGAGATACTGAGCGGTGTAGCAGAGAGAAAATGTGGACTTCAGAGAAAACAAATGCAGAAGAAAATCAGGAAGAAGCAGATAGGAAACCTCTTTTTCTGTTGGCAGTTTTGTGCCATCATCTGCTGTAGTTATTAAGGCAAGGTCTTAGTTTAAACCACAAGAACAAAAGACTAACCTCAGAGATAAAAAAGTGTGTTAGAAAAACAATAGTTTCTATGTTTCAAATAACAAGTTTTTCTTTCCCTTTGCTTCTTTCATCCAATAAAGACTTTAGTGGTTCTGCAGCAGATGCCTTCAAACTGTAATAGTGTATGTGATTAGTCAACGTGGATGGATACGCCAGCTGCAATATGCTCCTTGAGATAGCTGAAAGAACAGGAGTAGAACAAGAAATGCAGCACTTGGCAGGTGGAAAGGTATTGAAACACGTATTTAGCATTCTGGATAGCTCCATTTTGGATTTTTATTTCTAGAAAAGACATTATTAACATTATTTCACATGGTATAAATCCAATTTTCTTTTGTTAATGTGTTTGCCTTTGATTTTCTTTCAAGTTACAGCAGCAGTAAGTAAGCTGATGAATGTTTTCCTTCGTTTGTTCTCTGCATTATTAGCAGCATTGTCTGAAGGATTTGCCTAATGGTGGTTAATAAAGCCTCTCTTTTGAAACATGATTTTGCCTATTAATGCAGAAGAAAAGATTTAAAGCTAGACACAGCAATGTTTTCTTTTCCACACGTTAAAATCAGAAGCTCTTAAGCTTCTAAATGGGTCAGCCATCCAGTATGATGTAATCACATGTAATTAGTCAAGGTCTTAATTGGCTTGCTGGATGTTTGCATATATTAATATAGATGCTTGATCCAAGAGATATCTTGATACAATAGGTGTCATTTCATATGTTCTAATTCTGTAGAAAGAAGAGAATCCTAAATGAACTGGTTTTTCAAAGCAATTGGATTTTCAGAAACTGAAATGCAATTTAAAGTGTTCTCTGCCCAGCTGAGTTGGAAAATCAGGCTTTTATTTCAATGCCAGTAAAAATACATGCCGTTGAAGATCATGGCTACATGTCTGTAGCTAAATGCATCAGTATGGCTCTAGACTGCCATACACAGCTTGTTCATACAATTCATTAATGTGCCAAAAAAAGAGAGAGAGAACTAAATGGAAGCTGCTACTTGAATGTATGAACAAAATTTCTTAGCCCAATATTGATGTGGTATCATCTGGAAGCAAAAAGCACAGTTTGATGCTGTGCTCAAAAATACCAGTGTGATTATTTCAGAGGAAAAGACAGAATCCCCTGCAGCAAGTAGGAAGATGTACCTGGTATTTGCTTTGTCTATGGAATGTGAAGTGACACTGCATGTTTGCCTAACAGTATCAATGCTTCCTTATCATCTGGGCATTCCATTTGTAAAGGAAGTGCCCAGTTAGTGGCACTTTGAGTGCACGACTGTTGTGTAGGTTGTGAGATGAATAATACTAGTAATTATGGATTTAGGCATGGTTCATACCTTGACTTTCAGTTAGTTTTGGTGCTAAAACAACAATTGAGATTGTCATCTGATCCCATACTGTCCTTTACAGCAGTGATTTCTGATTTTGCTTGTGAATATAGGAGTGCAGTATTGTCTGGAGGAGACAATAATGTGATCATAGGAAGAGAATGAGGGCAAAAAACCCACCCAAACACATCAGCCAGTGGAATGGATTTGCTGTAACCATGGAAAATGTGGAATGCTGGGAAACAAGGAAGGACAAAGAAGAATGTTGCATTTCTAAGGTACCAAAAGAGAAAATGTCCCTGTGATACAGTCGCTAAATTAAAACTGTTAAACCTGGCAGATGTAAGTTGGGCAGTTAAATAATGTTTAGGTATCTGAAGAAAGGCTGGATTGATCTTTTTCAGGTTAGGTAAGTTGTGAAAGATGTGACTCTGTGCAAGCAGAGACACATCAAAGACTACCATGATGCATGTGACAATCGTAATAGGCACATGTGATATTTGTATGCTGGAGTATCAGTAAGGATTTTACATATATAATAGCCTAGTGTGCTGACTTGATGGGTCAGTTTCCTATGGAATCACCTGGAGCTAATTGTTGCAAATTCCCAGTGCACAGGCTGCTTGGGAATTATCTTCTAAGTTTAACATGTTTATAACCCACATGTAATTCAGTGTTTTTCCTCTTTTGCTCTTTTTTTTTTGTCTTGAAAGTACAAATGCACTTTAAAAAAATTCATGGAAGCTTGTCACTGATTCCTTTTCATTGGCTGATTAATAGATGCTGAGCATAACACAGAGTTTTTAAGAGAATATCAGTGGATTGTGAAATAAATGCAGTTTTCAGAATCTCCTTTATTATGGAAGCAGAATCGTGGCTGTCTCTTTAGTTGCCCTGATTAAGAGGAGTAACAGCAACAGACATAAGACCTGAGTTTTGTCACTTGACAGGATCATAAATAGAACCAAGGGAATAATTAATCCTAGGGTACTAGCACACTAATTAGTACTGTTTTGAATTGATAGGAGTTGCAGGTTCTTGGTACCTTTGAAAATCTGTTTTTATTGTGGTGTGAATATTTGAGCCCTTTTTTTGCCCTCACTTTAAGTAGCTGTCATTCTCGGTATATTTTACCTACTAATAGGAGGCATCTAAGGATGAAACAGTGGCAAAATGTCTGTGTACCGCCTGCTTATATATCTTATTTTTGACAATAAGTAAGGCTACAAAAAATAGAATCTTGGGTCTTATGAGATTCAAAGAAGCGAGGGACACAGTCAGTAAAATACAGCACTGCTAGTAGCATATTAGATGAACATAAAATAGCTCTTCTAGCCCGGAATAATTGGTCCAGCACAGTGCCTGCCATATGGCCAGCAGCTTGCTGATGCCCTTTGCCCCAG
The DNA here is from genome assembly GCA_013401255.1 of Urocolius indicus. NCBI lineage: Eukaryota > Metazoa > Chordata > Aves > Coliiformes > Coliidae > Urocolius > Urocolius indicus. The sequence continues at coordinate 200,653 of WBNH01010059.1, forward strand.
CTGTCATGTGGAATGGCAGCATTGGAGTTACTGTTGGAGTCATTCTGATGAAAGCAGTTTTTCACACTGACTAGTTGCAGATCATCCGGAGTTGCCAAGACCCCATTACAATCACAAGGGGCTACTTCTGATTTCTGCTCAAGTAGAATAAAAGGCCTGGACAAGCCCTTGACTGTTTTGGTCACAGGTAGCTGAGTGGAAAATAAACAGAGCAGATTTTTCTGTACATTTTGCCTCATTTTCCCAAGGTTTTCCATTCATGGAAAATTCATTGCCTCAAATAGAGAAGTTGAAATTGTTGAAGCATCTTTAAAAAAAAAGCAAAATAATTCTATGGATAGAGTAGGCCGTACAGCATTTAGTTAGACATTGGGATCAATTTTAGACATCTTCAAAATGCTCTGATTTTTGTGTGTATGGAGAGCTGTGTTTTTTAAATGTGTGCCTGCTTGTAAAAGCAGCTAGAAGAGATAATAGCTATTTTGACATATCAGCACAGAACTTGTCTGTGTCGGGACAACTGATCTGGAAACTAACAAATTACTAGTTTGTTGGTTTTTTTCTTTCTAGGATGTTGATAGTAAGTTACCAAGTTAATTATATTGATATATTTCTTTCTAGCTACTAATTTTCCCCTGCACCCTGCCTGAATATTTACAAGCCATTTACATTGCCAAGAAACTTCCCATGCAGGGATAAAAATGAAATGACAGACCATAGCTTACAAGCCATCAGACTTCTAAACACTAAAAGCTTGTAAAAGAATCTCTGGTGTCCTCTCAGCTACAAGAAAGAGTAATGATGTGATATCTACCATGTAAATTAGGCCGAGTTTTGAGCAGCATCTACTTCTGATTCACCAACAGTGAAAACAGCTCTTTTGCAATAGGTTATCATGCTATTTGGCTGAGGAGGTTAACCATTTTTTCCCTTTTCTTTGGTGTTAGTATGATAGGGGAGTTCTTTGTTTTTACACTGTGTTTGGGATTGGTGTTCAAATATTTCAGATCTATTCATATATTTTCCTGAAACCTGAAAATGGGTTTCAAGATACAGAAGGTTGAGATACCTCAGTTTTCTGCCTGTGTGAGATTCCAGAGGCTTTTCACCATTTTCTTCCATGTTCAGGTTTACCTGCCATAGGGATTGTAAGCAACATCCTGTTCACAGAAAGCTCCATTGTACTTGAAAGCTAACTGCTGGGTATTTTCCTATGGATTGGATACCTGGATCTATCCCCCTGTATTTTAATGCTTTTGAACAAAGAGGTTATTGTTGTCATTCAAGTTTTATGTCACCCACCCACCATTCCTCATTTAATTTACTTTGTCAACCTCTGATACACTCCTGATTCATCATCTTATTGAGTAATGATAGCTTCCATACCTCCTAATCCTGGCACTAGCCTCTCTTTCACTGAATCATTTGGGCTATTCTTCTTGATTTTGTTTTCAGGGCCAGTTACTGAGATGTGCAGTGCTCAGAACATTCTATAGCACTGTGATACTTCCATTAGAGTTGATGTGTCACAGGTACACCTTTGCAATGATGGAGATGGAAAGAAAAGGAGCTGGTAATTATCTCCCTATAACTTACATCACACGTTTCATCTCGAGTGCCAATAACAAATTGGTCTGTGTCAGCGGTCTCTGTATTGGAAAAATATTCCTGAGCTATGTGATAACAATCAACTCTGTGTCATAACCACATCAAGTCTATAAAAAAGTGGACAGTGTTATGTTTATTAAGACTAGAGGATACTTGAGCCAATAGTTCTAATTAACAATTCAGCTCTGTGGGCATGTACTGAACTGACAGTGAGGTTTGGGACATCATTCTGGTTTTGCTTCCCTACTGTTTTTCACCTGATTTTACTTTTTGGGTTGAAGGTGTGCATGCTCATCTGCTGCAGCAAAATCATGGTAGTATACACATGAATGCATGCACAAAGATAGTGAGATGGTAAAATATTATTCATTGACATAAAAGATACTTGTTGACTATAAACTCAGAAAATTTTCATGAATGAGTACACTCATTTGGGCAATCAGTGTCTCCTGGCAAGAAAGGTCTCTGACAAGAACCCCTCCATTCTCAGGTATGTACGCACCTCCTTGGAATCTTTTCTGCACAGATCACAAAAAGCAGTGCTCCCTGGTTACAAACCCTATCCCACCTATACTTCCCAGGGAAACACCACCAACAGCAGCATGCTGGGATGCAGTCTATAGAAATCATGTGACATCATCTTGGTGAAGGGATAGTCATCACACCTCCTGTCTTTTCCTATTGATGCTTTCTTGTGCATTTCCTATCCAACTCCTTTCCAAGCTTCCTAATTCATAGAATCATGGAATGGTAGGGGTTGGAGGGGACCTCCCTGTGGCAGTCACCCTAGGCCACACGTGGCACCCTGGCAGGGATGGGAAGGAGAATATTCCAGGGTGAAGCAGGGTAGGCACTACTGACCTTTTGATGTAGTTCAGCCTCAAGACACATACAGAAACAGGACAGTTTAACCCAAGCATGTCTTCTCGTGTTAACCTTCAGCCTAGGACTTCTATTTCTGACTGGCATACTGTGTACATGGTGATGGATGTGCTCACACAGCATAGGGAATGCTGCTTTATGCCTTTTACAGTAGGCATCCAAGGGAGATGTATACCCAAGAGTTAGACACCAGTGAGCACACGAGGCCTGGGAGGACACTGTGGTAGGAACAGCTTCATTGAGACTGGGCAGCATAGTGTATGTCAGCTCCACAGCAGACAGGAATGTACACTGCTAATCATCTCAAAGGCACATTCCAATTCAAAATGAGCCACCTGAAGCCTCACAAAGTTGTTATTGACTCCTTACTGAGGGCAGGTGAAAAAATACAGCAGTGAAGTTCCACTACTACATTGCACTTCTCATAATATGCATCAGTCTGATTCCTATCCTCACTCTGTTTCCATGTCCCTGGCTCACTCGCTTTACTCCAGAGAGAGATGCCCAGGTCAGTAGGCATGACATGCTGTCACCATGCCCTGATGCAGATGAGTAAGTTTACACCTCCTCCTCATGCCAAATGCAGGTTTTGCCTGTGTGAAGGAGGTGTCTGCAACAGCGCACTGTGCTGTCTCTGTCTTGCCAGTATATTGTGGAAAGGGGTGCCTTTTCTCCCAGAGGCTTTATGCTAAAGGAAGAAAGCAGGTCTCTATTTCTAGTTTTGGAAATAGAAAGTCAGTGGCTTGAATAGCCACGCACTTCAGATGTTAACACTGGGCAATCCTGCAACTGTTCTCAGCAGTTAACGCCACTCTGAGGCAAGACACCTGGTGGTGATGGTGCTGTGTCCTAGGACGTGGATCTGCGTGCAGTTGTGCCACATGTGCAGTGCCTCATCAGTGTTCATATGCACCCTGTTACCTGAGGTGTGTCAAACAGCACTTGATCACACAGCTTTCCCCTGAGCATTCTTCATTTTGCAGTGAAATGGGTTACTGCACGTTTGATACACATCCTGGAGCAGTTTTAAGTACAGTGTAGTGGAGGTATTTCAATCCAGTCAGCCTCAAGAGGGAGTCAGTGGGTTACTGTGATACAGCGAAGGTGCCTAATTCTACAAAGCTTGGTGTGCCTTGGGAAAAGAAAGCTCCAACTAAGCACAGCAGGGGGAAGCAGAATTTGTGCACACATCCAGTGTGTGATGCAGCAGCAGCCCTTGTGCAGGCTGGTAAGAACCTTGTGGGATGAGATCCTGCACCAGCCAGGAAGCTGTCGCTGGGCTGGTATGTATCAGTACCACAATAAATACTGCAGCCATTGTCCTAGGGTTCCAAATGATACCAGATAAGGCAGAAGATATTTGAAAGACTTGGATTTCCCCCTGTAATTAGACTTCACTTCTTTACAGCATTGTTTGCCATTGTACATAACCACCTTTCCCAGCAGGGACTGAAAAGCTCTGGAGCAGCCACTTTGTAGCAGTGTTTGAGGATGACCTTTATTTGGTTTCCCGATGGTTTGTTGACTGTTAAGGATTATGAAAAACACCCTATTTAGCTATAAATGTCTGCCTGTATGGCTACTCTTTCCATTTACTCTATGATCACAGTGGCTGACTCTTGCTAATATTATTGCCAATACTCTATTACTGGCTAATAACAGACAGTTGAAGGCATGAACATGATTTCAGTGCAAATATTCCAGGAAGCACTAAGTGCAATTTTAACACAGAGTTCATCCAAATATGTGAGTATTCTGGCACATGGGACTGTGGCAGGTTTCCATATATATGTGATATTGTAGTGGAAACGTGATGTGTGGCCCCATGACCAGATAACTGAGATTATTGCAATCTCTGCCTCCAGAGAATTATCTTACACTCGTAGCTAATCATATATAGACTTGTGAGACCTAGTGTTGTATCAGAGCTTAGGTATCTAGGTGACTAGGGAGCTTTATCCTGCTGTTACCTTATAACTGGATGTTATAAATTAATAGCTGTTAAATGCTGAAGAACAACATCATTATTTGCCACTACTTTGGTTATGTCTCTAAGCTTGTGCTAGTTGTTTCATCCCTGTGTAAGAAAGCAAGCTCAGGCCCAGTTAGTTAACAGTAAGAGCTGAAATGAGAAGAAAAGTGGTGGGAAGATTGGCCTCGCTAAGTTTCAGTACCCCACTTGCCTTGAATAATGTCACGTGAGGAGACAAATGCTTTTTCATGCCCTTCATTTGATCTGATTCCAGGTGGTATGGTATGATTCCTCTCATCTGCTCTCACTGGTAAGGCCTTGCTGCAAGTGACTGAGAAGGTGTGGTATTGTACCGAGTTAACTTCCAGGAATGTAATGGTTTTTGTTTTCAGATGCTAGTCCTTTGTATTCTGACAGTTTTCTTCACTTTTTGTCATCACAGTCATTTCCTGTGTCATTCATAGAACAAAAGGATCCAATGTAGACTCACGACAGCAGTTGCTGCGTCTGATGCATTTAAAAGTAAAAAGTATCTCAAAGAAGGGCAACATGTCTAAAGAAGACCAATGAAGCTGGGGAGCAGCTTCACTGAGAATGAGTCTAGAGCAGAGGTCTCACGAGTAGTGGCTGAGGGAACTGGGGATGTTCAACCTGGAGAAAAGGAAGCTGAGGGGACTTTCTTGCTTGCTACAACTATCTGAAAGGAGACAGAAGCCGAGAGTCAGTCTCTTTTCCCAAGTTACAAGCGGCAGGATGTGAGGAAATAGCCTCAGGTTGTGCCAGGGGAGGTTTAGATTGGATAGTAGGAAAAATTTCTTCGCTGAAAGGGTTGTCAGATGGAGTCACCGTCCCTGGAGAGATTCAAAAGACTTGTACGTGTGGTGCTGAGGGACATGGTTCAGTGGTGGCTGTGGCAGTGCTGGGTTAACGGCTGGATGACCTTAAAGGTCTTTTCTAACCCAAACAACTCTGCGATTCTGTAATTTTAGAGAGAAAACAAGCATAGACCTCCTGTGTATCTTAGGGAGCAGAAGCAAAAGGCTGTGTTTATAAATAAAGCTGTTGAAAAAAAACCAAACAATGCTGGAAATACACAAAACATCACATCTTCGCAGTCACTGTACGGAGGTGTGAAACGAGGATGAGCATTAACAAACTGGACTCTCGGTATTAGATCCTTGTCAGCTACAGCGCGATGTGATTTCGGGGGAGAAGACAACGCTGGGTGCTTTGGCGGTTGGGTGGCCCTAGGTCGCAGCAGACTCGGAGGGGGTTTTACTTGGTGTAGAATGATGTGGAAACCGCGTGTAAAAGTTGGATTAGAAGAACCTGACGTGAGGGATGGAGGGAGGGATGGAGGGAGGGAGGGAGGGAGGTTCCTCTTGCCCTCTACACTCCCTCCCGCCGCCGCCGCGGTGCAGCCGCCGGGGGGCGCTCTCAGCCCGGGCAGGACCGTCGCTGGGGCGGACGGAGGGGAGGAGAGAGACAAACGAGGCCCCTTCAGTTTCGTACCCAGCTCACGGTTCAAGGTCAACGCTGCGTTAAACCGCCTCACAAAGGCTCCTTTTAGGAGCTCCGCGGCCGCGCGCACAATTCCCCCATTCAGGCGGCGTGAGGCTCGCGGGGGCCACGCGTGCGCGGCTCTCGGCCCCGGGAAGCCGCTGACAACGCCTGGGCCGGTCACGCGGCGCTCCCGAGAGCCGGCAAGGGAAGGGAAGCCCCCCATGGGCAAGCGGGGCCAGGAGCCACCAAGCTCCGGTCGCCGATCGCTCCCGTAAGCCGCCGCCGGCGCTCCTGACCCGGCTCCGCTCCACCCCGCCCCGCCCGGCTCTATTTGCATACACCCCGCCCATCTCGGCTTTCATTGGCGGAGGCGGTCCCCGTCGGCTTCTCCGATTGGCTGTTCTCCTCGCAGGTCATTTGCATGCGGCGGTGCGGGGCGCCCCGGCAGAGCCGCGGCGGAGAAGTTGAGTCGGAGCCGCGACCAAAGTGTCCCGCGGAGCCGCCGCCTCGCTCCCAGCCCCCGCCTCGAGCCCTCCGCGGTTCGCACCCAGAGGGAATAAGATGGCTGAGGGCAGCCCCCCTGCGGGATGGAGGTAGCTGGTCCTCGGCGGAGCCGGCGTGCGGGGAGGGCTCTTTTCCTTTTCTCCCGCACAGCTGTTGGTCTGGGCTGCTCCTGCTCGGTAAACGCGGGAGAGAACCCATCCCGGCTTCATCACCTTTCGTGTTCTTTGCGGTTGGCTTAACCCGTCTTTTTGTTTTTTTGTTGTTTTTTTTTTTCCCTATGGCTGGGATATCCAGCTCTACCCTGAAGACCCTGGAGGATTTAACTTTGGACTCTGGTTATGGGGCAGGGGATTCCTGCAGGTCACTCAGTCTCTCTTCTTCCAAATCCAATTCCCAAGCTTTCACCTCATCTCAACACAGAGGCAACTGGTGGTACTACTCGGGCTCCATGAACAGTAGGAATAACAGCTGGGATACCGTGAACACCGTCCTGCCTGAAGACCCCGAGGTCGCAGATATCTTTTCCAAGTGCCCTAAGCTGCCGGATCTAGAGGAATACCCTTGGACTGATGAAGACATCGCAAAAATCCTCCGAAAAGGGAAAGGCAATGGCCATAGCAGAAGCTTTTCTCAAGAAGCCGTCAGACGGCTCTCGCAGTTATTGAGACGTGCTCTGATCAGGGTCTCCAGGGAAGCTCAGCGCCTCAGCGTGATGCACTCCAAGTGCACCAGGTTTGAGGTGCAGAGCGCCATCAAGCTCATCCAGAGCTGGTCGTTGTCAGAAAGCTGCGTCCTGGCGACCGTCAAGGCTCTGTCTCTGTACAGCATGAGTGCAGGAGATGGACTGAGGAAAGGGAAATCGGCCAGGTGCGGCCTCACCTTTTCAGTGGGGAGGTTCTTCAGGTGGATGGTGGACACGAGGATCTCGGTGAGGATACATGAGTACGCAGCCATCTCCTTAACGGCTTGCATGGAAAACCTTGTAGAAGAGATTAAGGCTAGGGTTTTGGCAAGTCAGAGCCCGGATGGTGGAGGAGGGGAGATCTCAGCTGAGATGCTGGAGATGGTTATCAACAACGATGCTGAACTTTGGGGAGTGTTGCAGCCTTACGAGCATCTCATCTGTGGGAAAAACGCTAATGGTAAGATCCACTTTTTTCCAGTGTCTAATGTTGATACCAATGAGCTTTACGGTCAAATCATTGATTTCTGTGAACTTGGGGTTCTTTTTTGTTTGTTTCTCTGTTCATCTGAATTGCATTTTGGTCGTGGTTTGTGTGTGTGTGTAAAGCAAACATGATGGTTTTACCACGAATGCTCCTGCTTTATTCTTAAGATGTACCAGTTTATAATAGGTGCAGAGGCTGTGGGAAACCAAGCCCTGTTGTCCTAACCCATGTCTCCTGACTTTATACCAGCTGCTGTTTTGAACATTTTTGCTGTAACTAGCGTGTAAACATGCTTCTCTGTAACCATGACATGTGCTTTCCAAGCTACTCTGGAGAAAAACACCACTTTTTGTTTTTAAACGAAATTGACATTATAGTGAGTGTCCTGCAGTTTCATCCTAAAGATGCTGTTCCTATAATACAGCATCTTTGTGGTAGTAAAATCCAGTTTCTGAGCAAAAGCTTGTAGCTACACGTCACTGAGATTTCTTTCGAGTTTAGCAAAGCCTGTGTTGTAGTTAAGACTCGTGCAATAAACAAGAGCTTGTGCTTGGCTTGCCAAAGTGAGTATGTAGTGTGGTGCCTCGGTAATGACAATAACATAGCAGGAAGGTACTTACCTCTGTGATCTGTTTAGAAAGCAGACTTTTTGAACACTTGAACAAATAAGCAGCAAGAGGAATGTTGGCATCTTGGGATGAGGCTGAGGAGCAATTTGAAAGGCTTAAGTCATGACAGTCCTGTCAGAAGCTGCACTGTTTATTTTACGTTGACACGCTGAGAAGTACCACATTTTCCCCATGGAAAATTCAGAGAAACATTCAATTTTAGAAAACTATTCTGTTTACCACACACAGTTTCATGACTTTTGCTAGCCTCATTGTTACAGTCAGATATTCCATGCCTAATATCTGAACCCTTTATAAAATCAAAGGGTTTGGTCCTTTTCAGAACAAGAGAGAAGCAGAGGAGTGGATTTTCTCTGGAGAAAAAAAGATACTTTAGGTGAATGTTAGTGCTGAAACATTTGGTTAGCAAAGGGCAGATTCAACTTGTGCTCTGTGGGTGCATTGATTTCCTGCCATCATCCTTATACCAAAGCAATAATGTCACGTTTCAAATCGCTGTCAGATAGGTGCAAGACTATTCTCTTTGAGTCAGCCTGGTTCAGATTACAATGGAGAAGAGGATGGCTGCTGCTGTGGTGCTCACAAAACCAGTCTTGTGCACTCTGTCTGCCCTCTGTCCCCTGACAGTGTTGCTAAACGAATGTGAAATAAATGTGAAGAGCCCTTTGGGATGTGCTCTCGATACTGGTACAAGCCATTGCTCTAACTTTAAAAGTAAAACATAGACAGTCCACCTTTGTAACTACAAGCTCTTACATGGGAGACTGTAAAGGTGTGAGGATGCTTTTACCTGTGCCATAATTCTTTGTGTACCATGGGAATGTTTGTCACCAGCTCCAAAAAGAGGACTCAGTTCCCTCTCTTGTTCCTTACTTAGGGAAGCTGTGGTTTTGTAAGGTAAAACATGTGTTTTGGCTGTTCTCTGCTCTGTGCTTCTGTGTGTCAAATGGAGAGGAAGAGTCAGTCCCTCATGAGCTTTTTATTGCTGAGAAAAATCTCCTTCTTGTAAAAACAGCCAAGAGTGAATGAAAGTTGGTGTTCGATGGAAACAGGAGTGACTGTGCGAGGAGATGCTTATAAATATTCAAACCACCAAATGGTCAGTTACGATAACGCTTCTGTAGTGCAATACCGAGCAGTCAGTGGCCACAGAAGGATTGGCTTCTGTTGCCTCTTTTGTTGTCCCTGCCTTTCAGATCAATTCTGTCAATAACTGAATGCATTTTTTTTAAGGCTGAAAATTGAATAAATCTGCACATGAAGGTATCCTGTGATTCCCTGTGACAGCCTGTCACTAGTCTTCTACCTGACACAAGTCAGCAAATCTTCTAAATGGCTTTTCTTGCAGTTATAAGACCACAAATGGTTTTATATGGATGCAAAAGAAGCTTGAAATAAGTCCTTTATTCTCTCCCTATAGAAACTGTCAGTTAGTAACATTCGCATCATTCTCCACAGTGCTTTCAAATGATCTTGTCTTTTACATCAGTTTAAATCTGAGGTAGATCTAGTGGCAAAATAACTGGATTTATTCCACTAAAAGGAACAGGAAAACTTGCTTTACTGTCTTTTTTTTTGTTTCTTTTCTAGTAAGAGCATTTTAATAGAGTTCTTGTAAAGTGGGAACTTGGCGTGTGTTTGTTGGGTTTTGTTTTATAGCACCGAGTTTGCTGTTAGATATAAAAAGCACTTAGAGGTTAAGTTCTAGCTCCAGTCAAGCGTTGCAATCTCTGGATGAAATCCCTGGCAGCGTACTATGCAGAAGATTGCACTGGATTATCATAATGGCCCTTTCTGGCATTATGATCTATTGAATACCATTTTCAATATTAGATCAGGATAGTGTGCTTCTTTGGAGTCTTAAGAAACATAAGTAAACACATAAATCCTTGTAAATTCTCAAGAGACTGAGGTTTAAAAACTGTATTTCTTCAAGTGGCTGATCCCCCATCAAAGGTTGGAGTCCAGTCACTGTTTTTAAGGCTTTGGAGGCTGAAAGCTTAATATTCTGTATTATAACAAATGTGGTTTAGTCAACACCTGGTGTGTGAAGGGTAAAGTTTAAAACTGAAGGGGAATGTTAGTATTTTTTAAACAATAAATAATCTATGGTTTATTTATTTGCCCTTTCTGTAAAGCTGTTGCTTAATCAACTATTTGCTGCTTCTGTGAGACATTTTGTGCTGTCATTGTGAGTCCTGACTCCATCCTTAGGACTCAATCTCCGCCTTGGAAGGAGGAATGTCATCTGAGCTTGTGGCCATAAGGAGTTCTGTAAAGCTCTCTGGGCTGGTTAATGTAATGCCTGCAAGGGACAAATCTTTTTAGACAGTCTAGGTGGAGTGTTGCAAAAATAATGCAATGCAAGCTGGAAAGAAAATGAGACCAAAGCAGCAAAACAGAGAAGCAGGTAGTGACATAACTACTGAAAGGTTAAAAAAACCCCAAAACGTGTTTTATTTTCTGTTGTTAATTTTTAATTACATGGAGATCTATGCATTGGTTTGATTACAGCTAAAGGAGAGAACACACCCAGCAGTTCCACAGGGATTTTGGGACATGCTAATTTGCAATATTAGGGTCGATTCATTTAAAATGTTTGCTGGGAAACGAGGGGAAACGTGAACTTACCTTGGAAATACGATTCTTTTACTAGATGTTCCTGTGTTAGATTGGTGCGTGGTTCATTAGAATCTGAACTGTCAGCACTGCAAATACATTTTGATATTATTGCCCTATTAACTACAGCACTTATGTTGTGTGTAACTATCTGGTTATTACCAAGCCCTCCTGTGACAGCCAATACACCTGCTGTGCTATTTAATGCATCAGCACATCCTGGTGTTCTGGAGATATAAGTGTTGACAGATGTTTTTGCAAAAAAAAAAAAGAAGTGGGGGGTGGAATTTCACTTAGTAATACTGTTTCTTCATGTACCTCTTAGCTGAAACACTTGAAATTCTCTGTGGCTGAACTAATCCACAAATGAGCCTGTTGGTTTGTTCAGCTGATGAGATGTAGAAAAAGAGGCTGAAATAAGCCCTACTTGTGTCTTGAAACGTTTTCCTTAGAAAGGGGGTGAGGAGGGATATGTGGAACCTTTTGTCACAGTGGGAGGGATGATTTGGACTCGATAAAATTCGACCAGGGATCAATTTTCTTCTCTCTGGCACACCCTACTGAGCATCAGGCATGGACTTATCCCATTTCTCACTGCCCTAATATAGGTTAAAAATTACAGCTGATTTTAACGTGGAGGCTTTTTAGAGCTACAGCACTATAAAAATTCCTTTTTTATGGTTATCAAAATCGTCTCAAGGAAAAAAAAAACTGTGTTGTGACATTTCAATAAATAGGATGTCCTTTGGTTATGTGAACTGAACAAACTGGTGTGCTCATCAAGAGCCTCATCAATTTTAATAAGCTATCAGCTCCACAACTATTCAGGAAGGGCTGCATTCTGGGGAAGTGAGCTGCAAATGCAATCAATAGCTGAGTAGAAATAGAAGGCTTGGAACAGTGGTACCACAGGTGGTTTGGAAATCATTAAAATAAAATCAGAGACCTCTGTCTTCTGTGTCATCATATCTGAAGCAGTAGTTTGAAAAAAAATGTTGCTTACTGGGGATGCCTGGCAAGGAATGGGATGGACCCACGTGCTCATTTCCACGTTAGATGAGCTGGTCCTAACTGGAATTCTATTTGAACCAAGGCTTACTTCACCTCTGTACCAGTATACCCCCAGCATACCTGTGTTCTACTCCTACACATTCAAGAGCTTGGATTTATAGCCACAAACCCACAGGGACAAATTCTATATGCCTAAATGTTAGTGCTTGTATATACATGCTCACCTCTCCTACAAACACAAACTGCTGGATGCACAGTTGTAAACACAAACACCTGCAGATATGCATCTTGCTTATGTTCAAGGACAGATCAAGTAAAGTTAAAATGCCTGGGTATTTTTTTCCTTGCAGTGGGTTTTATGTGTGTATATATAATAAATATTTCACTTAGTGATTCTAAAGGTGAATTTCATTAATGAAGTAGTAATGCTGTCTTAAATTAATCTTCAACTTGTTGATATTACACCATGGCAATAAAATTTTGTGTCCTTTCAGTTTAATTGGGTAAAGAGCAAGTGCTGGAACTCTCTCAGTATGTAGCTACTAGCAGCAAAATTTGGATTTCAAGTGGAATCAGTGTTGGGGGTAGCTTAAGCCTGTGAACCTGAGGAGCTAGGCCTGTGAAGATGGAACTTCTTCACAGGTGGACAAAATGAAGTTGGGAAGAAAAGGCTGTGACCTCTTGTGTCAAGGCTGAAGTCTGTTGTTTCTGCTAAAGCCAGGGGTTTGAACTGAGTAAATACTGTTGAGGCAAGGGCAGAATTTTATCCCTGGTGTGCAAAACCTAAAGTTATAACATGGTATGATGGGGTCGGTTTGAAATTTCTTTTTCAGGTGAAAAATCAAGCTGCTTTAGCTTGATTTTTAGTTTAGCAGTGAACACCTGTGCAATAGTTGGATATTTATGGTTCTCTTGCATATTTTTTTCTCTGTGTGTATGCAGAAAATGATGAATGAGTTTTGAGTGCTCATTAATAAAATACAATACAATGTACATGTCTTATTATATAGGAATAATTGCAATGAAGTGATCTCATTTCCAGTTTAAAGATGTTGCAGCATCCAGGCAGCCTTCTAAACCGAGCTACCAGAGTTTGTTTTTCATGTACCCCATCTTATTTCTTATGTGGTTTGAAACTTAATACTCATCTCATCTGGGGAGAGTTGATGGTTGCCAGTGAACTTCCCTAACTGATCTTTCACATTACAAATCACCTCCTCTTTCTTGAGATTGGCTCAGTGCATGGATGTTGTATATATTCTGTCTGGTTTTAAATCTTAGGTGGGATTAAGTTGGGGCTATTCCAAAACTCAATGCAATAGTAACACAGGGTGATGGTGAATTTTGAACAAAATATGTTTTAATAATGGGCTTGAGATGAAAGATCTTTTTACACTGAAAAAAAATCTTGTTTGGGTGTTATTGTAGTGTTTTCCTGTTGTAATTGTTTCTGCTCCTGTACCTGGTATGATCCAATTAATCTAGTTAATGGTCTATTTAGAGATTCCTTTCTTATCTGTTTCACTTTTCTGTCCCTTTCCCCAGTTTGATGTGGTGATGTCTGGGTATGCAACACTGCAAGGGAAATGTTTAAGTTTATAAAGCCCTCTGTCCCATGACATCTATGAAGTAAAGTACTGAACATACCCATTTACAGCAGACAGCAGCACTTAAATAACTTCAGAAAGAACTGAAGCTCCAAAATGCCCATTTGCACTTCAGAGCTTAAGTCCAAGATTCTCGTGTTGGACTCGAAGTTATTTCATTTTTAAAAATAACTCATCATACAGCAATGGAAGAAAATGTCAAAATAAGGCCAAAGGCACTATTAAATCCTGGGATCTTCACTAAGCCACTATGTTGTCCTTTCTTAAAATGTAATATGAATAGGTGTTTATCCTGAGCAATTTGTCTATTGTGCCAGAAGAATTCAAAAGGAGAGAAAGAGAGACTTCTAAACACAATAAACCCACTTGCTGCTCAGCCATGCCCAGTAAATCCCTCAGAAGTCTTTGTTCTTCTGAATGTTTGGAAACAAGATCAAAATGATTATTTGTTTACATTTTAGCTCTTGTTGTGTTTAGGCAATACTAACCTTTTCTGGTCAACAGAAGTGGTTCTTATTTATAAACATTTTCACAGTGTTCCAGGCTCAGGATTTTGCAGTCTTACACTCTGGACATTAAGAAAAGCCTCTCTCTTTAAGTTCTGCTCTACCACTAGCCAACAGCAGAAAATGGCTATTTTGCTCACATTGAACTATGAGAATTTGGGCTGAGGGGCAAAAGAATAAAAAATTCTGATGTTCTTCTTGATTTAATGGGATTAATTTACATGTTATTTTGAACATAAGTGCCTAACACATTTGGTTAAATATAAGCAAGCCTGAGGTAATGGGAAAACCAAAGTAATGATAGCTTCAATTGACAAACTGGGACAAAAATATCTGAACAGAGCTCTTGAGTCCTCCCCTTACAGGACAAGAGCTGTGTTTTAAAAAGCCCAAACTTCTAGGCCTTGTTGAGAACATGTAACTCGGTTTCAGGATTCCAAGTGGTGCATTTAGGAGTGAGGAGAGCCTTTTAAATGGACTCTTCTTGGCAATGCAGGCCTGTTGCATGAAAGCAATAATAGAAAGCAGAAAGGATGGACAAATGCCGAAAGGTTTGTTCCTTTCACCCAAACGCATCCAGACTTGCCCTTGGACTTAGGTCACAAGCTAAGCTGGGACTGTGAGCTCATCCTTAGGAAAGGTTTGGCTACTGCAGGTGTGATTTGGTATGCTTGGCAACTGGAGCAAGGAGAGACCCAGTGCTAAGGGCAAGGCACGACCGAGGGTTGTTGTCAACCTGTAATTAAAGTGTCTGCCTGCAGCCTGCTTGGGTGGTGGCTGTAGCATTTAGGAGAATGGAATGTGTGGGATAGAACTAATAACGTGGAAGTAACTTCTGAGGGAAGGGTATGCTGTAACCACTGCTGTCTTCTGGAGAGGAAACTAAGGAACAGTCCTCCTAAATTCAAGTTAAACAGAATCCTGAGCTATAAACCCCTTGTCTATTAAAACCTACTTGCTTATGTGTTACTTGCAGATGAAAGTCCCTTAGAATTGTAAACTTCCTCTGCATCTGCTCCAAACCTGTTACTTAATGAGGTGATTTCATTAACTGTTGTCAGTGTTTTTCATGGTGGTCCTTTTGGAGGCAGTTGTTTGGATTGGTCTTTACTGTGATCTTAACAAGAAACATTTATTTGAAATAGACAATCAACAGAGACTTTACCTGTGAGAATCATTCCATCAGGTCACAGGGATTGCTGGGAATGTGCTTTCCCTTCTTCCTGTTGAACAAGCAAAAACTGTCCAGCGTTCTTGCTCTGGGTTTGACTCGGACAACTCATAGGTTACTTGTAAGCCTGAGGACTTGTCTGTCTTGTTCTAGTTGTTTTAATTATTACACTTGAACCATTTCTTTCTTAGAACTTGTTTGATATTCACCAGCCTACTTAACCTCTTCCACATCTGAATGGAGCAAAATACCAGCTTTTGGAAGGTACTGCAAGGTCACCTGTGTCAAGTGCTCTCAGGCTGTAGAGGGATAAGGACAGTAGAAGGCAAAGCATCTTCTTCATCATCTTGGGTCAGTCATGTATTCATGTCAAGCATTCTCTCTCTGCAAGTATGCTGTGTTAAACTGAGAGTATGCACCTCCAGTTGTTTGCTCACAGAGTAGCAAGTCAGCTGTTTGATAGGTTTGTGAAAATGAAGTCTAAGCACTGATTCTTTTTTATCATTTTACTAAAAAAGTAAATTAGAAGAAAGCTGGAGAGGATTCCAAGTGACTTTTTTTATAGAGTTACAGTGCCACAACAGTTTATCAGGAGACTGCATTTGGCCCTCTCTGTCCAAAAAAAAAAAGAGAAAATCTTGGCATAAGCAAAACAAAAAGTAAAATTGTGGCAAATGTGCTGAAGTAATTGCTGTAGTTTTTGTGTAGAAACACCAAAATACGTGAAAATGAGGAGTATTTGTGGTATAATCATAGGCTAGAGACTTAAGAACTGAAGCCAAATAAACATTTCAGACCAGCTTTTCAGTTCATGCATGTAGATTTATAGCAACTGATACATTTGCTATGGGGCTATGCAAGATCAAAGTAAATGTTGTTTATGGTATTTCAGGGATGAGAGGAAAAGAACACTACAGAAGACATAATCTGCTTGTCCCTTTCTCTAGTGTTTATAACATTACAGCCCATGTTGGATACTTGTGTTACTTTAATGTCTGTTGCCTGAGATCTAGAGAATAAAGAAGAGGACTATGTGTTTATGCTGGGATTTAGACATTAATAAGATAAACCTGCAAAGGCCTCATTATCTATTAATTTCTATATCCTACATAAATCTGGGCTTTTTCATCATTAGTTCCAAGATGACAGTGAATAGATTTTTCTAACGTTTAACGTTTATTGTTTGTAAACAAAGCACACTACTCTCTGAGCTGAAGGGCAAGAGCTGAATATTGGCAAGCAGCTACAGTAGGGAATTCAGACAGTTTCACCTCATATTTTTTTCTTCAAACTGTTTTGTATTTTTTGATGTCAATTTCTTCTTTGCTTGTTTTGTTTAAACGACCACCCAGTATTCCATATAGCACAGAGTCACGTCGAACCTAGTCAATGAAAGCAAAAACCTAGTATTCTAGTTGCTTTTAGACAGTTTACTCCTCTTTGATTCCATGTGGACTGATCTGCTGACAATCCCGTGGCCTCTTTTAATCTGAAACAGAGAGTGTCTTGGCTGACGGATGAGGAAGCCGTGTCAGGATGCTGCTCTGGCTTGTGAGGAGCAGGGACGGGAGCAGGTGTGGTGTTTCTGTGGTAGGTTTGCATACATGCAGGCAGAGAGCATCCCTTTGTCAGCCCTTACACTGGAGTGTTGACTTCAGAGGTGTCTTTTTGGAGTGTTTTGTTGTGTGCTGAGTTTGGGAAGAATCAGTAATGCAAGTCACGAGAAACATGAATGGACTGGGGCACACTGGAAATTTATCCTTGGAAGTACTCAAGTGTTTCTGCATCCCAAATTGTCGAGAGGTTTCCTTTTTAATTCTTCTTCATTTTTTGTGTAATTTCCTGAGCTAATACCATACGTCAAACCAAAATGTTTGGGATGTGTGGATGTGGTAATAACAGAAGAGATAACATACAAAGAAGTGTATTTCCTCTCTGGGGGTGGATATCATTTCTGGTTAATTGCACACTGAATTTCTCCTTTTTGGTTTGAACGTTATCTTCCTTCTGCCCCCCACTCTGTTTTGTGCTCAACTTGCCATGGCAGTTTAGTTTAGTCTAGAGATCATAAAAAATCACTTCAGAGTTAAACCAATACAGTTTTATTTTGGTCTCAGGATGGCTTCTGGTACCTTTAAGTTGTAACATCAAATTTATAACGTGTCTTTGGATATTTGCTGAAGTGATAGTTTAACTTAAGAGGGGGGAGAAGATGATGGAAAGCTGTAATAGTAGGCAACCAAGACATAATATCTTTATTAGTTGTTTGAAATAAACCATTGCATTCTATTGTCAGTATAGAAAGATGTTTAAAGCTTATCTCTGGGCTCATGTGGTTTCTCTGTTGCCTTTTCCAAGAAGTGTTATGAAAAGTTCACTTATGCTATGGAAAGTATGGCTTGGAAGAGTTATCAGTTTTGTTTGAACTTACAAGATGCTTGAGAGTGATGTCAGTAGGATCATCCAGTAGGAAATTTGTCAGAATTGTTGTCAGTAACCTGCTCAGAATCCATGTGGGAACTGCTGCTTAACTTCAAGCTTAATCTTGCCGGAGCCAAAGGAATCATTTCCCTCAGCTTTAATGGGACTTTGATTGATACCCAGAATAGGTTTGTGAATCTCTTCATTCTCACTAATGCTTCTCCTGGGTGTGGTGTAGGTAGGAGAATGGCAGAAAGTCAAGAAAACTGATCAGAGTTGTGAACTAGGCTCAAGGAGGAGAACTAAGTATTTACCAATGCTGAGAGACCAGAATGACTTAGTATGGAGTAAAGCAATGGCTTAGGGATTTAGTGATTCCTTGCAATAGCAAAGGAATTGTGTTGCATATCAGAAAAGACTGAATTCTTTTTGAAGCAGTTGCCTGAGCTCTTCCATTGAAATTCCTTGGACTGAGGCCACATGTTTGTCTGGGGTAGTTTTGTTTTAGTACTTTGTAATACACTTAAGAGCTTTGCACCTCGAGGTGGGAGAAGCTTTGATGGTGACCATTCATTCCATGGAAAAACCTAGATGTCCTGTCATGTGTGCTGGGAACAGGGAGGGTTTAAATCATCTGTACAGAGGTCATTTTATAGCCACACCGGTGAGAGTGATGTGGGTGACAAAAAAAAGTGTGTCCTTTCCCCCATCACACACACACTCCCCCATCCCCCCCTACTCTGTTCTTTTGAGGCAATGCCAGATGCAGAGTCTCTGATTAAAGCCCCTGAAGGAAGATTCATGTTTAACACTACATTTCCCAAGGGACAGCAACCCTGGAATTGTTTCTGGCACGTTTTCCCTGTCTATATAGTATTGAGCCTCGTATTTTTGTTGCAGACATATGGAAATGCAGCTTTTGTCACAGGTTATTTTGTGAGATGATATATGAGCTGCACATCGATACATATGGGGAGGGGGCTGTTTTGCTTCAGTTTTAAACAGTTGCAGTGACCTGTGACCCACCAGAACTGAGCAATAAAGCTGTGTGAATTTTCTTCTACCTTGACAGCAGTTCAGTTTTCCTTTTCTAGTATGATGATGTATGTAAGGCTGTGGGACTGGGGGCTTTTCTGTTCACTTGTAGAAGGCCAGAGCTCCCCTAAAGCAAGCCCAATATCTAAATTTCTAAATGCTAATTTATTAACATGAAGGTAACTCTCGCCATATAGCCAAGACTTAGATAATGCATATGTTGGGGAAGAGGACACTAAATTTGGCACAGGGCATTTGACCTACCACCATCTGCAAAGCCTGCACTCCAATTTTCTGCTGTTGCCATGGGCTGCAGACTCAGACAGGAAATCATGGTAGGATGGGAAAGGGTCCAAAATATACACAGCTAGTATAGGGTTTGCAGTTAAAAGAAAATCAGAGAACAGGCTATCTGTTCTACTTGAACAGGCAGTGCAAAGTAAAACTGGCTTGTGTGTGTGTGTGTGTGTGCGCGCACATTTTAAATGTCTTTTTATATTTTATATGCTCATTTTTTAAAAAACTTGAATTTTTTCCATGTAAAGTAACATGTACAACTTCAAATGATCCATTTATATACGAGGGGCCTGATTCAACCCTGGCTCAACTGGCTATGCTGATCTGAAAGAAGAGTAAAGCATTAGAGGCTCAGGCCCCTGACACACATGAACTAACCAGCCGGAGTTTGGTCTTAGCATGTCAAACAAAAAGCAGCCCCCTGCTTTCGTTTCTTCCCCTGCACTCACCACCACTTTTGAGATTTGGTTTTGTTTTCAAGGAACAAGGCCTGAGTTCTGTGTATTGAGTTCACAGAATAGCCATAGGAGGGTGCAGGTGTGGTCTGTCAAGAGACAGGGATGCAGAAGGTGTTTGGTTGGTAGAGATGGATTGCTTTCTAGTGCTGGGTAGACCATAGGGTCAGAGTTATCAATGTATTTTCTTTGAATTGTAGGTTAAACCAGGGAATACTGGGGTGACTTGCTTTGGAGGGCAAACAGTTTTCTTGTCTGTCAATGAGAGAGTCAGCATAATAATCTACAGTTAACGAACTGCACTGTTTGCAAAGCTTCCAATGTGTCTAAAAAGTAGTGTACACCTGGTCAGCTTATGTTCCCTTGACAAATGATGGCAGAAAATAGTTTCTCCATCAGTTTCTAATTTAATCTTTGTATAAGAAGTGTTCCTTGACTAAAAAATAATGATAAATCACTCAGAGCCATGCCAGTGCAATGTTCTGGACTGACAGAACAGAAGCTCACCAAACTTATGGTGTCAAAAAGCTGAACTACAATTTTTTTCTGCCAGACCCATCTATGGTTTTAAATTTTGATTGAGAGGAACCAGACAAGAGGGTGGTTTGTTCTCCAGACATTTTTCAACCATGGCTTTGATTTGGCCCTAAGAACTGCTTCCTGCTTGCATTAGTTGGCTATGTAGTCCCTTTGCAGCTGCCTGGAAGAGTGAGACTGTGAACAGGTGAGATCTGTATGTTGCAGTGCCAAATATTGCTGGGTACAATGGTGATGTATCTGCCAAGAATGAGACTGAAGCTACCAACTAATCCCATTTAGAAATCAAATGACTTAGGTAGCATTTAACCCTGGGGCTGGGCTGGGCGAATGAGGCAGTCTGTTTCATGACCCTGTATCTTCCAGTAACTGCAGCTTTTTTTTCATGTGTAATATCATCTCAAAAAGACTTACTGATTTTTACTTTTTTTATTTCAAATAAAATCTGACTGGAGACAATTTCCAAACTGTGCACTGTCTCAGCCAAGCCATCTGCCTGAGTCTTCAGCAGCCCATTGTGTTTCTGAAAAGCGAGAAACATCACAATCCTCCAAAGTTTGAGCTGATTCTACATTAAAAGAGGTGATCCAAAAAGCTGCTGCTGATTTACATGTGAACACTGCCAAGTATTTCTCTGATGAGAATACATAACAAAGAAGTGCTCCAGTGATTGAGTAAGACTGATTTGAACAATCTGTTGTGGGTTATAGCTCTTTCTGATATTCCACAATTGTGAGGAGCTACTGTCTCTCCTATTTTCATTCTCTGCTTTTCTTGGAGGTATGAGATCTTTTGTTGTCAGGTCCCTTGAGCCAGTTGTTGGGGGAGATAGAATATTTCTTGCTTAAAACTATTCATGAAGCTTGCATTGACTAGCATCAACTGACTGTCACCCATAGTGATATGCATGATTCTTGGAAGAAAATCAGCAAAACACCTTAAAGAATGCATTAATCACATTAATCACTTGGCTTGACCTTCATTTATTATTTTAAACAACCTTCTTTCATCTCTTGTGCATTTTGGAATATCAGGGCTGCTGAGAAAAGATTTAAATACATTCTAAGAGCATCAAATTAAGTTGTAATAGGGAACAAACCCAAAATGAATTCCTGATGAAGTGCTGCCTCTCTTCTTACACCTTTTTTTTGGAGTAGAAGGCAACTGTAGAAAGATCTGCACAAATAAAGAACTGCTGTGAACTCTCATCTTGACCCACAGTTGCCATGTGTAGATTTTTGCCCTGGATTAGTGGCTTCTTCTCTTTGTTCGGCCCTTGCTGACAGAAAAGCCCTCACCTTAAAGACTTTCAGTGGAGGAAAATCAGCTCAAAAACCTCAACACTTGTTTTGCAAGAGAACTTATTCTGTGTTTAGACTCCTAAGCTCCTTGGCAAAGTGTCTTTCTTACATATCCCCTGTGTAGTTCTAATGGTATCTGAAGTTTACTACATTATAATCATATTAACTTGTTGCAGAGATTTTTGGGTGCTGTGAGTAAATGGATCAACCTTTAACACCTCACTTTATTTTGAGATGGAGGAAGGTGTCAAAGGGTGACTTCTGAGTGATTTGGTTAGCAACCTGCTCTGTCATGTGCCTGAGAGTGTAACGCAACTGTTCCTGCAAACCAATGTGTAATCGTAACTGCAGGATCAAGCTTTCATTCAGCTTTTAAGGAAAGTACACAACCAACGCTTTCATTTCACTGAGAGGATACAGTCAGGTTTGTGGTGTTCTTTAATACATAGTAGTTCATAAAACTGGCAGCCTTCACTGGATGAAGCATATGAGGTGAACCAGAATGAGATCTCTTGGGGTCTCGGTTCCGTCTTCTCCTCAAATACGCCTGGCTTGGCGTGCTGAGTAGCAATGGAGCAATCATTTGGTTTGAATAATGGCATTCATGTAGCTATGCTAATGAGCTGTATTCTGCTGCCTATCTGACAGATTGTGGACTGGACTCTGAGCTTACTTTACATCAGTAATCGCTTCTGTCAGCAATAGAGTTTGTCTCGACATACAGTGATGTAATGGATCAGAATCTGGCCTTATAGCGCTGCTTTCCCAAAACTGTTGTGCAGCAGTCACACAGCTGTTCACAGATTATGTGGGTTTTTTTTTCCCAACTGGCTGCTTGGGGAGACATTATTCTTTGGCCTCAACTTCCTAATGCAAGTAATCAGCCAGTCTTTGGTAACAACATTCAGACTGAGCAAGCAGTGGTGTTGAAGGAATTAAGCATTGCTTAAGTGTTTGGTTCTGTTCAAGAAGTTCAGGCCTTTAATAAATGTTAGATTTATTTTTATGGGCAGTGAATTATGTGCTTCCTCCTTCCTTTTACCCCTATCTTTTCCTCAGCTTATGCCAAGCTAAGACAAAAGCAGCACTGAAGAAAGGAATTAAGTGTTTCATATAGATATATCTTGCAGGCTTTTTTAATTTATGTCATGGTTACATGCTCTATTACATTCAATGTCCCCACTGACATCAGAGAAGTTGTATGAGCTGGCAGTTCACCACTTAGTGTTTTGAAGGGTTTTTGGAGTGTCTTTGATTTGTTCATTGTGCAAGTACCTTATGAATTAGGCCCAAGAAAGGGTGAGAGAAAGAATATAAATGAATACTTTGGGAACTGGAAGACTTGATTGCACTGTGTAAGTCCTTGGTCACATTATAATCACTGAAATGCTGGTGAGGAGGAGGTCCCAGAGGTCATCTAGTCTGATATCCCACCTGTAGTTGGACTCCTGCCAGATCTAGGTAAGGCAAGCAATGGCTTTGCTTCTGTAGATCTTGTAAAGATCGATGTGCTAGATTGCACAACCTTTCTGAGCAACCAGCTCACTTAATGAAGAAGTTTTTCCTAATGTCCAGCCTGAGCTTCCCAAGCCGTGGCTTGTGGCCAGTGCCTTTGGCGTACCATGTGGCACTCCTGAGAAGAGCTTGATTGTAATTTTTGTAGCTACCCTTCAAATAGCTGCAGACTTGTTTTAAATTTGCCTTCATAGTCACCTTAGGCAAGCACAGGTCCTCTTCTCCCTCCCTGAAAGCTGAACTCTGAAGGTCCCTGGCTGTTTTCAGGCAGTGATCCTATGACAGTCTCTTTGCAGTTTATCTGCATCCCTCTTGAAGTTGGGAACCTAAAACAGTGTTACTCACAAACTTGTTAAGGCTGTTTATGAAGATATTAAACAATGTGAAGCCCAGTATCAACTCCCGTGTTCTCTGCTCATTGTCATTCTGCCAAATGAATACTGCATAGGTAATACTGCATGTTACGTGCTTTACTGTCATCTCCATCTCACTTGAGTAGTGTGGAAGGGCTGGTTAGAAACTGCCGTTGAATTCTGCCCATAGAGTGTTCAGGGAAGCAGTGGCGGAGCTGCAGAGATGAATAAGTGCAGCAAGGAGAAGGCAGCAGCAGTCAGGAGGCTTTCTCCAGAGTGACTAGCAATACCAGGACTTCTTACTCCTGTGTGGTTTCTGAAGACTTGGCCTCTCTGTGGTACTGAGCTATTGTATGACTTTTTGACCATGTAAGGTTGGTTTTTTTCCTCTCTGTGTCTTTGTTTTTAATTCATGTATTAAATGAAGCTAATTTTGCCTCTAACTTTTTGTAGAGTATGTAAAGTTCAGTGAGTGAAAGAGCTTCATGAGCAAACACATTATGTCACTTTGTGACCACGTGCTTATGCTTTGCTGTCAGTGATTGTCACGTCCCCTGTCTCTCACTAAATTCCTCACGTTGCCTGTTAGTGCCACCTGATCTTTCACAATCTGTTACTTGCACTAGAGAAACACCCAGAAACCCTGTCTTTGGAGCATGCTTGCCCTGACTTGGATGCCAACACTTCATTAGGCATCATCTTTGGGCCAGAGGACTTGCAGTACAGCCGGTCAGAAACAAGCGTGGGAGGATGAAGTGTCATATGACAGCCCTGTGGCAAAAGCAAGAATGAGCCCAGAATGATTGGGTCCAGGCTTACCACTGGCAAGCACTGTTGGCCTCTCTGCTGGAGAGGGACATGTCCTGGTGTTGGTGAAGTCTGAGACTAGACAGGCTGTAGTGACTGAGATAGTGACTTTGTGTGTGGTGTGCAACTATGGGAAAAGAGGGAATTTTCGTTCTGTCAGAGCATGAAACTGTGACATCACTTGCTCTAGGGAGTGTACAAACAGAAATGACTTCATCACTAGACGGTGTGCTTCTTGCTACTGCAAGCAGTGATGCTTGAGATGCCTTGTAGCCCTTTGTACAACCAAATCTGTTTCTGATGTTCTAAAATAAAAACAAAGCAAAAAAAAAAAAACCCCACCCCAAACAAAAACAAAGTCCCTGAAATGTTCTGTGTGGCAGTCGAGCCTCTTGCAAACTCCTTTAGCTCTCTCAGCTGAGTTAGAGCTATCTTCTCAATGTTATTGTAGTGTATGAGAACATCAGTATTTTCACTGATATCTTCAAAATCAAGAGTTGGAAATTTGGCTGTGAGCTCTGCTTCTGCCCAGGATCTAGTCTCAGGTTTCAGTAGGTTTAGGTTTTTGTTGTTGTTGTTGACTTCACAGCCTCTACTTTCCTGTCTCCCACAAGCAATGTTGAAGGCACAATCTGCTTGATAATTTTAAGCACAGGAGATGGGAAAATTTGATTTGCTATAGCAGATTGCAGTCTTAGATTTGTTATTAATCTGTGTTACTGAGTGCCCTTTAAAAAGCTGCAGTCACTTATAGGAGTGCTTGTATGTACTTGGAAAAGTGAGTCAGTGCTCTATGCAAGTGAAGAACTGAGAAGCAAATATGTTAGTTCTTCTGTGTACTGCATAGTGATGTAGGGCATTCACAAACCAAAGACTCATTCAATAGTTCTTTGGTACATGTGGCTCTAAACACTACCAGCCCTTTTGTCCTTACTCCAGATACCTAGGAAAACAGATACACGATTACATCTTAGCCCTACAAAACCCTTAAAAACAGAACATCACTTGCATAAATTAATGGACTAATAATATATGGGTAAGAGAATTTTTATATATATAGTTGAAATAACACTGCTGGTGATTGTGCAAGTTTCGGTGCACTCACACTGCTTTTCTTTCCTTTTCTTCCATCTTTCATTTGTGTTGCTTCTAGGCTAGACATTTTTGAAGTGAGTGTGGAGACCAGGACACTGAAAGTTACTCTGTATTAACTTTGTTCAGCTCTTTAGCCTTGGAAGTAAGTAGTAAAAATAACTGATCAGACCTGTCACTTTCTCTTCCATTAAAACGTTGAGGTTATGGTGAAATGTTCCTCAGAGAGGCTGGATCCCCTTAGCCAGCATTATCAGTTCTGGATGCTGGGTCTCCTCTGAAGCTGATGGAAAAAGAGAGTGGGGACATCTTATTGTCATACTTATAGACTGTAAATGTCAGCATAGATATTCCTGGCTAATACCCTTTATTTACCAATGAGGTGTAGACTGCAAATATTGGTATACCCCAGAAAACGATGTTCTCCTGTCTTGAGTAGTGTAACTAAATTGAATTGGCTGCTAAGAAGAGGAAACTTGCTACCTACATACAAATTCATGTCTGTCTTTCCCTAATTGAAATAAACCCTCTGTGAAATTGCTACCCAGAAATGACCTCACTAAGGTTGTTTGCTCAAGCTCTTGGCAATCAGTTTGGAATACTCAATGCAGTAGCCAGAAAGGAGCAAAAAATCCTTGTAAGCTAGAGAATAAATGAGGTGGTGGTGTCCATTATACCAAAATGCTCTCTAGTTCTCTGCTTTTTCGTTCCAAAAATTATTAAAATAGTATTCTAAAACAGCATTTATTAGTTACACCCTGCCATGCAAAATCCACAGAACTGGCTTGAAACAGAATGCTAAAATGCCAGAGGTGACTGTGCTTCAGTATTTCTCATTAACACAAGTAACTGTCGTGAGCTACTTAAATACAAACACTAGGAAAAAAACCTCCTGCACCATTCCACGTCTGTTGCCAGTGAGTCTTTGAATTTAGGTAATTTCATGCTTGCAGAGGTAGACTTTATTTTCCCTTCATCAGCTAAAATAACAATGAAGCTGAACTTGGTGTATTTATTTAATGAAACACAGGATCCCTGCCCTGATGGTTTTAATCAGTACCCTCGCTATGTGGTAATTAGGGGTTCTCTCCCATGGTTCTGTTTTTACTTAACTTTCAGAATGTATAGGCAGTTTAAATTTCCAGAGATACTCGCAACTACTATTGCCTCATTTACATGCAGATTATCCAGAGGGGACTCTTAAACACACACTCACTTTACAGAAATGCAGACGTTTTCAGCACTTTCTTATTTAGTGAACAATGTTCTTGAGTAAAATGTTATCTTTTGCAACTAATCCATTCCACTCTGTGGATGTGAGGGGCTCCAATTTCTCACACACAAGGATTCAGAAGCTGAGGAGGGCTGGGAGCCAGGATGGCCTGCTCTCCCACGTGCTGCTGGATACAGCTCTGCTAATTGAAAAGTGCATACCTGAAATCAGGTTCGGGCTGTAAATTTGCCACAGACAAGCCCTATATACAGTACAGGTCAAGAAACAGGCTTCTTGTCTTAATGTTAAAGCTAACTCCCTAAAAGTGACCTGAGAACTGTTCCTATTTGTATCTCTAAGTGTGAAGCTGGGTACCATTTACTCCTGGCAGTTATGGAATCGATGGAGATGTGAGGAAGTAGAAAAATTATATAGCATTTAAAGCTCTCTAAAAGAGTTTCCCTGAGTAATATGTGGTGTTAAAATACTAGGTGACAGTTTGGCCTGGTGGAAAAGTTTTACTGGTATGAGTTTGGGCTATCCACATTATTCAGGAAGCCACTACTGAGTTTTTTAGTTGTCCAAAATGTGTGCTAGTAAACTCCTTTTAGAAAGCAATACAACCTCCTGCAAACTCCCTGTGTGACTAGTCATCTGTGTCTTGGAATGTAGCTAATGGGATGTTTGTGTTGTGAGTCTCAGGTGCTGGTTTGTACAGGTATATTGCTTGGAAAGCCAGACAGAGAGATTGAGCTTCTCCTGGTCCCAGACTTTAGCAAAGGGATGACAGGAATAACCTTCGTTGTGTTAGGCTGCAACCTAATAATTAAACCTTTCTCATTGCAGAACTGAGTCTTGCTGCTAATTCCTTTCCCTTCCTGAGCTTTAAAAGAGGGAACTCGTCAGGTTTTATCCAGCACACTGTGCACCTACAGCTGCTGTAGGATCAGAAACTTGTCTCATTTTGAGTATCTGGTGCCTCTTTCTACGAGTAGAAAAATCAAAAAGCTTTCCCTAAAACACGACCATTGAAGAGCTGAAGCTGAGACAGTGGGGCTTGAGTTTGGGATTCCAATGGTAAAGAAGTTCTTTCATTGTGCACATCTTGGAATAAATCTGAGAGATTAAAACATTGTGGCTGCAAGTACAAGTCAGTAGCTGGAGTGATTTGGGATCAGAACAGGAAGGTGGTTAGCCTGGGCAACTGCCATATGAGCATTGCTTCCTAAATGTGGATAGACACACAATTGCTTTTAAAGGTCTCTGAGACCATGACTGTGTCTAGAATATTCCCCCTCTTCCTCCCATTCCTTAGGAGTACTGATAATTGTGAAAATGCCCTCACAGTAGACTCACAGTGTTAGGATGCAGGTATGTTGTGTTCTGATTGCAGTGGGATTGTCTGAAAAGCTGTTTGGATTCCTAGCTAAATAGGTCTCTCCAGGCTTGTTCACTCCCTTCTTTGATCTGGTTTGGCACTTTTTCATTCTGTTGTAATTTTTCCTTTGCAGCTCAGCTGGTTTGAATTGTATCAGTTTATGAATTTGGGTATGTACTTCAGCTCCAGCTTTGAAAATGATGGGCTTCATCTTCACAGCTTCATCATAAGTAACAAAATTAAGAAATTGGTGAAAAAAATGTGCTGTAAAGAATTTCAATAGGAAGGCATGTTACAGTGCATTGTGAGAAACCTGTTTAACTGGAACCAGTAACAGTCTACTAACAGCAGCTTAACTTTAAACCTGTGCTTACTAATACAGACCACAGTTTGCAAATCCATAAGGAGGCAGAGATTAGGAAAAAAATGTGCTCATGATTCTTCCCTTTCTTCACACTCCTTACCCCCAAAAAAGGGAAGGATGACTGAGAATGATAATTATTATGTGCAAACAGCAGGGAACCAGGCACTGAAAGGATTTACTGTTCCTGTGTAGCACTATACCAGCAGTATACTGTACTTGGTGTAGTGAGTTCTGTTGTAGCATCCCATGAAGAACACAGACTGAGAAAAGGATGTTTCCAAATGATGGATCAGATAGTATTGCTGCTTTCCTGTTGTCTGAGTGACCAGTTGATAATACTTAATCATTACATGCAATCAAAATATTTCCAGATCTCTCCAGGTTTGGCCACATTATGCCCATGTGAATGTAATGATATGTGGAAGGTTGTGGGTGAATAAACATGACAAGCTGTAGCCAAGGCTTGAAAACATGGGACCTGCATTGACTGCTAGGGCCAGTCTGTTGGAAAAGTGATAAGGACAACAAAGAAAAGGAAAGCAAATCCCTTATGAAAATAAAACCATGTTATAGGATAGCTTTGCTTGTACTGGAGTCACCTTTTTTGTTTTTATTTCTAGTGAGTCTTGACTTCATTTACTTGTAATATTTTTGCTAACAGTACAGCACCATACCCGCTGTATTGATGTGGCACAGAACATCCAATTGAACCATCCAAGGTCACCTTTCAAGTTAGTGTTACAGTTGAGATTGAAGTCCAGATGTTCTGGTTGTTTGAAGTTTTGAATTTTTCTGCTCCCCTCAAGTCCTCTGCTGTCCAGCTGTAATTTTAGAGTTTGTGGTTGTGGAGGGCAGGTTGCCCTCAGCACAGCACAAGTTGATGATGAGATTCTTCAACAGTGATTTTATACCATGAACAGCAAGCCTCCAATGACAAGTACAAAACCTGCAAGATCTTAGTGCAGGAAAAAATCACTGGTGTTTGAAATGCTTTCCACCAACTCTTTTGACAACTTGCTTATCTGATGCTTTTTCTCTAGGCTTGTTGGTTGAGACAGTTGTGAGAGAGAACAGTCAGTGAACTTGCAGGATTGACGTTCTGCTCAGCTGACAGAAATGTAGTGTGCCGTGATGAACTGTGTTGTAAAGAATTCTTCTCGCTGCACAGTCACCTCCATTTGAGTAACATTTCCATGTTGTAGGAAAGCAAACCACAGTGCATACTCATTACAGAAACATGTTTGTGCAGCTCACCATAGATCGCAGCCAGCAGCAACCTCCACACACCCGTCTGGTGACAAATGATTGCTCAGCCCAGCAGCGATCTGACTTCTGTTTTCTGATAAGCTCAGGTGGTTTCCTTATTGCAGATTACAGGAAGGTCTCTTTCTTTTTTTCTTTCTGAAGCACATAGTCATCTATTTTTGGGTTCTGTTTGTGTCACATTCATGATGACTCTTGCTGGCTACGTCAGAAAGCGTGTCATCATTCTTTTTTTAAAGACAGCTGAGTAGAATTAGGGCACACTATACACATGAGGAAAGCCTCTCTCTTTTCCCTTTCAGCTATGCTGAGAAGCTGTATTAATTTGTGATGTGTCTGTACAGATCACTAAGCATTGTAAGCAGTGTAATACGAGGTGGAGAAGCTCCTGTGAAGAACATGACACCCAAGAGTTTCGGTATGCTGCTTTTACTTCACACCCTGCTTACCAAATAAAGCAAGGACTCAAGCCAGGAGCTAGAAAGCTCATTGTTATTATAATAAATGATTTGTGTTTTTTGTATAGTACCTTTTGTTAGTGTTTTACAAATACTATCCAAGCTTCATGGCACTTGATTAAGGCACTAAAATATTGCATTTTTTAATTAAAAAGTTAGTTTGGGGTTTCTGCTAGCTCATCAAGAATTGAAATAGATGTGTCCTGAATGTACCATACTGTCTGCTGCCTGGCCAGAGCAGTGGCCAGTATGAGATTGGAGCAGAATGGAGAAGTTTTTTACAGCAATCCCAGGCCTACATGAATTTACAGCCCACAAATGGTGGCGTGGGACATTGAGACAGCAAAGCATCTTCAACATTTCAATGTATCTCCAAACAAGAAAGGGGATGCTGTCTTCCTGAAATCCCTCTTGATACTGAGGAGGCATTAGAGGATAGTCTGCTTGGGTGTTAGGGACAAAAGATTGTGCTTTGCTTAGGCCATAGAGCGTTAACCATTTATTTTAAGAAATTATGATGATGAGAAGCCTTGCAGTGAATTGTGCTGCAGAGACAAGCTCCCACAGCTCAGTCAGTTGAGAACGGGATCCACCTTCTCAGATGAAGCAAAATCACAGCGCGTCACACATGAGCTAGTTACAAAACTCCTCTCATGGTGAAAGTGAAATCCCAATCTGTTTCCATTTGGTCCTTCCCAGAAGGAGAGAGTTTGGGGTTTTACTGCCCTGTGGTAGATGCTGAAGATGATCTGCTAATGTATTTTGCTTTTTCTAATGCCTCCTGCACGTTTTGGGCTGCAGAAATAGCTCATGACTGTCCATTTAGAAAAACTCTTTTCCTCCAAGAAATAATCAAAACCCCAATGCATTAAACTGATTCTTTATTGTGTTTATGGCTCCTTTTAGGACTGGAACACAATTTAGTGTTACATTTTGGAAGAACTCTTTTATCTTAGGTGAAAACACGTTCTATCATTAATCAGTTAAGCGTTGCATTTCTTTTTAACTACAAACATACAGAAATCCAAGGGAGGAAGTTCACTGGCACTGGCATAACTTAAATATAAAAGTTGTGATTTATTACTTTCAAATCAGGCTCTGACTTCATAGAATGGATCTGATTTTCATCTTAGTTCCAGCAATGTATCTGAAATGAGCATCTGGACTCTTTATCTACAAGGAAACCTGTTTTAAGCAATAGCCTTTCAGACCAATAAAAATTACTTGCAAACTTGGTTATTTAAGGTAAAAATCAAGCGCTGCATGGAAATTTAGGTTCATTCCATAAATGTGAGAGGCCATAAATTTTACCTGCTTTAGTAAACTTGTTACAACAGTCTCAAATTTGACATTTCAAAGAATGGATTTTACATAGGTTGTGCTAAACCTCTGCAAATGTTATTGATTTATGAGTGGCTGAATTTCCTTTTTGCTAAATTTGTTTAACATCTCCCTTCCTCTGGAAACAAATGATTGCATATAATTTTAAATTGTTGGTCTTGCTGGTTATGCATAAGCTGTGGGGTGGATTTACTCCAGTGTGCCTTGCAGATCTGGTCTAACACCTTCTTGATGTTCCTACCACAAGGCAGGATAGGACTTGAGTGTGCATCTTTTCACCTCCTCCCCAATCTGCCTGGTTACCTCAGTTTTCTTCTAAGGAAAACAGGAGTTTCAAGTAGACTTGCAGTTTCATACTTGGGGAAATAAGGCTGTAGGGAGTCCCTGGAGTGGTTCTGTTTTGTAGGTGATGATGAGGACTAAATGGGATCATGCCACAGTGGAGCAGTGGTTACACTGGAGGTGTGCAAAACTAGGTATAGTACTTGGACATTCAGAGTCTTCACCTTACTTCTGCAAGGAAATGAGACAATTGTTCATAAAAGAGGTGTTTTTCAAACAAATGAAGAGTTTAATGGAAGGTAATTGTCTCTTGTGAGGAAAACAGTTTCATTTTCGTGGTTGCGAAATGAAACCACGTTGTAGGTGGCTGCATGCAACAGAGTCCAAACTTGGCTCTGGATATTGGCTCTGAGAACTGAGTTGGGTTCATCCTATCCCAACAAAGATTCTAGAGTGCAAATTATGCCCTTCCAACGTGGGTGGCAACTGCATCATGTTGTGCTTAGGCTGTTGTTGCTGGGTTGGTTTCCCAAAGCAAGCAACCACCTGTGTTTTTAGGTGCAATGGAATTGAACTTGGTAAGTACAGTCTCGCCCTTCTCGTGTGCCCATGATCAAGACTATGTGGTCTTTTTCTTTGTGACTCATAGTCTGTATCTGGTAGAATATTCTTCTTAGTGAAAATTTCTGGTTTGATTATTTTTTGTTCACCAGATGTAAGTTGAATGACTTAAACCCAGTCAGGTTGAAGTCATGAGACAAAATGACTTGCACAGGTATTACAATTCCTTTTCTGTGTTGGAGGAGTTATTCTAA
Source organism: Urocolius indicus (assembly GCA_013401255.1). Classification (NCBI taxonomy): domain Eukaryota; kingdom Metazoa; phylum Chordata; class Aves; order Coliiformes; family Coliidae; genus Urocolius; species Urocolius indicus. The sequence continues at coordinate 232,761 of WBNH01010059.1, forward strand.
TACGCTGTGGTATTGGTATACAAGGGCTTATACTGTCTGTCAGAGTAGTTAAAATACAATTAGCGTAAAGACATTCTCCTTTTTGTCAGTTTTTGAACTGCTGACAGAACAGAGAAGCAAGAAAGTCTTGATCTGTGCCCGAGGAACTGATCATGTGGCTCTGTCTCTACACAGCATGAGAAGGAACAGAGCTGTTGAGTAAGAGGTTATCACTGCTTCATAGTAATTTTTCAAGTGAAACTGAAACTTGAAGAGTTAGATGCTGGTGGAACCAAACCCAAACAAAACAATTGCAATAAAACAAGTTCACTGCACCATCTAGTTGAAATTTTCTTTGAAATCAGTGAGCAACTGAGTTTTGTTCTTGTTATTTGAACTGAGTTTGTTTTTGAAGGAATATTTACTGAAATGTGTGGTGGTGTGGGTTTTTTCCAGGTGAGGATTTGAATGCTAAGTAAGCAGTGGTAAAAATTCAGTTAGGCTGTCTTAAAACTGTGTAAATGGAGCTGCTATGCCTTTGTTAGGGCTGTTCCTAGAGAGAAAAAAAAAAATGAAAATAGCATCCAGAAAGTTTTCTGTTTATGCCAGGGCTTGCTGATGAATGAGAATGCTTAACACAGTGTAAGCCCTGAAATATAAGTGAACTCTGCAGTTGAGGGGAAAAAATATTATCTCTCAGAATATTCTTAACACCATTGAACAAAGAGAAAAGATCAAAGCCAACCAATCAACCTCATTTTTTTTTGTTTTATTCCATTGATTTCTGAAGGCCCCTGTTACTATGGTAACCCCAGTAGGTCTTTTAATTACAAAGTTTGTAAAAAGGCATCAGTTATTCAGAACTGCTGGCGGGGGGGAAGCAGTGACACAAATGCTTTAGAGAAAAAGAAGAAAATTTGCAAACAAACTCTTGCAAACAAAACTGGATGGACTTCCCATGGAGTGTGACAGGGAATAACACCCCATCAGCATCAACATATTGGCTTGAAGTTCTCAGAAAGCAATCCCCTGGTAGAGGATTCCCCCTTTGGCTAAAGAGAAAAAAAAAATCCCCATCTCTGTCCAAATAAAGCACTTCACCTCTCCACAGATACAGATAGCGGAGCCTATTCTTCATGGAGCCTAAATTTAATTACAGTGTCTGAGCAGAGCAGTTGCGTTATCACGTTAATGAGCAGTTTAGAGAACTGTTCACTGCTGAAAGTGTTGAATACCAGTGTGTGTTGCAGGTACTTGTTCTATCAAAGAGGAATCATTTAGCAATAATGAGCACCTTTCAAATAGTAATTGCATTTAAAGTAGATGCTGTCATCTTTTATCATCAGGTATATTTCCAGAATGGATTTATACTCGAAACAGACTTGTATTGACAGCACCAGAGTAGAAGAATTCGATACATATCATGGGAGCAATTTCTAAATGCTATCTCTCAACTTGAACACATGGGCTGAGTTGATACATTTGGCAGACCTATTGTAGCTGTGGGAAGCATGGCATCCTCTGACACCACAGAGGAATGCAGTGTTAAATTTTACTTGTGAATCTTCCCCTTCTTAGAAAATGGGACACTTTCAATGACTAATATTTGGAATATCTCTCTCTGTATCTTTATTTTTTTCCCTCTGCAAGAAAGTACATATCACTTTCTTTCTGTTGTATTCCTTACTCCAGTATGTCACACATCCCAAATTTTATTTCATCCTCTAAGAAAGCTTTTAATTGTATGTCCAAGTAGTAAGCTTATTTCTGGATGTGAGTTTTACCTCAAGCCTACAGGGCTATGCCTGTTCTGAACAACTTTGACCCCACTTGCTTGGCTGTGTTGGGAGCAGGGACTTCTTTTGCAAGTCTCTTGCCTTCCAGACTGGTATTTTTAAATTTTTTTCTGTTTATGTGCTCCCTACTTGCCTCTTGTATGTCAAAACGTGTTTGCTTATATGGCATGGCCAGGGCTTAATCCTACTTCTCACTCTGCCTATTCCATTTCTGCAGCACTTGGATCCTCTTGAGTGATTGGAAATGTAGCTGAGTGGGCTGAGGAGTCCAGGTTCTGTGAATTTAAGTAAGCATTAAAAAAGCTTGATTTTTCCTTGAAGAAACTAGTTAGTATCCAGTGTTAGCAGTGATAGTAAAAAGGAATTGCCATTGCTGTATAAAATAATAATGGGTGTGGATATTATTCTGAGCATACTAATTAGGATTCCTCTCTCAGCCTGTTCATTAAGCCCTGGCAGTTCTACTACTGATGCTTCATCAGAGTAGCACTATGGCTTACAGTGCACATGTGGTTGTAAAGCATGATTGGGCTGCAAGAAGATTTGATAATGTTTGTTTCTATCTTTGGAAGTCCAGCCCTAATATTGGCCACATGCAAAGGTGCAGGGTTTTGGGTAGAAGCATCATGGGAACACTGGTGTATCAGCTGGAGATGAAGTTACTGATTCTGTTCTTTCCCACTAGTGTAGTTCCTATTGCTAGAAGAAACATTCTGATCTCACTATGAACTGGACATGTCTTAATATAAAATAGCCCAATAAGGGGTGTTTCTGTTAACCCACCAGAAAGTTTTGGGGTGTGCTGTATTACTGGGCTAGAGCGAAAATGCACCAAAAGTTTTTGGAAAAGCCCTCTAAGACTGGTGTGTTTACCCAGTGTCAGCAGGTTCCAAACTTATTCCTCTGAGATACTTTCCCAAACATCACTCAGGTACTATATGCTTTTTCCTATTTTTCAAACTCTGGGATTATGTAAATCCAAGGATTTGTGGTTAATAAAGCTTCAGTGTTGGTGAATTCCCAGGAAAGAATTTGTCCCTCCTTAAGATCTTATGTTTTAATATAAGCTGTGACTATTGTGTAAGTACTGAGCAAATAACTTTTTTCACCTGCTGCATAATTCATGACAGTATAAAAAGAATCATAAATAGCCCAGCTGGTATGTTACTGTACAAAGTAACAGAGAATTACAGATTGGTTTGGATTGGAAGAGACTTTAAAGATCATCTGGTTCTACTCCCCTGCCATGGGCAGGGACACTTTTCACCAGCCCAGCTTGCTCCAAGCACCATCCAACCTGCCCTTGGACACATCCAGTGATGGGGCAGCCACAACCTCTCTGGGCAGCCTGTGCCAGGGCCTCAGCACCCTCACAGGGAATAATTTCTCCCTCATATGTAACCTAAATTTTAACTGTACAGAGCTGTGCCACCAAGAAGACAGCACAAAATATCACTTTGCAGTAACACTGCTCATCTTTAGTGATCACAGATGGTTAAAACCCGGGTTAAAAGCTTCATTTGAGAACCTTTTGCTGTCATTAAGGTGTGGCTGTTGGGGACACATTTCAGAAGCTGATACAAAATGGAAAGTACTTTTTTTTTTTTTTATTAGGCCACATTTCTTAATGGATTGACAACCTTGACCTGGAGCTTAAAAGTAAGATTCACAAAGCTTAATTGTAACTAGGAGAGAGATTTTTCCCATCAGCTTCCTGCTTTGAACCATCCCCTAGAGAAGCTTCCATTTTAGACTCAGTTCCTCACTGCCTCACAGTCATTGTTCCTCAGAGCTAATGATACCAAGTTTCAGGAGCCATAGCTGTGAAAAGCTCTTGATTTTCCTTTGTCTTTCAAAGTTGGGATTTCTTTCACTAAAGTTCTGGAATGAGAACTCGTGCTTGGTTGTTCTTGTGCTGAAAGATTCATGCAAGAAAAGAGCAAATGTCTTACAGGACTGCAATATATCAAGGACAGTGGAAACAGCTGTTTGAATTGTAACTTTTTACAGTTAAAAATAGCAAGCCTGTTGTGTCTAATAGCACAACCTCCTTGAGGTTCAAAACTGCCAGAGATGATGAAGTTTCCATTAAAGGATAATAAAGTCTATATGTCAACGTGACAAAAGAACTCTCTTATCTCTCTGGAATAAGAATGCTCTTTGAAGAGCTTCATAAAAGACTACAGTATGAAATAAGTCTAGGGGATGGTTATTTTGAATTTCTATAAAGTATGTCAACCCAAAGGCTAAAGGGATTATCTGTGAAGTAACAAAATGTGAAAGATGAATGCTTTCATTCTCTGCAGTGAATGATGTCTCTTTAGAAAGCACAGGTATAAACTCTTCTTCCCCAGCAGTGCTTCCAATCACAACTGATTCCTTGAAATTAGTGGAGCCTTTCAGATCCCAGGGGTCTAGCTACAGTTGAAGGTTCATTCAGTTTTAGGTTGAATGTAGATCTCAAGTGTAAATGAGTAACCATAATCCTGATCCAGCATATGGTTATCTACCTCTGGAATTGGGACACCTTCATTCTTTTAGCTTAGCTTATACTTTTAGATGAATTCAAGTGACAAGGAGCAAATATTAACTAGAATAAGCTCATCCACACATGAATTTACTGAATAATTGTGTTCTTCCTGAACTAACTGAACGTTTGCAAGCCTGAAATGAGATGTATATTGGATCTGAACATTTAAATTGTCTGTAGTCATATTTAATGTTTATGGATTAGTTTTAATTAGATTTTATTCATAAACTATCTAAATACCAAGCTCTTACTCAAAGAGAGAGATCCAGTAGCAGTGAGGCTAAAGAGGGAGGACTGTTTTGCTCACTGTTGGCCATATACACAAACTGAGCACGTGTCTAACCAGAAATGAGGAATTATTTTACTGCTTTTGAGACCTAGTGAATAAACCTGCTGCTTTGTCTTTTTTCCAGGATCAGTTGTGGAGTGTTAGTTTGAATTGAGAAACTGAACAGTAAATAGTAGATTTGTTAAAAAAATTATTTTTAGCCAGCAAGGAAGAAACTGTTTCCATCTCATAATATTTCTTATGTGCCAAAAGTGTAAAAATCCCTTTAGGATTTAACGAATGTTGACCACTGAACAGTATTAAATAGATCTGGGGAATGACTAAGTTGTGTGTCAGTTAGTAAGCAGCTAACAGTAAAGAGCTGGCATATTGTACACAATGAAAGTGCTGAGAGGGGAAAAAATGGTACCCTGTTCACAGAAAGGCAACAGAAACAAAAAAGCAAGCTTTGGAAATAATTGCCACAGCACTATGCTTTTATCAAGTCTATATCTACAGAAATCAAAAGGAATGTAGAACCTTCCTCAGGCTAAATGTCTTCTATCATGTCTGCTGAGAGCCTCTGCATCTTTGCTGATGACTCCAGAACTCCTCTGTCTTCTTGGCAAAAAGCAGGCTCGATTCAGTGGGAAATAACCAAAATTCAAGTTATTAAAGCATTTGGATGCTTTTGGTGCTATTTCATTCATTAAATGCCAGGACTCTGGGGAACAAATGAAAGGGGATGCAGGCAAAAGCTACTGGAACTCAGATTTACAAGCCTCTATCATTCCCAATTATGTTTGGCAAATTGCAGAATAAAATTAATGATGCCAAATTATCCTTCTATGCAGTGTGTGATAGCTTAAACTATTTTAGCAGTTTCAGTGTTGTAAATTATGGAACTGATAGCACATTAATGTGATCCTTTCAGGCTTCTCGTTTATATTAATGAGCTTTAGTCATCTAAGGCAAACTGATAACTACTGATTAATAGCTCAGCAACTTTCAAACTGGCATCAAAGGCTGATGTCTCCCTTTTTTTCTTTTTGTTTTTTTTTTAAACTTCTTGATGGATTATGAGTTAAGACAGTTAACAATTAACTCTAAGCTTAATTGATATCCAGATGTTAATTTCATTCTGATGGTGGCTAGAGCTGATTTCAGTCTGATTTTTTTTAAAGCAGCTTTGAACTTGCAAAACAGGAGTGCCATTCATTTCACAACTTGATCAATTTTTTTTTCAGCAGTTGTTGAAGAGGGCTTGTTAAACTTATATTGAACAAAGCAAAATTATCACAGAAGCATCAAATAGCTACGAGGAAAAGCAATTAAACCTCTCAGGGGAAAAAAAAAGGATCAAAATGATCAAGAAAAGGCCAACTGCTTTTCTTAAATCTGAAGCTGGTTTTAATTTCGATGTATTTGTATGAAGAACAGATACCACTTTTGTGGACAGTATGTAATGGTAGAGACCAGAATGAGAGTTACAGGTATGTGCATGTGAGAAGGCAAATAACTGTGAATTGTTTAAGAAAATAAATGGGAAGAAAAATTGAGAGTGAAATAACAAAACCGCACTCAATCTCTGAACAAGACTAGGAGTTTTGTATGCAGGCAGCTGCTTACAGGTGACATCTTTCAAAGCTTGGTTGTAGAGTCTTCAATCTCAAGGTTTTCTGTTGCTACAGGGTTGTGCAGAACTGTTAGAACAGTTAGTGCAAGTATGATCTATTCATATGGATATACTACACTAGTACCTACGTCAGGCTTCAAAACATTCCACTTTTGAAGTAGAAGGTTTCAAAAGCCAAGCAGACAACAACTTGGAGTGTTTTTGCAATTATTATTACAAATGCTCTGCATTTTTTCCTGGACTGCTTACTAAAAGTCACATCAAGCAGCTGAAGTTCTTGTCTCCACACTCATATGGTCCAGGTCAGCTTCTGCTTTTCAAACAACTGCCTTCATTGTTTTCCAGGAGGAATATTGCTACAGTTTTCTAAATAAGCCATTCCTCCAAATAAGGAAACTTGATATGCTGAGAAATCTTGGCCTGGAGATCAGAAACATCATTCCCTAATCAGTATTGTTTTGGAATATACTGGGATGTTGATGCTTCTACTTGATGCCTGGTGCTTGAACTTTAAGGCTGTCCCACAAATGGCTTCATGCATTTCATGTGCAGTCATGGGAACTGGATTTGCAAAAAAAAACCAATCTACTGGAGAAGGGAGAAAAAAAAAAAAACCCAAAGGGCTTTTTAGTCAAGGAGGGTTTTTTGTATACATTTAGTCTGTAAAATTTCTTGATCTAAAGTAAAGTCTTTAGATATTCCAAACAACATCTACTAGAGAGATAAATCCATTGTAGTGGAAATCCAATGCATAGTTCAAATTCAGACCGTTTTGTATTGTCAGTGATGTAGAAGGAAAGTAAACATGAAAGCCATTTAAAAAGCTTGAGTAAAACTTGCATGTGTGCTGAAGGATGTTGTCCTTTAGAATTAGACCCCAAATCTGACTTTCTTGTCAGATTGACTGGTTTGTTTCTAATCTTAAGAGTCCTTTTATATTTAGAAACTGAGTTTAAAATAGATCTTTAATATTTTACAACAGAATTATCCATCTGAACAACTTGCAACTTGCAAAAATTGCATAAAACTGCCATCTTTACCAATTTACATGTTTCTCAGTTCTGAAGAGGACAACTCAAATTTCAAGTATCACTCAAGCAAGACAGGTTTTTCTTCATCAGAAGCCAGGGTAGTTTCCTGCAAAACGTTAAGTGAAGATCTGTCTGGCAGAAAGGAGAGAACTACAAAGGGTATTCTTACATTCCAAATTTTCTCCTCAGAGCTGACATAAAATGCAAATACCGAAGTAAATATTGAAAATGAGACATGAATAGATGATAGGATAAAATTGTTTTAATGCTTGTGATAGGGATCCTCCTATTAGTCAAGTTTTTAACCTCAGAAGAAAGGAGCTCTAATATGAGAAACTTAATATAAATTACTGAAGCCTTTCAAATCCAACTAACTCAGAAGAACCATTCTCACAAAAAGCACATGATCTATTGGTTAGATGTTGAAGGCGGTCCTGGAATACTAAAGTGTTCTAATTTACAGAAGCAAAGACTGGACTCTTCTACCATGATCCATCTTCCAGCATCCTAACCTGGCTATTCAAAGTTAAGAGCCTGGCTTTTAAACCAGAACAGAACAAACTAGTTGTGGTTAGGCTTGTTTTCTGGTATTTTTAGCCTGCAGTGTTTAAGTTGTTGTTCTAATCTGTGAAGAAAGGAAGGATTTATGTTTTGTTTCCCTTTTTTGTGTGTGTTTTAAGGAATGTTGTTCTGCTCATTTAATACTAAAACTCTGGGAGATGTGCTTGAGAATCACAAAGCCTCTGTAATTTGCAATAGAATGGCAAGTACTGACAAAACTACTGTACTGGTGTCTTAACTTCACATTGAAGGCTGTTAAGAGCTTTCCATAGCCCTGGTAATAAATAATTTGAGTGACTGGCTTTTGCTATGTTTTAGCTTGTATGGGAATGTAAGACACTTATTTTTTTCAACATATGAACCAACTTTTGTCAAGAATGTCTTGTGATCACTCTCTGATAGATCGTTCCTCTGTTTGTCCATGGTGAGCTTTGTGCCAACCTCTTTAACCACTTAAAAATAAAACAGTTTTAGCAAAAGACTGAACCTCTATTTAGTTTTCTCAAATGGGAGGAAGAGGAGTCAGCCACACGTGAGCAGCTACTTCTTCAGAGTTGTCTGGAGATACTGTTCAGTGTCCAGTGAGTCACAGAACACAGCTAGGAAACAGTCACTGAAAATTCAGGGTGCAGTTTTATATTACATTGAGTTCAGTCGAAGTTTAGACTGCCAATGAAATGAGATCCTGTTCTCCCTGGGCCAGCCATGTGCTTCCACTGTTTGTGTTTGCTCTGGCAGCTCTCTGACTGTGGGTAAGTCGGATCAGTTTGCTGACTTAATGGAAAACTTGCTTTCAAAAGTAAAAGCAAGTTTTCCATTGGATTGGATTGCTGACCTGAGACAGAAAAGTGCACAACCCTGTGCAAGGTTGACAGTGACAATATGTACCTTGGGGAAGAAGAAAGGACTTCACCTTTCAACAGCAGCCAGCAGTGTCAAACCTTAGATTGTAACCTTAGATTGTGACCTCTGTTTCCATCTAGTTTAAGTACACAGAATACTTAGGATATTTGTAAAACATCAGTTGATACCCACAGGGTGAGATCCTGATTCTCTTTTATTGGCTGTGAACTACACTGTATGGTGATGGCACATGAAGCACTGAAGTGGGTGGAATATGAGTAGGCAAATGTAACATCCTTGGCATCTCTGACTCACTCCTTGCTGGTGCAGTACCTGTGGGTACTGAACATCTGTTACATCATGGGTATTTCCTAGAGAAAAAGGAGATAAACTGGGAACTTCCCTGCAGTGTAACCTCTGATAAAAGGATGTGGAACAGGTCTTTAAACACCTTTATTTGGTTCAGATGAGCAGGAAGAAGCCTGCTACAGCCCAGGGTAGTATTCTGGATGAATGCTTCTCTTTCAAGTTGGTGTCTTACTCAACCAGTAGGAAATTACAGTTTCCAGGGTGAAAACAAATGCTTTATTCTCTCAGTTCCTGTGGACAAATCTAATCTTTCTGATTTCTGAGGGACTAGTGGATGGACATAGTTTTTCTACTAGAAGCTTTTTGCAAGATCTCACCTCATTCAGATCTACTTTGTTTCTATTCACTTTGATATAGATCACGAGTCACACTATTTGAAGTCAAGGCATTGATAGACTGTAATATTATCCTTTATTCATGGAATCAGTCCCTACAGGTAACCTGATGAGATATGCATGGCAGAATCAAGCCTTAAGTTATGGTTTGTTGCACCGAGTTGTACTTATGGTGAGGGCAGATACTGCAAAAATAGTATGCAAGAACAAGCAAGCTATAGTACTTAAAACTGGGGACTGTCAGAAATAGTCTCTGTATCACTCTCCTGCCCCTTGTCAGTGGAAAGCAGAATAAATAAATGAATTTTCCACATGCAGGAGAATGAGTAAAGCCAGTCTGATGTGTGTCTCAGAGAAATTCTTATCACTAGGAGGAGTAACACAGACCTTTGTACATTTTTAGAGGCACTTTTATAGAAATTCACCCTGCTTTGTGCACTCAAGAGCCAGCACTTTACAGATCAATGTTCTTTATTACAGTAGCTAATAAAAAGAGCTTTATCAGGTTACCTTGCTTTGTGGCTGGTTCTTACATCTGTCTCTGTTAAGCATTTCCCCACTTACTGCAAAAGCAGTCCAGTCTGGTGGCTGTGGGGGCAGCTGTGCAGCAACACAAGTGTGGAGGTATCACACAAACAGGAGTTTGCAGTGAACAATCTAGTGAGAGCTCACTAGTAAATTCTTCCCTCCCAGCTATTCAAATGAGGCTTCAAATTTCCCGTGCCAGAGTGCTCATTGTAACTGGCCTGAGCACGTAACTGATGTGGTAAAAACTGCATTTAAAAGTGTCCAAATCATACTACAAATATGATTTGACTGTCCATTGAATGTGCAATCCGAGCTTGATGTATAAAGCTTGTCTCTGTAAAAATGTTTTATGGCTGTGGTAAAAATGCTTCCTTGCTTGCTATTGTTCAGCTCCAGAGTTGGAGGATAACAATAGTAACTGCTTCATTAATGTGCACAAATGCATGTGTTTTGAAGCATGGTATAGTTCATTGTTAATACACAAGGAACAAATACAAATATGAAGGCCAAACTCCAGACTTTTTAATGAAAAATGTAAGCAGAGTGAAATCAGAGTCACAGCAGTGGAAGCAAGAGCAGAGGCTGTGCTTCAGCCTTGAAAGAAAATAGGAAATTCAGATGGGTCATTCTTTTTGGTCCTTTGCACACCCCAGAAGATCAGGAGCAGGCTTACTTGTACTGTATTTTCCTCTTACATTCAGGAAATCTCATTAATTCTTGTATTAAGCTTTAGTTTCCCTTAGCATATCTGTTTGGGAAGCCTCTTTCCATGCAGATATTTTCACATCTAATCAATGAAAAGGATAAAAAGGGTAAAAGTTGTTTTGATTTCTTTTAGTGCAGCCTCTAGCCAGAAATACATGATAGTGCAAAACAGGGAGGGGGAAAAAAAAATGAGGAAAATGTGAAAGCTCTTGGTGTTGCAAGTGGAAGCTCTGCTCCCTGAAGGATAGAGCTATTTCATGTTCCCCTTTTCCAATGGAGCATTACAGCATATAATGCAGCAATTATTTTGTTGGGTAGGTGTTTCATTACCAACCTGGGCCTTGGAGGTGATAGGAGAGAATTTGTCTTGACCTTCCAGGGAAACCATAAAAGAGAAATGATGTCTAAATAATAAATGTCTAGGAGAAATGTGAAAGGCCTGACGGTGTTGAACTTAGCTTTCGTGACATCTGTGCATTGTCACATAAAGAGCTGGTATGTGGATCATTTCCAAAGCAGGGAATATTTTCTATTGTTTCTTTGCATTTTTGACCTTCCTTCATCTTCTGGTTCAATCCACCTCAACTAGGGTTGATTTTTTTTCCTGGCATTCTGCAGGATGTGTGTTTTTTCCTGGTTTTCCCTTAGGACTGGAGCAAACCTTAAAAAGCAGATTTGAGAAAACAAAAAATTGTGTTTCCAAAGCCAGAGTGATGGGATCAGGTTTTTATTTGCTTTTATTTTGCCATATGTGCAGTGTTTGGCACTGGTAGCCTCCACAAGAATGATCTTGCCTTCTCTCTTTGATGGTCTGGTGACAGCAGAGCTGATAATTGTGTGGATCAGAACATGCAGGAGTGGCTGCAGTGACGTGTGGCTCTGCTTTGTGTTGCTGCTTAGGGTTTGGGGCTAGGGGTGCAGGTTGTTCTTGGCTTTGAGTGTTGTGGAGGTTTTTTTCCTTCCTTAGTTTTCCAAATGTAGATTTAGCAGTTTTCAGGACAAGCAGTTACAGTTGTCATTCCTAAGTTCCAAAAACATGTAATTCTGTCATAGGGTCGTCGAGTCCCTTGGTGAATAATGATAATGCTTTCTGTGCTTATACTTTGTTTTTACTGCTTAGGGAAAGGCTGATTTCCTCTTAGAGTGATCTATGATAAAACTGATTTTAATGGAAAGATAAATTGCCCTGGAATAAACAGTCCATTAAACGATCTCATTTTTAAATCTTTCCTTCTAAACAAGTGTGAGTGTTCCCATGTGTTGTCTTTCTTCTGATTTTATGTTCCTCTAGATCTAATGGAGGTAGAGATTCTCTTTTGCCAAGCAAATGTAATGCCCCAAAGAATTGCTGATGTGGCCAGATAAAGGATCGTTATGTTGAGCTTTATTAATGTTCCTGAGAACCTTTGTCTGACATTATCCATCGTGCCAGAGTGTAGGAGTAACTTCTGATTCTATCTGGCTTGAGAGATCTGCCTCACTCGCTCTGAAGTTTTACATCCTCAACAATTTCATATACCAACTGATCAGCTGGTTTTCTGTGAGTGCTTGACAGTCTTTGTCTTACTCCTAACTGCAGTGTTTCTGTTCTTTGCTCAGATTGTTGGATAGGAGCAATCTTTCAGGGGAGTAAAAGCTGAACAACTTCTGCACTGCTTTATTGTATCCTTACTTGTGTCAACTAGGTCTCTTGGGCTCTGTAAGATTTGGAGTAATGTTTCTTGACACACAAGTTTAGTGGTAAGGGAGAGTGCAAAGGAGATCATTTATGTAGGTCTTTGATACATGAAACAAAACTTGACAGCCAGGAGCTTAAGTTGCAGCATCTGACACGCAGTATCTGTGAGAGACACGGGCTCCCAGCTGCTGGCTTCAGAAGGCAGCACTGGTGGAGAGACACTCCCTCTTACAAAGATAAGAAACTCCTGATAAGGAAATAGGCAGGATCTTGCCTCTTTTTGAAGTCAGTTTTTAATTTTATGTTCCCTTTGGGAAAGAAAAATCTAATCTGATATGTTGGTCTCAAAATGTTTCCCGTGCTAGTTCTAGCTTGGAGTCTAAGGAAGCACAAATCATGCCAAACACATCCAAAAACCACAGACATCTCCTTGACATAGAAGATAGCTACTAACCCTTTCCATCATGCTCGTGTTTCTGAGGTTCCCATTCTCCAGACACAGCTGTACTTTTCCCCTCTGGCCCTCCGTATGCAATTTTGCCTTTCAATAGTTAGGAGTCTTCAGTGGCTTCCCCCTCATCACAATTCCAACCCCCTTGCATTTGTGCAACCTGAGTACCTTTCATCTGAACCAACCTCAATGACCTTCCCTAAATCCTCTTTCTATTCTTAAGACTTGCTCAGATGCCCTTCTCCTTCCTTCTAGGTTCCCTTTCTTCACTCACTTCTACCTTTTCACAGCTCCTTTCAACATCCTTGCAAATACTAATGTATTGGATGATTCCTGCTCTTTTTTATCTCTTCCCTAGTATAAAACATACCTATTATAAAACAACTTCTGATAGCAGTTTTGTCCCTGTAGGTGTACATGGACAGCAATGATGTGCTTCTGTGATTTCAGCCAGTGCTCAGTCTTGAACTGAGCAGTATCTGAATCTTGTCATATTTCTACTGACAAAATAGGTATCTAATGGGATTTAATGGGTGTTGGCTTGTTGATTTCAGATGACTCTGTGTAACATATATGTCTAGGGGAATGGTGGTGTGTGATACATGATTTGTAAAAGCAGAAGAGCAAAATCATGATTCATCTCTCAGTTCGTGTCACTATTATAAACCTGCAAAAATAACCAAGGAGTGACTTTAACTGATCTCAGCCGAGAGTTGGTTTTGATCCCTGGGACGTGTGCCAATTCTTTGTGGGGGTTCTAGAGAGCCTTGGTGCCACTTTGACATTGTGATGACTATATATAAGAATGCTTAACAGGACTGTCAGTACTATCTGAAATATGTATGTATATAGATGTATTCACACAGAAAAGATTGAAAACTTTTCTTGTGATCTTTTATCTCATGACAGACTTGTCCTGCTTTACTGTGTCTCGGGGCAACAACCTCACTGCTGGCATATTTTCCTGCTCTTTGTGCTGCCTATCAATCCTTTTAGTTTTGTCAGAAAGAAGTGGCTTTCTACCAAAGTCTAGGTTTATATGATCACATTTATGCATGTTTCCTGTCTGCAGATAGTTGATAAAGCAAAAGCATGTTCTGAATGGTAAGCTGAAAGGAGCAATCATTGCCCTTCAGCATGGCAATGGCAGTATGGATCGTGACCACAGCCTTTTGTGCAGTTGAGTTTTTTGTTGCCTTTAAACAAATTGACAGTGATTGACAAGTTAAGTGGCTTCCTGTAACTCTTGCCATGAAGTTAAGAGAGGATTAAATCTGTACATATATGTGCTATTAACAGCAACAACAAATCCTGTAACCAAGCTATGTGCTTTTCTTCATTGCCTAAAATGCAAGTCTCCATTGTATAAGGCTACTCAATGGAGGAGCTATGGTAGATGTGTGCTGTGAACATAAAGATGTTTAACATACAAAGATGTTCCTCAAGTAACATGTTAGAGAGCTGTCTTGTCACTTTCTTCATTGACAATTGTGGACTGTGCTGAGCTCATTTTGTTCTGTTCATGTGAGCATCATGCAGTGCACCCCAGTTATAGTCTCTGTTTTGAACAAGAATTGCAGAGTTTCACCCAGAAAGAGAGAATATATAAAGTCTGGCCATCTGTGACTGAGAAGGATGCAGGAAGCCAGTGGGGACAAAAATGCTGTTGCAGGAAAGGTAGAGTGAAGATGAAACCACCTGGTCTCACCTCTGGGATCTGGCTACCTCACTAGTAAAGATTTTTAGATTTGCATGAATTTCCCACGTTCATCTCAGAAATGCAGTAGTGATTGCACAGCCTCCATGTAATTCTGAGGAAAGAATTCTCCTTCTTGGCCCCTGCAGAGACCTTCATATGCCATCTTGATGCAGACTATTGATCCAAGTGAGTGCTGTTCACATGCAGGTTTGCTGTTACGAGTTTCTCTCACCTCTAAGTCTAATCAGCACTCTACTGGATTTAAGCATCTGTTATGAATTAAGCTAGTTGATGCAGACCAGCCCCCTGACTTTTACTCCTATTGTTACTGTTTTTCTGGGCTTTGTGTGCCTTTCTGTTTGTTGGTGGTAAGTGCCCTCTGCAGCATATGGCTGCTGAAGCATGGTGTCAGCACAAAAGCCACCCTGGAGGATAAGATAAAAAAGATTCTGTGTGGGCAAATACATAGGAAGAATCTTCAAAGGAGTGATATGAAGAGCATCCCTTGAGACTTAACTCTTCTGATCAGCTAAACAAATACGGGACCAGTTAATCTTACTGGCCAACTGGTGAGTTCACAGTGTCTTTCAGAAGTTTTTGACTGTATGCAAGTAAAAAATCCTTGGAAGAAGCATTAGATGTATCCTACATGGTGTGTTTGGTGTTGATTTGTGGTTAAAGCTTTTGTTGATGGAACAGCAAAATGTATTCTTGCCTGAGATGGGAAGCTCTCTGTGGCTGAAGCGTGACTTCTCTCGATAGGAACCTGATGGGCTGGTAAAGGCTGGTTAAGCTCTGGGATGCCAGCCAACGGCATTTCTGGATTTTATGTCATGTTGCCTGTTCCCTCTCTAGCAGGATTGTCTGTTGAGGCTGGTGCTTCCCCTTCAGAAGGGTTAGTTTTGTCTCACTTTCTGAACACAAAGGAGTAAAACTTCACCTCTTTATCCTTTTATTCCCTCTCCATTGCGCATGTTAATTGAATTTGACGGCCTGGCGAATAGGATTTGTCAAATACTGTAACCTTAAGCAACACACAGATTGAAAACTGGGCTTTAAATTTATATAATCCAGATGTGAGAGCCAATAAAATGCTCAGATGAAATGAAATGTCAGGCTTTGCGGGGAGAGAAAGGGAGAAATACTGTTTGCCACTTATTTTTCCTCATGGCATCAAGTGCAGAGCAGGGTTCAATCAATTACATTAGTCTCCAAGAACAGAAGTAGGGTTTGTCATTTCAGTACTGTAGCTAATTGTGAATGTGATTGATGTAAAAATGCTGAATCTTACAAGATCTGTTAAGTAAAAACAAATAGTATTTGAGCAGTTGAAAGGCCAGTCTTGGTAAGTAGTTGTGACTAAGTTGGTGAGATGATTTTCAGCAATAAGACAAAAAGTCCAAAAGAGAGAGTGGAAAGAAGCTTGGCAGCTATTGCTGTGTGTACACTGAGTGAGCTACAACATCCTATTTGGGTACTTAACTTATTCTACAAAATATATTATCAAATTATGTGCACAAACCAGCTTCTGTTTCTGCAATATTTGTTCTCCTGTATGTAGGAAGAGCCTGAAAGATGTATAATAACTATCTTAAACTAATTTTCAGCTTAATCTCTTTGCTCTCTCTGGTGACCTTTCTTTGGCAGAAGGAAGGAAATACTGAGTAACACTAGGCAATATTTATCAAGCAGTTCATATCCCAAAAGTGCAATTTAATTTTAGCTGAAAGTGAGTATTCATCAAATCCAGAGCATTGGCCTAGTGAGCAGGATTAAAGCGTGAAAAACTTAGAACGTTTCTGTTTGATGTTTACAAGGCAAAGGTTTTAATGTCAGTATGAGTGCTCATTTAAACTCACCTGATTTAACATCAAAGCTGAAGAAACTTTCAATCAACACAAAATACTTTTCCATCTTTTAAAACTAATTTGCTAGTAAAGCAGAAGTTGGATGCTTAACTCCAAGAGTTTGCAAGCACTGGCTTCATTTGTCTGTACCGTATCGCTGTGGGATGATAAGATTAAATTGGAGTGTTCTTAGACTTACTTCCATTCTTCAGCATATGAATTAAGTGTCCAGAAATAGATTAGACACTACACTGTAGTTAAACCACTACCCTCAATTCCACATTCAGAAAAAACATCTTTCATATTTGAATAAAGTTAGACCCGAATCAGCACCATCCATGGTTTTAATCACACAAAATCTAAACGTTTATGATAAGATTCTACCAGTCCAACCTGGCTGCTGGCAGATGTGTTTGTAAATGATGATTGACTTAAGGCAAAAGCTGTAGACAAAACCTCAAAGGTTTACTGGTAAAAAACCAAAAGTACTAGGAGAAGATGCACGTGTAAGGGGATCAGCACAATTAATAAAAGTAACTGCTCACGTTAGAGCCTTTTATTATATAACCTGTTGTGTCCTGTGGGACACAACAACCCTTTGTGAAGCTACTCCCTTTTCCAGTCACTTTCTGCATTGTCTTAGCACAGAATCACACCTCATTCTGTATCTGTAATAAATGCAAGGCTGCTACTGCTCTTTGCAGCCAAAGGGAGATTTGGTTTTTTTACCATATTTATGAGCCTAACGGACTGTGTGGAATGAGCTGATGTAAAGGCAAAGCTTTTATCAAAGATAGTTGCTGGAATCCAAGTTCAGGACAAAGCCTGTGATTTCTGGAGTCTCCAGGTATGCCACCCTTTCCAGGCTATGTTTAGGGTACATTTGGTCTGCAGCCAGCTTAGAATTTCAGGCTGATATTGCTAGTAAAAGGGCAACATTTGAGCAATAACATTTCATAGCCCTGGATATTTTCCAACATCTCCTCAACACTTACAGGTATTTAAAAGCTGTATGTCAAGAAGATGGGGTGGCACTCTTTTCTGTAGTGTCCAGTGACAAGACAAAAGCTGGAACACAAAAAGTTCCACTTAAACATAAGGAAAAACTTCTTTTACTGTAAGGGTGAGAGAGCCCTGGCTCAAGGCTGCCCAGGGAGGGTGTGGAAGCTCCTTTCTGGAGGTTTTCAAACCCTACCTGGACACATTCCTGTGTGACCTGATCTAGGTGGTCCTGCTTTAGCAAGGATTTGGACTGGATGATCTCTGGAGGCCCCTTCCAACCACTACCATTCTATGATTCTATGCCAGAGCTATGTTTGAGAGAATGCTCCCCAAGTTGTGTTGTCCAAAGTTTTTTATGTGCTTTCATAGAGAAGTTTTTGCATCAGTTGCAGCTGGTTCAGACAGAGACGTTGCTGAGAGATGTCAGTGAAGGCAGATCTGCATTGACAGATTCCATGGTTTTTAAACAATGCACTATGTGTCTGGATTCTGACTCTTTAAAACCAAATGTAGTAGAAGTGCCATTTAAAACCCCCCAATGCCATTCAGCTGATCATATGATATAGCCTCATGGGTTTGTTTGATTCATTCATTAGCTGTGTCATCCATTCGTTTCTGCTGACGTTCCATAAATCACGTGCTTGCCAGAGTGGAGTTATTGGAAAGGATGGAAGAGCCATTAAGTAGAAATGGGAGTATGTGTAAAATGTTCACCCTACATAGCTGGGGGCAGAATGAGCACTGGCCTCTGTACAGTATGAAGCAGAAAGACCAGTGAAACCTCAGCCATTTCCCCTGTTTCTCTTTAGCATAATAAACCAGTCTATTCCCAGTAGGGACATACTGCAATGTCTAAAACTGGGGATAGCTTTCTTCTGTCATGCTCAGCCATGGCTTTGTATGTTTTTCCTCCAAATTACAACATGGTTTTAATCTAAACACACATCAGTTCTGTAAGCCAAGCACATCAAATATACGGCATAAGGACAACAGAATGAAAGAAAGTAACACGGCTCACAAAGTGACCGTGTGATAGTGCAGGGAAGAGGAGGGGGATGTGGAGGAAAGGGCTGAGCAGGGAATGGACCCCCTAAAGCAAAGCAACTAATGGAAAAAGCAGTCAATGAATAGAGGTATTGTATTCTACTTTGAGAAGGAGATTCCCCAGGGAAAGGTTAGGTTCCAGGATAAATGAGATCTCCCCTCAAACGGTGTTCTTCCCCATCCAGATCCAGGCACAGCCATCACCTAGTACAGAACAGAATTCAGCATGTTTATCACTTCTGTTCTAATTTACACTATTCTCCAAGTGTCTTATTCTGCCTTGATTGAAAGGGCTTTGTCATCAGGAGATTCTGCCTTTCCAGATGATATTTTATTCTAAGATCTATCAAGCATCTCCTCTAATTTCTATTTTCTTCCAGCTTTTCTTCCTCAGTGTTGGTGGAAAGTACATACACTTTTGCTAATAGTTGCTGCAAAACAATCTAGAGAACAGAGTCAACCCTGTGTAAGTCTCAGTAGCTTGGTGTTTCTTCATGTTCTGGAGGCACCAGGTAATAACCAAAGAAGACTGAAAAGTCTGTCACTTTTTTTCTCCTGAGTCCTTTGTTGTATGTGTCAGAAGGATTAGGAGTGAGGCCTCCCACGGGTAGAGAGATGGAAAGGTGTGTGCTTTGTACAGCTGGATGGTAGATCAGTGCATGGGAGGTACTGCAGCAAGAAAAATCTGTTTTGGAAAGGGGATGTGGAGAAACGCTGACTTTGGAAGCCTTAGGGTTATATGTCTTGTGAGAGCTCACAAATTACTACAGACAGGGGATATACAAGTGCTTAAGGCAGCTGTCACAAGGAGTACATAGGACTCAGGAGGGAAGAAACAGACAAGGTTCCTCTTGTAACCTGCTCCTAGGCCAGAAAGCTGGCTGATGTCATGATGTCATTCTTGTGACACAGTGGCAAGCTGTACTTCTTTGGCCGTTGTGTTTGGGGGTTTCTGTTTGATTGCTGCTAAGATTAGAAAAGTATGGAACAACTTAATTTTTCACTACAAAAGAAATCAGTTTGAGCTCCTGTGATACAGAAGTTTTTGAAACCATGGAGTGTAGTCTAAAAATACAGAAACCTGAAAGAGTTCCTGAAGCTTAGAATAATGTCCCATGATTTGGGGCTTTTTTTCCCCTCCCTTGTTTTTTTTTCAGCTCCTGAGTATGAACAATATTTGCAGTAAAGAAATATGTGTTATCCTAAGTATGATTAACCTGGGCACTGATTTTAGCTGTGTCTAGTTGTTTACATTGTCATAGATCTTTGGAAACTCACATAAGCACTAGATGAAGTGCACTCACGCCTTATGGGACTGCTTGAGGTTATTCAAGTCTTATTTACCTATCCAGTGTGTAGGTATGGTCATCTGCTTAGTAAATAAAAGGTATTAAACCAGGGTCTTCTGCAGTTATCACTATTGTGGTGATACAGAAGGGCTGAGATGCTTGTATTGTTTTTAGAAGGTTCTGTTGAACTTTTTGGAAGAAGACAGATTACAGAAGTAGACATGTGGGGAAACAGGCACGAAAAAGAGCTGTTCTGAGTGTGAGTGAGCATGCAAAGGAAACAAACTGCATGCGGAAGGTGTAAAAGTGGCTTTGAAAAAAACCAAAAATCAAGCTGAAACATATTCTCTTTAGTGTATGGTCTCACTCTACAGCTGCTCCTTCTCCAGCCAGACATGCAGCAGTTTCATTGCAGCACTCCCTAAGGACTTGGCATTGCTTAGGCTGTCAAGACCAACAACAACACAGTCCTGCTGAAACATATGAAGCACGAGTTGAATGGTGCCAACACTTTATAATGTTACAGAGTTTTTACCCAAATAGAAGGATCCTGCACTGAACTGCTTCATGTTCAGTTCTTTTTACAAATCTACACCTCTGACTTTTACTTTTGGAGAAGTGTATTTCTCCCGCACTCTGGCTTGCCAGCCATGTTGAATGTTCCTGGCCTTACGCTTTGATGTGCTGGATTTTGACAGTTGCTTCAAAGCTTAAGTGGATTGGGCTCCAGAGAGTTGTAGATTCAGACTACAGTTTCAGATTGATGAGAACGAGGGAGGAAAGTCAAGTATCGTAACAGTGTCTGAACCCTGGGAGGCAAAATTGTACTCGGTAGCAGAGCCAATACGATAATGTAAGAGCAGAGAGCTTGAAGCAGAATTACAGGACAATTGGGACTAAGACACCTTTTTTTTTTTTCTTGGAAATTTTCTCTCTGGAGCTCCTTGGGTTGGTTTTATAGATTAATGGAAGTGGTCTAAACTCCAGACTATGGGAAAAATGCTGAATTTCAGATGTTGTTCTCACACTGACTCTCCCTTTGTGGCCACAGGTAAAATGTTTTGTTTCCCATCTGTAAAACAAGTCAGACTCTTACTTCCCCTCCTCAGAGATGTTGTGGGAATTAGCTTCCATTTACAAAGTATTTTAATGTGCTGTAGTTCTTCATGGTTCAGAATGGACTTTTAACTGTAGAGCTTTTTCTCTGTGGCTCGGAAAAGGCCACACCTACCACATTGCTCTCAGCTTTATTCGAAAAAAAAAAAGCTAACAAATTGGCATGAGCTCAAAGGAGAGCAACCCAAACAACTCAGGGACTGGCTGGAGGGGTTAAATTAATAACACAAGATGAAAAGAGATATAT
>WBNH01010059.1:254191-315220 GCA_013401255.1 Urocolius indicus
AGCTGTTCCCCTGGAGTTAATTATGCTGTATTATTTTAAAGATGTAAATGTTGAAGGATTTGCTTAGTGTGCTCCAGAGAGGTAATTGGCAGAGAAAAGAGGAAGCAAAAAGGAACTTGAAGTTGAATACCAAGGGAGAAGAATTTCCTGACAGTAGATCTGTTGCTCTGTCAAGCAGACTTGCAGGGAAGTGCTGAAAGCTCCACTGTTTGAAACGTGAAAATCTCCCAGATGAAGAAAAAGTCCCGAGCTGAGATAAAGATGAAACTCATTGAGCCTTGTCTGTTCTGATTACCGCAATTTGAGTAACTCGGCTGCTATTATTGATCCAGCAGCAATGCCCAGGAGCTCAAATCAGAGATGCATACTGGAGAAACATCTTAACAAGCTTTCCCTATCTGGTACAAGATCTAGAGAGCAATCTGGATGTAAGCTGACTCAGAAGTTAGCACTGAAGGGCCGCAGGCAGCACTGGTGTGGATATCCTGCCCTTTTCTGTTCCTTCCCCAGAAGCCTGCTGGCAGGACCAGTGTGCCTTAGTACAGTAGAGCTGCCCTCAGAGCACCCAAGAGGGCAGAGGCATACAGCTCCTACTGACTCATCCTCCATGCAGATTGCAGTAACATGCACCTTTCCAGTTCACAAACACAATACCATCCCAGGCTTCCAACATCCTGGTCTGTAATTGTAAGAACCAACCATTGGAAGGTTCAGAAACTACAGGGAAAGCTTAATGAGGACAACTCAAGGAAAATTAGACTGACCTCCCAGTTAATTATGGACATATTTTCCCTTCCTTAAATATTTTTGTTACTCTGATATTCCAGATGTTTCTATGCTGCAGCATATACCAAAGTTGACCTGAATATTTGAGGAACGATAGCTGTGGTGCTCTGGAGTTTCTTGCAGGCAGATTTATTTTGGTAGTCCTAGCAGACCAGGACTAGTATATTAACCCATGTTTAGTGCTGTGCTATTGCAATTACTGTGCTGCCAGTGATTAGGTTAACTTGTTTAGACTTATCTCTAGCATCTCTGCAATGCTCAGCAGTTAGCTAAGCCTTTTTCCTAGACAACAGCATCAGCAAAATCAGTATTTCTAACAGTTAAATAGATGGAGACCTAAAATCCATCCACTCTGATTGTGCAGTGTGTTTAGATCAGGCAAATCCCGAACTCTGGTCTTTAGAGTTAAGGAAGAAATCAACCTTGATCAGGGTTTTTAACTTGCCAGGCACTGGGTTTGATCAGAGAAATGGATCAAATGTCCTTTGTAAACAAAACAGTACATTCGAAACCACATGTGAGAATTTCTAGCTATGAAGCCTTAATCATATTGCATGGGAAATACCCAACTTATTTGTTTAGCTAGCAGCATTTAAGTTTCTGAAAAAGTCTGAAGCTAGTACTCCATCTCAAAATCCTGCATTCTTTTTACATCTGTGATTATAAGCATACATGAGATCTTATGAACAGTGCTTCTGCCAAGCTTCATTACCTATGCTGATGAACTCTGCAGGATTTTATTCCCAACCTGTAACACAGTGATTGTCCAGGAATGAAAGGTCCATTCCATTCCCTTCCCCTGTCAGCGTTTCATTGCTTATCTACCGCTTTCTGCCATACCAAGCCTCAGCCATAGCAGAACAACTCTTAACAGCTTGGTCCATGATTTATGCTTCGCAGTGTGTTGTATTTACAAGAGTGCATGAAGATTTAGGGCATCTCAGATAGAAAGTCTACAAGGGGAGCTAAAATCCAGAGGTGCAGGTGTGGAATTTCAGCCTTTTATGTCTTCTTTTTTAGGATGCTTCTGGTTTGAGGTATTAACTTTGAGATAACTAGGTTTTAGAAAACAGTCCTAGTGGAATGAAAACATTGACCTTGTGAAGTGTTGCTGAAACTCCAAGAATCCCCTGCTATTCTTGCATTGGTCGACTCCAATACATGAATATGTGCAGGCAGCATTGTTATCAGGATCTGTGTGCCAAGCAATTAAGTGAATGTGCAAAAAATATGTGATCTGGAGTTGAGTTTGCTCTTTCAAAATGCAAAGAAAAGAAATGCATGCCCTAGAAAAGCTTCCAGAATAATGTTGTCAATAGTCTCATTCATTAGCTGATTACAAATTTGGAAACCTAGCATATTTCTTATTTTGTTGAGCACTTCAGGCTCACTTCTTACCAGGAGAAAATCTGGTATAATTCAAATTCAAATGCAAATTCAAGCTGAGATGAAAATTCTATTCCCAGGACCAATTCTGGAAATGGAGGCAGAGTAGCTGATTTGTCCAGGCTGCCTTAGCTTTCCTTATCCACTCCTTGCCGTCTGTACGTCAGAATGTGCTCTCTGCATCCCATCACTAACACTGTTTCAAGGAGAAATGCTATGATAATAAGTAGTAACTTGGCTGTTCCATTCATTAGATGTATTGTGACTTAATGATAACATTAATTGAATTGGCTGAATAAGTGCTCTTTGGGCGGGATGCCAGTCCTTCTGGGAGTTTGTGTAGCAGACGTGCTTCTGAGGAAGTGAATGAGATATGAACCCGTCTTACAGGAGGCACCAATTTGATGTCTGTTCCTGTGGGTTCCCATCATCTTACAGCTCTCAAGTGAGAGGTATAAAACTATATGGCTGGCTGCAGTTTGATGCTCACAAGCACTGGCTTGGTTTTGCTTTTGACATAGTGCTGATGATTGGAATTAGCACTTGGCAGATGGTTATTCCCTGGCCTGGTAGTATGTTCACCACCAACCACGCTCGCTCGTCTTGTTTGGTTCCTGCTGGCTGTGTGTTCCTGGCCTTGGCCCAGAGAGGTCAGTCCCTCTTTCCTCAGCCTCTTTGTCTTCTGCCCTCTTCAAGTCTCTGACATAGGGAAAATCAGAAGGCAGGGTAACTTTTTAGTTGCCTTTCAGGGATTCCTAGCAGTAAATTGTTTGCCCTTTACTAGTCCTGTGTGTGGCTCCCCACTCCTCAGAACTTGTGTTTGGAGTACCACAGGGCATCAGGCACAGGGCTAAGCCTTCCTCTGAGACTCCCACTGCATCAATAAAGGCAGGATAAACTGATCTGGTCATCATCAAAGCCAAGGGTTAGCCCCTTCTGATCTGTACTAATGCACAGTGTATGTGTTCTTTAAGTATTTAACCATTATTTTTATGCAAGCACAAGCATCTATAATAGGAACCATTTCAACTATTTACTGCTTCAGTTGGTTAGCTCATCCTTGCCCTTAACTGAAAACCTTATATAGAGGCAACGAGTGTATATGATGTAGGTAGAGCCATACCTATGTATGCACATGTGTATGTAGGTGTCTCTTTAGGTATTTTTTTGTGTTCTGAATGTAGAGGGTTTTTTTTACTTCCCCCCCCCCCCCCCTTCTGTCAAACTTTGAGCTCCAGCAAGCTGCTTCTAACTACTGCCATCTGCCTTGGGGGTGGGCAAACTGACTCAGGGAGGAATACTCCAAGAAGTACAGTAGCATTTCTGCATTCAGTAAGTTCATCATCAGCTCCTTCAATTGTAACACAATAAATGAAAGGAACAGTCTGTAAAGAAGCTGTAAGTCTGAGAGCAAGCTTGGGCTGTTCATATAGTGATCACAGCAGATCATAACTGTAGTTTAGCTGGTATTTTCGTTGTGAGGATCTTAAAGCACTTCACTGCTTTGAAGTAGAGAGAGGTTTATTGCCTCTACAAATGAAAACACCAAGAGCCAGACAAAGCTAGATCTTGAATTTCTTGACTCACAACATCTATTTCACCATTTTCAGTGTGAGATATTGTGTGGAAGGAGTTTTGAAAATTCAACAAGTAGTGATTGAGAGGGAGATGAAACCCCATGTCTGGGGTGATGGTGAAGACCGTGATCTCTTGCTTCTTGATTTGGTCTTTGAAGCTTCATATCATCTTAACTTTTGTATTCAAAGCCAACCTGCCCTCTATCCACCAGCAGCATTTGCCTGCTCTAACCAGACAGGGACTGTTATCACATAGACTTTTTGCAATCAGTCCATGGAACCTGCTCTGATGATGATCCCAGTCAGCTATCACAGTTTTTACTCTAGTGCTTTGGCCCTTTACTGTACAAACCATGACCTGGGGGCCACGTCACAACCTCCTTTTCCCACCCCGCCTTTGAACACTTGAGAATATCCTTTCTGTCTCTACTCCTCCCAGAATAAGTACTTTTTCTGTTTTAAATACGACACATATATGTGTTTATTTATAAGGACCATAAAGATGTGATTTAATTGCTGTCTCTAGAGTATGTCTTGGGAAAGCAGGTAGCTGTAGAAAGAAAAGCACTAATACTTGTCCTTTAAATCAGATCACTTTAATGTGTGTTATGTGTGCAGTCAGTATCTCCAGTAGTTTTTGGTCTCTTATTTGAGTTGCCCTTAAAACCTCAATAACTATTGGTGAGAATGAGCCAAGAGAAACAATGGGTATAAGGAGTAGAAGCACATCTTCCACATAATTGCAATCATGTTTGAGGTCCACTTGTGCTGCAGATTTTAGCTTTCAGCTTCTGTGCATTCCTTTGTTATCACCTGGGTTTCAGCCCTGTGCAGGAGCTGGGCTGAGGCTTTGGTTCAAGTCTCATCTTGAACACATACTCTCTCTTTTTTTCCTCCTTTTTTTTTTTTCCACTTTGTGTTTGCTCAGACTATAACCTTGGGTTACAATTCTCAGTGAAGGAGTCCTTTGAGCTACGCCAATTGTTTCTGGAAGCTAATTATTGTGTCTTAGTAAATGAACCAGGTAGAAAGAATGTTAAGTGTATCAGGCTTGCAGCAACAAGTCTCCTGTCAAAAAGCAAAACACTAACCTCTCCCTAACTGATGAGATACCAGCAGTTACAGCCACCAGCTGGTAGAAAGGTGAGAAACAGAGTTAAACCAGGAATGGGAATAGAAATGTTATATACAATGAGCTGCTTCATGTAGAAAAACGTCTCTGAAATACAGAGACCGGAACTGTTTCACATACCACACGCATGGTTGTGTGCGGCTGGTAGTGTAAGGAAAACCTCTTGTCTTTATGGGTTTTATCCCCCCTCACTCCTTGGAGATCTGGTAAATGCTGAAGTGGAACAGGAATTTGAGTGCTGACTCACAGACAGCAGCACGTATTCTGTCCTGATTGGTTGGATTCCTGCTTTTCCAGCTAGAGCAGGAGTTCCACAAAGGAAGTTTCAGGCTTTCAAATGCATCCACTTGCCCAGAGGGGAATAATGAGATCCAGAACATAGCAATTCAAAACATTCCTGATTCCAAACCAATCCCCTGAGTCACTTATTGCAAGGGACACAATTTAAGAGTGAGCTCAGTTCAAAACAAACCTGGAGTTCATTATCAATTTGGGCTGATTTAACCTCACAGCCCTTTGATTTTTCTTTTCTGGGACTCTCTGAGGTGAAAGTTGTTGTATCTTCCACTGCAGAGAGAAAGTGCCATGCAGCACAGCCTGCTTCTCGTACAAAGGCCAGGACTTTGCACTCCAAAAATGAAGCTCCTGTTCAAAGTAGACAGTTAGCCACGAGTCAGTGAGCTCCTTGTGCCACACTGTATTGATCCATCGAATGGATGTGATAAACTAAAGTGTATCTTTTAAAATAAAATACACCCCCTTCCTCTGCCTTTTATGTTCTGCATCCAGAACATGCCACATGAGGCAATTTGCTGGTGTTAAGCAGATGCAATGCCAGGGGAACAGATGCTGAGACGGTATCAGGTATCTACAAGTTCTCTTCTCTCGAGAGCGTGGCTCGGTAAGAGTATAGCTGGTGGCAGATCGATCTCAGGTGTCAGTGGCTGTCCTGCATAATTAATTATAACTTTATATGGCAGAGAGAGAAACAGTAATGCTGTCAGTCTGTGTCCATGGTAATAAATGCATCTGTTTACTCAGGATCTATGTCACAATTCAATTTTTTTTTTTTAATCTTTCCACTGGTTTATCACTTCATCCATTAATTAATTATGTGGTAATTAATCCTAATTGTATTTATATATCTATTCCATCAGAGGAAATTTGTCTTACCTAGGTGACTAAGAACAAAGAACCTGTGCCAGAAGTGACCTCAACTGAACTATACTTTTAATCCTATGGGTATCAGTCACTTCAGCAACTCTGAGATACATATATACCTCTGTCTGGCAGTAATAGCTCCCTACCTTTATACACATGCTGTGGATTTCTTTTCAGTGCATGCTTCTACAGCTTGGCTGGGGTATTATCAGAGCCAGTGAGAAGCTAGTGCTGTGGCACATCACCGGTCCTTCATCTGAAGTGATGGTGAGAGGTGGGGGTTCCTCCTGCAGGCTCAGCTGCAGTACAGACTGAAAAAAAACAAGGAGAAAAGCTCCCTTTCCTTCTGCTACTGGATTTTCTTCTCAGCTAGGGCTTGGTGCCGGGTTCCCATGCCATGTGGTAAGATGCAGTCTGCTGATAGAGTATGATTCTTGCACGTGAGCAGCCAGTGACATACCCTGTGTGTGATATCTTATCTCTGAACTGTGGGCCTGTGAATTTGGAGGTTGGGAGCTGTCATGATGTTTGGCTGAGGCTGGCTCAGTGAATTTCTTCTAAATGTAGCCCACGCTTTCCCTGTATTGGGACAGCGACTACAATACCAAACTTAGAAGCCTCCAAAGTGTTTTCTAGTTGTAACCTAAGGATGTCATTTAATCTTGAGACTGTCCAGCTGCACAGCACCCACGGAAGCACGAGTGAGAGTTTGCTTCTCTGTACAGGGGGGAGGTGTATGTATTATTCATGATGCAAAATGTAATGCAGTAAGCAGGTATTTCTATTTTCATTCAGGTCAGTTATTATTATTATATGTCAAAAACCTAGCAAATAATAGGTTGGGTTTTTCCCCCCTGTGCTGATTACACTTTATCCTCTTTCCTCATTCCCTTCTTATCTATTCTTAATTCTCTATAGAAATGCTTCACTGAACATGTCAGATGTTTAATATTCTGGTATTCCCGGCATGGTCTCAGACATTTTAAGCAGTTGCTTTAGAAGACCTGTAAACTGATTTACTGAAGATGAATAATCTTATCTTAAACTGTTCTGCTTTATCAAAAAGACCCAGGAATTGTAAAGTAAAGTTCTTAGTTAAAACTTCAACATGAATCAGAAATTGGTTCTAAGGATATCTGAGTTTTGATTGTTTCTAGTGCAAATGCTGCATAGTCAAATTTTGATCTGATTTAAAACCCTGGCAAAGCCTTTGATGTCAGTGAGGTTATGCAAGGCTGGCTTTGCAAGCCTCTCACCATTTCCTCCTACGAACACAACCCAGACTCTCGGTCTCTTCAAGATGAGCAAATGGTTCACTGGGAAATTCACTTGGTTTCAGGAAGCTTCTCCTGAGTTGTGATGTGTAAGTAAAGCAGGAATTAATATAGGCCAGCAAAAGCAAGTCTGAAGTGGTAACCTGCCAATAGCTGGCCTAGGAGTATAGCACTGGCTGAATGCCCCATGTGTGAAAGATGGGTATGTGTATGTATGCTTTTGTTTCCCTTTTTAATAATGGGGATTCTCCAGTTTTGAGAGGGAGGAAAAGTGTCTGCTTAACTCTACCCTTGTTTTGCCTGGCCCTTGACAATTACCAAACTGTGGTGCAAGTTATTACTGTTGTTCTTTTAAGGTAAAGAGATCTGGAGGCTGCTAAAGCTTTAATAAGCACGTCTGCAGATAATGGCATGTACTGCATAGCTCAACTGTTGCTTGTGCTTTTTTTACAAAGCCTTTCATCTTCCAGAACAGTGTCTTAGTCTCTTTTTGCTCGTCACTATGTTGGTACAGGAATTGCCTAAGTCAGTGGCGCCGTGGCATCCTGGTGTATGCAAGAGGAGAAACAGGTCTTTTATTCCTTTGTTACATATGGGAATCTTCTCTGCATTGCTGCCTGAATAGTCCTGCTGTTGCAGTGGGCTGTCTTCAGTGTGGCAACCCAGTGCAATTATTAGGCTACTTAAATACATCCATTCAAGGTGGTATAACAGTGCACTGTGCTCAGTTGTTAATGGTGGCAAAGCATCCATCAGTAATTTAGCTACATATGTCAGCAACTACTTAAAAGATGGTTAGTTTAAAAGCAGGAGCAGCCCATCACAAGCTTTCTGCCAAATTCAAAGTTCATCTCTGGGTACTGTTGCTATGTATCAAGGCATTGCATTTTCTGTCAGAAAGAGTTTTCAGTCTGAGATGAGCTCTGACTACCATCCATGACATTCATGGAGGAAGAAATCAGTAAAAAAGGCAATGGCCTAAAGGGAGGAGAAGAGGGGCTGCATCTATAGAGAAGTGAAATTATGGCTACTCAGCTTGACAAAACAAATTGGTCCTACCTTTCCCTGACTGTGCCCCTGGCAGGTGTGTATCCCTTGACCTGTCAGTGCTTGTACTGATGAAATGTTGGCAGTATCCCAAATCCAACTCCAGTTTGTGCCTCAGCCTCTCATAGAGAATGGTAGGACTGCTGTATAGAGTGAAACAATTTGGGAATTGTTTGCTTTTGTAGCTTCTGGATGTGGCTTTTCCTGTAGATCTCCCATGACTCTTGAATGTTCAAATAAGAGAGCCCGAGGCCTCACGGGGCTGCTGATCACACTAGTCTTTATGGTAGGGACTAACAGTGGTAGAGTGTATATGTGATTTTGCTTGTTAAAAGAAGTGGGGCATGGTTTTAAGGAGCATGTTTCCCTTCTGACTCCCCTCAGTGCATACAGCTGTTGTTTCAGAGCAAACCATGCAGCTACACTGGTTTGTAAAACTCACTATTTCCTAATACCCACCTCTCAGTCTTGTGCATCTGTGCATGTGGGTACTTTTCTAACTCAGAAGGGTTTGTCTAGATTCCACAAAGGGACTGATTTTTCTGGGACTTACTGGAACCATTATCAGAGAAAACTCATAGCTAGTGACCCAGCTAGATTGTGTTTTTCTGTCTGTTTTTTATTATGCCTGTGGTTTTCACTAGATTTTCTTCAGCTGTGATTTATTTTATTCTTCTGCTCTGGCATTTACTCTTTAAGCTTGCATATTCTTTGCATTTTGAGTGTCACTTCTTTTCTCTCTCTTGAGTTGTGGCATTATTTTCAGGTGACATTCAGGCTCTTGTCCTTCTCTCGAGTGCATGGCAGCAGTTGTCAAGGTCTTAATCAGCGCTGGATTCCACGTCAGCTCGATCTCTCCTGCCTGGCTCGAAGTTTTGCTGCCTTTCTCTGTTACTATTGCTTTTCCAAAAGCAAGAAGATTCTTCTGGCTTTGAGCAATATTTGGTGTACTGATCACACACTGAGCTTAGCATTTAACTGTTGAAAACTAAAGAGAAATTGGAAGAGAAAATGCTTCTTGAGGCAGTTGAAAGGATTAGCCAGGGTGAAGGCTTCAAACAAATACTTTGGACAAAAGTTGCTCTATAAATGCCAGATTGTACAAGTGATGTGTCTGTCTTAATTCTCACATATCAGTACTGTATCTGAATGCCCACAGGGGCATCTGTAAACTCGGCAGGTTGCAGGCAGGACTGTAGCTTTTATAGGCTTTGGCTGACGGGGTGACCTGCAGGCAGGTGGAAAAGGCTTGAGCTTCCCAAGGAAGGCAAAAGACGGAGTCAGTTGGGCTGACAAAAAGTGCTGCTCATCCAGGGAGCTGGAAGTGCTGCTCTGGAGGTGACTTTTCCACAGGAGATAAGACAAATCCTCAGTCTTGTCTTCTCCAGGGACTTTTGTTTATTTTGTGAAAAATAGGTAGAAAAGTGGTAATTTTAGTTGGAATGTTTGGAGGGTTACTTAACGTAGTAAATAACGGGTTGGTGGTGTTCAAAGGCATCTGAGATCTTTAACTCTTTACATGATTAATCATGTACAAGATCTCTGATAAGTTTTCAGCAGAGGGAATGTGGGGTGAAGTAAGAGCCAAAGTTTCCTCTGTAGATTTGAGGTGGTTCTGTACTCAGAAACAACGTGACCTCACAGAGCCCAGCATGTCTTTCCTTCCTTCACTGTTCAATGTTTCTGTTAGGGGCTTCCATTTTGTCAGTTCTGTGAGCTTTTTCTAGCTCTCAATCTGTGAGCTCAGTGCTGTTGCCTCCAAGACCTGTAGTCCAACACTGTGTGTATTGTTTGGCCAGGAACTTCTCATTTGATTACCATATGATTCAGTCTTGCTGTGATACCAGCTTATGTCATACATGTCCTGCTCCCACGCCCACAGAGCTCACATAATAAATCCTCTCCTTTGGTTACATTTATTTTTGTTTCTTTTGTAGTAAAAAGGATGGCTGGAAACCTCAGTTGTGGAAAGCAAATGTGGTCAACTCTGACAAGGTTTTCTGGCTTTCCTTCCTCTCTTCCTCCATATGTATACACACAGAGCACAGCTTTGTCTCTCCTTCCTAATCCAAGGTCCAGTTACGCTATATCCTTGCTCTGTTCCCTCTCTTCCTCAACTACTAACACAAACCTAGTTACTAATACAAGCCTCATCACTGTTTTGTACCTTCCTACAGTCTACTCTGCAAAACTCATGCCATCCTTTGTTCAGAAGCAGCGACACTGGTGCTGTCGTGCTCAGCAGGCTGATGTTACCTCAGTTAGTCTGACTCTGCCTTTAAACATCCCATGCTGCTCCTGTATCCAAGTAACAGTTTTATCCTTAGTCATTTCTGTGCAGCAGGGAAGGGTAGTGTCCCACAGAAATCAAATATTAAGGCTGTCTGCCATGGCCCATTATCTTGGGGCTTGAGCTTGTGCATGTTGCTTGCTTGTCAGATAAAATCCTGCTTCTTATCTTCAGTGAGCCAGCTGGCAGTCATTTAGGGCAACTTTGAACTGAAGCTGTAGCCCTGGGAATGGTACTGATGCAACTAGCACCAGTCACCTGGCCAAAGACTGTGAAGCCATTACTGCATACAGCCTATGTCACTTGTCAGAGGTCCAAGGGGGGACACTGACCTCAGTGTCCGACTACTGTTTTTCAGCTGAGAGTCAAAAGATCAGTAGTGATGCAGGATGCTGCATCAGTGTGTCCAGCACGGGTTATAATCTGCCTTACCAACCAGAGAGCTGGCACCCATCAGGAGATCCAGGTTTAACCATCTGGTAGTAGACTTCAGGTTCAAGTACAGAGAGCCTGGCCTTACTAGTGGCCCAATGGGAATTCTCACTGAAATATTATGGCTTTGTTGTTTCAAATTAAACTCTCTGTAATCATTTAAACCAATTGGTTGCAAGGCTCTGCCCCTAAGCAGAAGAGCAGAGAAGCTAAGTGTCAGACAGAAAAATGTGACTGCTAAACCACAATAATGGGAAAACAATTTAGAGTGTGAATAACACTTTCCATCCCCTTTCCATGAGGCTACAGTTTGATGCAATCTAAGAGCAAAATACAGCAAGCACTTCTTCGATACAAGTTTTTTTCCCCCAATACTTCGGTAGCTGTAATACTTTATTTTCACCCTCTAAATTGATGTGACCAAACAGACTCCCAGGTAGGCTTTTGTTGCCTTAAACTTTAAGGGAACCACTTCTACTCTGGTTCATTTTTCAGAAGACATAGATCGCCAAGAAACTGTTTAACTTCTAGTTTTGCTGTAATAGTTCTGGCCCATGCAGCCTTACCCAGTTTAATTGCTGAAAGACTGTAGAGAACATCTTGGTGATCTTAAAGGTCTTAAAGGATTTCCTTGGCCAGTACAAAGTAGAAGATACTCCAGAGAAGTTGATGTAAAATTCATGTGAGTTGAGAATGGTAGAAAGTGGAATATGGTGCTGTGACACTTGCACTGCTTGTGTTTGACATCTTGGGAAGGTGACAAGTTAAAATCAAAGCCTCCAAAATAAAGCATCAGGAAAGAGAGACTGACAGTCCCTGTGCCAAACAGAATAAGTTTGACATCTCTGAAATGTTTGCTGTGACAGTGAAACCACTCATTGTGGGAAGTGGCAGGGAGTCAGACTTAGTTTCATGAATAGCTCTGATTTTTTCATAGTTTCACATAGAATCAATCTCTTTCTGCAATAGTATGGCAAAGAATTCCATTATCATCATTATTATTACTGTTTTGGAGCACTGTATTCTACACATTGTAGAAATGACAGCAAGGGCTCTCACCCTTACAGTGACATGAATCACTTGGGTCTTCTGTTGTATTGCTGGTTTGGGGGTGTTTTTAAAGACAGATAGCTGTCCAGGCTTTATACAGGGCAGGGTAAAATGGTTGCAATAATAGACTGTAAAGCAAATTAACATTAAAACCAGTTATTTCCGGCTAGTTTATGTACTGTGATTTATGGGCATTACAAAATCACTCTGCTCCATAATGCAGGATGAAACAGATGATGTTGAATAATAAAATGAACAAGGAATGTTTATTGATTAACAAAAATAACAAGAAAAGGGCTATGGAACAGCAAGCAACTGCATCCTGGTTGCTCAGGAGAATGTATGAACGTTGAAAAGAGATTAAAGAGGCATTAGGGTGA
This sequence comes from Urocolius indicus, assembly GCA_013401255.1. Classification (NCBI taxonomy): domain Eukaryota; kingdom Metazoa; phylum Chordata; class Aves; order Coliiformes; family Coliidae; genus Urocolius; species Urocolius indicus. The sequence continues at coordinate 266,707 of WBNH01010059.1, forward strand.
GCCAAGATGTTATGCTTTTTAAAGAGTGGGGAGGAGAAATTCATCCATTTCCCAGTCTGGCTATGAGCTTGCCAACCCTTAGTCATGGCCTTGTGAAAGACAGCAGAGAAGCCAAACTGGCCATTTACTTGCCTTTTATTTTTGGAAGGAATTGGCTTGGAATGAAAATAAAAGTCAGTCTCTTTTACATGACGAAAGAAGCCATTTTTCTTTGCTTATTATTTGGGAAAAGATGGCTCTGCATGTCTCAGACTTGGATTCAATTCAGACTTGCTGTGCCAGAGCCCTCCCAAGGGATGGAGCAGCAGGTCCCTATGAGAGTGATGTCATTTATGTCTGTTGAAGTGGCTCAGAACCAAGCAGGGAATGTGGAAAGCTGCAAGGAAAGAAATAACTTTCACATCCAGATGACAACTTAGGACACAAACAAAGTACTGTAGAGAATGAGAAGTGCAATTTTGGTAGGGATTGGTTTCATGCAAGACATGACAGTGGAGCATGTGAGTGTAGCTCAGTCATCTGAATAGCTATTGATACAGTCCAGTCAGGCAGTGGTAGGGAAAGGCCTTTTCCTCTGCTAAGAAGTTAAATGGATCACATGCTCCATCTGGAAGCCACACATTCATTACTCACTGCAGAATTATGGTAAACTGTCTTCTCTGGAGCCTCAGCTCTCTGAGCACCCACAGGAACCTGTTCTATGGGACACACTCTGATTCGTACTTCATTCACCTGTGGCCCTTCTTCCTAGGTACTCATTTGCCTTGCCCTATTCTGCCTGGCTCATCTGGTGTTTGAAACCAGTGTTACTATGAAAGCCTTCAGTCAGAAAGAAGCTGTGCTGCATAGCACATACAGCATATCTTCTCACATATTCAAAATGCAAATGTGTAGTAAATATGTATTGTTCCACAGTTGCTAGATGTGGAAACAAAAGCATGGAGTCAAATGTCCCAAAGACCCTGAAGAAAAGACTCAGTGGGGTATTGAATGTGAGAAGTGTAATGCCCTGTTTCTGTGTCTGGAACAACATCCTTCTGTAGTCTACCTTGTGACAGACCAAGCCTTGCACTCATCTCTTGCTGCAAGACTTGAAGTTTCAAACAAAGTGAAGCTTTGTATAGAGCACAATGTGAAGATGGCTGGTGAAGCTCTGTGGCTTTTGGGCTAACCACAACAGATTGATTTGTGCTTTTATTTTTTTTTCCTCTCTAGTCAGACCCTGGCAACAAGAGAATTTCCTATGAGTGTAACTGGTGATCTTCTAAGTCATTTGCCATCTCCCCCTGACTTGCCCAGACTTGCCTTTCATCTCTGTTCAGTCTGTTGAAGGCCCAGGAGAGCACAGACAGATTTTAGCTTTATCTTGTAAGTTGTTATATAGCAGCTTCTTTGCTGGGTAGTTGGTTTTGAAAATGTTTGCTATCAATATAAGAAGATTGCGTTTTCATCAGGGCAGAGACCTTGCCACAAATGTAGAGGCAATGCTTAGCCCATGTGCCTCTGTGGTGTCTGGACAGACCACTTCTTGGCTGTTCTCTTTCTCTGCTTGTGGTCTGTGTGGGTTGAGAATTAGGATTTTAATTGTGAATACCAGAAATGTGTAATTGCTGCAACACCTACCTTGCCACAGACAATAAACTGCTCCCTTTCCAGGTTAATACTTGTATTGACAAAGCTGTTAACTTTGGTGTGACTGGATATGTTTGCTGAGGGTTGTCTTGCTGATTGTTTTGGGGTTTTCCCCCCCTAAAAAGTGCTTTGGAGAGAAAACAGAATGATGAAGTAGCTTTGCTTTGAGGCTGATATGCAGTGGATCATTAATTTAGCGTTCACAATGATAGGATCTTGTCCCTGTGAAGACTGAGAGCTTTTGTCTGCTGCACCACTTCCTTCCTCTGCATCTCAGAGCATTTTTCCAAGCATCTCTGAGGCATGGTAAGTTGGAAGCAGCATTGTTAACTGTTTAACAGATGAGAAAGCTGAGGGAAATGCTTTAGTCACATGATTTAGTGGCAGACTGGAATAAATTCAGTATTTCTTCTGCTCGGTCCCATGAGCTATGTACTAAACCTACTGTTGCCTTTACAGCCTACTAAGTCTTTTCCCACTGTTCCAACACAGTCTCATGGTTTATAATTCTGCCTCAAAATAGTTTTCCTTTTCTTCTGAGAATAGAGAAGTTTTTTCTTCAAAATACCTACTCTCCCCCAGTTTTTTAGTTTTAACCATCCCCTGCTGAAAACTCCACATCAATCTGATCTCAGCTTGTCCTTGCAGCAGGAGAGAGGGGTTTGCATAGGCCCCATCCAGAGCAGGGAATGTCAGCACCTCTCTGGGTTACTGAAGATATATCCACGCTGTAATAAATCTGATGGTGTCATTCTAATAGTACAATAACTTGGAAATGAAAGAAGTCAGCTGAGGGAATATGTGTGCACTGGAAAAATCATCCAGAATACTGTGCTGGAACAGAGGTTTGGATATTGTTGTGGAAAAATGTTGGAAGCAGTTAGTCTGGTATACAGGAGCAATGAAGCAAAACAGTGATGCTTGTTTAACGCAGGGAGAGAATGTGAGAAGTGGTAGATTTAATGTATCTGTGCCTTCTAGACTGTCTTTGGATCTTTTTCTTCTGTAGTGATGCAGGTCTTGTTGGCACTATCCTTTAGGAGAAAGTGAACATAAAGTAAGCCAGAGAGTAACCAAAACAATCCAAGCATTGAAATGAGTTATTTTTCTGTTATACCTCCCAGCTGAAGGCTGAATAAACTACATCTCTGTGGCAATGCTTTGAGCTTTTAGGATGTCTACCATGTAGTATCTTGCATGAAACTGCTCAGTGGAGATGTGTTTTACCTGGAGACTGCACCAGGTGCCCTGTGCAAACAGGAAAAGGATTATTGATAATCCCTTCTGTTCTCCCACTCTTTTCCCTGGAGCATGTCTGACTGCCAGGAGTTTCCTGCTCTACCACAGTCCTGAGGGATAATGCTGGGCAAGGGTTTTGAAGCCTATACCTCTGTTCTGCTGAAAAACAAAGGTAGTGATATGAATCTTTCCTTTGTACAGGAGCTGGGGTAGCTGAAGAAAGAGGGTTTGTAGGTATTGTTTAAAACTTGAAACTGCTTTAAAAGGAGGAAGGGCTGAGTTGATTCAAATACGTAAGTCGGTGTTCCTGCAAAGAGTGGTTTAGGTCTATTCATTACCTCCCAGGAGGAAGGGTAGGAGGAATTCCTGGTTTGTTTTTTCAGTCTAATAGATGAAAGGAGATGCAGAGAGACCTCTTCTTTCCTACATAAGAAACGCAGAGTTGAAAGCAGTTCTTAAGTGTCCTGTTTAGACCTGAACCTCAGAACTTTAAGGAGGCTTGAAAAAGGAGCGATGGTGTCTTCAGGGAAGCCTAAATTTGAACAACTCTATTTTACCTGTATAGTGGGCCCACATGCTCTGTGTCAACCTTTCATGACAGTTTGAAATCCAGCCCTCAGGTTGCAGACAGTGTGCAGGTACAAGCCCTATGAAACATTTTCCTTCTCAGTGCTTGGAGGGGAGAGGATAAATGCTTAATGTATCTATTTGAAGGGCAATTCCTTTCATTATGAAATACAATAAGCTAAATTGGGGATAAAACCTGATGCAACAAATCCACTTCACTTTTACTTGTGGAGAAGACATTTGGCAGCAGAAATCAAAGGGACAACGCAGGTTCTTTGAGTTTGATGACCCCTGTTTGTCCTGTCAAATTTCCTGTGTTTCTGCTTTTCATAAGCTATTTGCTTATGAGATTTATATACTGTATGGATAAAAATATATCAGTTGTGACCTAGGTTATGATTTAGACCTAACATAAGCCTTAGAGATGATGTGATCAAGCTTACAAGAGCTGAGCCCTTTGTGGTTTGATGTAACATAGTTTTTGCTCAAGTCAATGCATGAGGTCACTTAACTGAAATGGGTGAAGGCACAACAGCCTCTATGGCTGAAATGCTGTCATGCATACTTGAAAGTTGTATTTTTCCATCTGAGGATAGGATACCCTTGATATTCATGGAGGTACCTGATAGGGAGGAAACTTACTGATAACTTGGAGGGAACCTCTTCATCTTGGGCTGATATTAGATTTAATTGATGATTTAATTGAGACTGTAGCTCAGATACTAAATGCTTCTGGTTCAGTGATGTATCCTGGAACTTCCCCCAGCCCAAAAAGATTAAGAAATGATTATATTTTTCCCCCAGAATGTTAGCTCTGGTGGGAGATTAATAGGAGATTACTTTGAGCTGTTTAAGAGGATTCACCATTGTAAGAACCGAAGGTTCAGAAGGTGAACCTGATTTCAAGTCTTCTTTCATCAGATGCTCCAGTGAATATGGGGTGGGCAGAGATAGAAAAGGTAGGAAAAAGTCTTTCAAAAAAATTCTTTTTTACATTTGTCTAAAGATTTTTCTTTATCAAGAGGTAATATATTACCAAATAAAATTTTTCTAGAGACAGTAAAGTTCAAGACAGAAGTCGTGCACAGAGGATGTCAACAAGTTTCATGGAAAACTGTTCGTATGTTTGCACTGAGGTAGGGAACAAAAGCAGCATGTGGGTGAGCAGAGAGTTTCCTGCCTTCTTGTCCTCAGTTGCAGAAGTTGGAGGGTTTTTTTCCCCTATAATATAACAGCAATGTTACTACTTTGCAATACCCAGAATTGCAACACGTTTTAAAATGACCAATTAGTCAACGTATCTGTGTGAGTAATGTCAAGAGTACTTCCATTCCTCCCAACTACCCTGTAAACAGCAGCCTTCAGGGCTGAATACAGCAGCTATTAGCAAGCACACAGCAGTAACTTTACACAACAGGTTAGGCCAGGACATGGAGAAAATTTTAAACTGCGTGTGTCACAAGTGAGTTAAAGCAGTTGGGAAGATGAAACTGTATCAGGATGTTTCATTAAAATGTCAGCTTTCAGAAAACAAGTCACAGTTGTAAGTCCTGAGAATGTGGTACACCAAGTCACCACCTTAGTAAATAAATTAATCATTCAAAGTTGGGAAAAAGCAGCCTGTGTGTTGTGTCCAATTCTGTAGCATTTGTCTCCTTCAGCAGGCATGGCTAGACTGAGCCACAAGCATGAAAGCTCCCTTTTGTGAATGCCATGTCCCCACAATTACATGGAAGCTCTGACTTTCATTTGAAGATGATGGTACAAGAATGAGCTTCAGATTGTATCCGTTGTAGGAACATCTGCCTAGCTGAAGAGAGTCCAAAATGATTGTCCTCTCCTAAGCTTTTCAGGTGGACACTAAGATGCTAAGAGCCTCAGAGCATCACCAACACGGTTTGGTGGTGGTGTTGGACTGTATGTGGTAACCAAAGCCTTCTGTCTTGTCAGTAGATGCACTGACTAGCCCAGCACAACTACTCTGGCAATGAGCATAGACTCTTCCATGATTCTGGCCTTTTTTTGGGGAAGGAGAGAGGAGGGATACTGAACAGGCCAAGGCTTTAATGAGCTGTGGCCTTAGAAGTGCTTTATAATTGCAAATACCATAGTCCAGCCCTGACTTCTCAACATTCCCCAGATCAGTTCATGAGAACAGCCAAATGTTTTCTGTGTCTGCAGGACAGTAGTTTTCCTTTCTTCATTGGTCAGACAGCATTGCTGTGTGTGGGCAGCTACTGGATTTTGTTTTCCTTTCACCCTAGATTTCCTTTTCCAGGAAGCACTGCCTATCAACTACCTTGTTTAATGTATAGGAAAGTTCTTTCAGATACTTAAAGATGAAAGGCATCCGTAACACTGCTTCAGAACTAACAATGTCACGCCAGCTCCATCAGAGAGTTTATGAGTCTTGGCTTCTGAGACTCTCATAAAATAGGTAATTTGTCAGTTGTGCTAAATGAGAGAAATCACCTTCCAGCTGAAGCTGTGAACATGTTCTGATTGCAATGGTAGAGGAAGAGAACACTGTTAGATGAGCTGTCATATTGTAAGTGGATCAGAGCTGCATTTTATTTGGGAGTGAAATTGTCTAAATACTGAAAAAGTGTTTTTTAATTATATAAGTACTGAAACATCAACTAACCTTTCTGCATGTGTTGTGTTTTCTTTCTTGAAGCACAGCATCACAGATAGAACTCCTTGGCATGATGCTTAAGTCTAACTCGTCATCTACACCAATAGCTCTGTGGCTTTTGGAGTGGAGATACCTTGCATTCATTCATCTTTAAGTGTGAATCATGAAAGCTCCATCTGAGAACAGCAGGGGCTATAAGAGGTGCTCACTGTCCTCAGAATCTTAAGATATTTTAAAAGATATTTTAAAACCAACCAAACACCATTCTCCACCCCCCACAAAAAAACCAACCAACCCAAAAACAACCTGAGGCGTAAAGAAAATAAATGTATTTTATTTCTGATTACAGGTAGTAACTTTAGAGGCAGAGGTGTGGACTTTGCCCATAGTTCCTAGCAGAGATAGGAAGAGAACCCAGACCTCCTGCAAAACCACTTCTCCCAGCCTGTTGTACCAGGCAACTTGCTAATTTGAGGGGAATATTGTTCCAGTTCTCAGGCTATCTAGGCTGATGTAATAGTTGGGCTGCAGACAGGTGGAGCATAATAAATTTTCTGGAATCATTTCCAGTTCTCTTTTTCTTTTCTTATAAACAACTTGCTCTTGGCAAATTCAGTTTGTCTCACAATGCCAAAACCATGGAAAAGTTTTCTACTGATTTCTAAAAGTGGATTTGAGACTGATTTCTGTAAAAGCAGAAAACATCAGTTTAAATGATCCTGTTTAGTTCATGATTTTCAGTATTTCAGCAGTTTCTATTATTTCTATGAGATGCGGTGGCAATGTAAGGATGCGATTTTGTGGAAACTTGAGCTGAACTAAACTGGGATTCCTGTAGTCTCACACATCCCCTTTTTGCCCCAAACGTGTTCCCACTCCCCTTTTTGTGCCTGCACTTCAAATTAGTGTTTAGACAGTGCCTATGACAAGCAAGGAATTGATGTGACCAAAGCTAAACCTACTGAGAGAGAGAGGATAACAAAGAGAAAAACATCCTTCTATTTCCTGAAGCATCTTAGGATAACACTGCAGAAATTCCAGTTCTGACTAAAGCAGAGGCCAGAAACACTTTGACTCAGGTCGAAGTACAGAGGCAGGAGCATGTCAGTTCTAATACTGGAGGGAGTTCAATGGGAGTTTGAAACAATGGAGGTGGTGATGAGAGTATCAAGCTTTCAGCTCATTTTTAATGCCCTAGGTCTTTTTGAGATCCTTCCTCTTATCTATGTCTGTCTGCATGGAATGGATAATGTGGAGATATATGGGTGCAATCTGGCCTGAAGCATGTTGTAATGATGATCTTTCATCAGGTCTGCTCTTTAGAGAGGTTGAGAGGTGATTCAGTATCCAGACAAAGGCAACAGGTTAGACAAGTGCCAGTCACCTGTGGGGTAGGTTGATGTGAGAGCTGTGATTTGAGTATCTCATGCTGTTTGCATTGTCGATCCAGAGCTAGCTGTGAGAGAACAGCCAAGAGATAAAAAGCTTGTTTTTTTACTGACTCAAGTGTCCAGACCTCTCATCTAAGTTAGAACACAGAGGCTCATGTTGCAAACACAAACACAGGAGAAACATTACTCTTTTTTCTCCTTTTTTCCCTCCCCCTACAATTATGGACAATAGTCAATTCCTTTGCATCTGGGGGATGGGAATAGTAGAGGCTACAATAGCTTCAGGACTTAGATGTATTTTCTGCTCTCAAAAGCTGCAGCTTTTGCCACCTGTCAGTGACACAGAGGATTTTAGAACACTGTATAATATAGCTCAAGCTGTTGCATACAACTAAAACTGAGGTTTGGGCTTGAGTCCCACTGAAGTTTTCTGCATGTGGATCAATTTTATTGCTGTCTTCTGGTTTTGGTAAAACTGCAGTTGGCAGTTTTGATCCAAACAGCTGCTTTTTTGCTGCTGACTTTGGATGGTTTTATACTCTAACAACTTAACCAGTTAGTGAGAGAGCTTTTCTGTCTGATCCTTCACTAGGGCAGTGCTACCTATGACCTGGTGGTTTACTGGTATATATGGTATTACAGGGAGAAGCTCAAAGAGATAGTGAGAGATATCTCTCCTCTGTACTCTAGGGATAGGTTGGTGGACATTTAAGTGACATTTCTCAAGGTTAGATGAAGGAAATGGATTGCTCACACCTGAGTGAAACACCCAGCAAAATGCAAATGAAGTAGTAGTGCAGCTGGAGATCAGAATTCCTCCTGGCTTTGCACAGCACAAAGATTTCCACATTAGTTGCTGTCAGCATGGAGACCTCTTGCCATTATTAGGTCAAAGAAAGGTGATAATCCATCACAGAAAACGGCTCAGAACTTGATTTCTATCCATTTATCTTTGCTCTGCACAAATGCTTTGTTCCTTATCCTTCTTTGAGTCAGGCCAGCCTAATATATTGGCATCTCAATCATCATTTGGCTCCTACTGAGATGAAGAAGCAGTGGTTGGGCCTGCAGGGCCTCAAGAGTAAATTGGTGATTTATTAGTAAGAATAGGGCAGGAAGGTGAAAAGGATCTTGAAGAAAATAGGTAGTTAGGAGACTATAGCATTTTTGTGTTTGTGTTTGTCTGATTAGTCTGTCCTGAAGTACTGGACAAACACCAAAACCAAACCCCAAACCAGGTATCTTTTTGTTTGAAAGCACAGTATTACAAAATGAGTTCCTTTGTCTTTGTAACCTATTATGGAAATCTTGAAATTAGCCCACAAAAGTACACATGGAAAATGAATGCCTTTGCCCACATAGCTACAGTGGGGATCAGGTTCCATCTGTATTAAGAAGAAGCATGTCCAGCTCTGCTGGATTACCCTTTGTTTATTGTGCCACTTCTCAGGGAACGAGGTGATGTGGAGGAAGACAAATGACATCAGGGGTTAAAGGATACAGAGCATTATAAGTTTCTCAAAACCCTGAAAAGTCTTAGGATAAATAAAATATTTCGGAAGAGCAGAAATGGCTCTTAGTTATCAGCCTGTTTGCCAGCACTCTCCCATTCCTTCACTAATTCCTTTCCCACCATGCCTTCTTCCATGAATTTTTTTCATCTCCTCTGTGTTTCCCATGTGCTCCTTTCCCTTACCTGTTACTGTTGTATTTCTTTGGGGGAAAAAAAGATAGCTCTAAAGTAAGATTTCAAGTTTAGGTTGTGGAACAGCTGGGTTTCAGATCAGAGTGATCTGTGCTATCACTTATTGCAGTCTTTACTCCTATCTGCATTTTGAAATTGCTTAAATGGAGCTGCAGTGCACTCTAGTTTTAGCCTTTACCAGCCTGACTCTTGTTTGAACTGTTGCTTCAATAATTTTATGACAGGAACAGAGTGTCATTTGAGGAAAAAAGTGTTTTGAGATACTTGAGCCTCCCTAGATATGCATCTGCCATGGTTCTAGTTTTTGCTTTCCTCCATGACACATTTTAAAGAGCCTGCTAAGACAATTTTCCTTGGCAGTAGTCAGAGCTATTAATGTTACTGGGATATAGCGGCTGCACACAAACAGCTGGATCCAAGAAGTGATTACTTATGCGGTATGGGATTATTTTTGTGGTATGGACCTTTGCTTTTCAAGTACTTCCATGCTGTGCTTCTCTGCTACAAAGCAGTAGAGATTCTGCACATTGCCATCAGAGAGCAAATGGCAATGGAAAGCAACGTAGTCAGAGAACCAACAACATAAAAAGTAGGAGGTTTATCTTATAGTCTAATGAGTACAGAAGATTTACAGACAGAGGTAATGCTGGGATCATTTAAAAACCAGTCATTTTTCCAGCTATGGGGTTTTTTTTGTCAATGAAAGGACTTACCTTTGAGAGCCAGTTTTCCATTACTTTCTAAAGAATTGTAGAAAGGTTCCCTGTAATTTTCATCTTCACCCCTAGCGTGTGAGGTGCTGCCCTAGGAATATCTGTATCTTTTAGGAGCAGGCTTGTCCACTGTTGGAACTGGATGCTAACTGAAAAGAGAGGAGTGCAAAGTGATAATATCTGCCCACTGTTTGCAGTCAGTTTGTGTCCTTCCTCAGGTTATCTTCTTTAATAAGTAGTTTGCCATTGTCCTGCTGTTTGACTAACACTTCACTGTGACTGTGGACAAGTTGTTTTAGCACATCATTCGAGGTGACTTGAAATACAATTGGCTTCCTGATTTTGAAAGGTATTTAGAACAAGCCAAGAAGCATGTAGGTGTTCTAGTTAGTTTTCTACACCTCAGGTCCCACAGAATTTACCAGCAGTGATGGGGACAGTGCTGAGCTGCTCAAAATCACATTATTTTTGCTTATGAGAATGACAACTTTGGTATTTAGAGAGCTGACTGTGCTCTTGCCAAGACTGATGTGGGACATGTGTGCTTACTCTGTGAGCTACATTGTGTTATTCCTCCTGGGGACACTGTTAGTGTCCAAACATCGAGAACCCATCTTGCTCTACAAAATACTTTCTTTTTAACTTCTGCCATAAGGCAATCTTTTCCTGATTTTTTTTTTCATCATCTCAGCTGAAGGAAGTCACCACTACAAAAAAATTAGATTCTAAGTGTCAACAAAAGAGCAGTGTGCTGTGAAATGGTATAATTGGAAGCTCACGTGCAAGAAAGCTTGAGGAAGGTGGCACCCTGCCAAAACCAGTTGAGTTGAAGGGTTGAATCTATTTCAGATACAGCACGTGGGTGTAATAAAGATATCAAAAATGAATTTTACCAAATCCATAGAAGGTTGAGATTCTAATTTTCATCCTCTATACAGATGTGACATTAAAAAGTGTAAACACGTGGCAGCGTTTCCAGGTTCTGGAAAGAACCAGAACGTTGCTGCTTTTTTATGCTCACACACACAAAAAAAGATGCTATTCTAGAAGAAAAAGACAGGCAACCTGATTTTCTTCTGAGCTATTTATAGTTATAAAACAATGCTGAGGATCCATTAATCTCAGTGGTTTCCTGACCAAGTGTTTAGATCTTAATGTAAATGTCTATAAATAATATAGTGGCAACAGCATTCTTTTGAAAACGAAATTCAAAGAGGCACTGTTTGAAAAGTGAATACTTGCTTAGGGCAGTTATATTTAGGACTCTAATGGAAGTATACAAGTTATGCTTTTTATACAAACTATAAATGGCTATGACCAAGAGAGTTGGAGTCTGAAATGTGTTTGGCACTTGTGCAATCGGAGAGACAGGCCAGAGCTTTGTAGTGGAGTCGTTGGGGGTATTTGTTCTTCTAGCTTTACAAATCTTGCTGAATTCTTGGAGTGGTGCTGACCCCAAAGGGTACATTCAAAAACAGATATTGTGGCTACTCCTGTTTGTAACTGGTGTTGAGCCTTGAAAGGCTGAATTCTGGACCGAGTGCAAGCATCATGATGATGATGAGTAGGTGATGAGGGGACAATTAAGACAAATGCAGGTACAGAAGTACAGAGTAAAATAGATACTGGAAACCAGAGCAAGTGACATACATTATGGAAGAAAACCAAGCGTGAATGTAGATGACATGAAATATTCCTTTAGTACCACACATAATGTGAGAAATAAGGGAAGGTGTTGCAAAGATAGAGGGCAAAATTCATCAGTTATTGAGTAATTGGAGTTCCTCAACTCTGGTTCTGAGTCACCTAACAAATTGGTCATTGTTGACAAGACCTCCAGGATGCTTTGTTGTGAAGAAGCAGACAGTTCCAAAATACTATCATTAGTAAGAGACTGATTTGGTATATTGTGGGGAAAAAAACAAACCTGCCAAATACTTCCAAGTGTTTGTTTGAGGAAATAAAAATGAGAAGAGGAATAGCTTCTGTTCCGAGCCAGAACTCTTGCTGACTTTTAGTGCTCTCACAATACCCCTCCCAAGTAAACCTTGTCTAATGGTGCATGTCAAACAAACATTGTTATTTGTGTGGTGGAAGTTTGTTTTTATACTTGTCCCAAACATTTGTACTTGCCAAAGGTAATATTTGGATCCAAGAAGTTTTGGGGTGAAAATGACAAAAGTTGAGATCCAAGAACTGCTCATGCATGTAAATACTGCTGTGAGTACTTTGCTGTAGCTGTGCTGACAAGACTATTGGAGATGAAACTCTAGGTATCAAATCTACACTAAACTATCTCTTTTCTTATGAGCTACCCAAGATACGCCTGCCTCAAGTTTTGTACTTTCTGGTCAGTGACTCCCAACCTGAATCGTTTTCATCTGCAGATGTGGTACATGTGTGATAATCTTGGCAAGACTAAACCTTGCCCTCTTGAGGTCAGATTGTATGATCTCAGAACTGTGCTGTGTTTCTCTTAGATAACATTTCAGTTTTATATTGAGAGACAAATGCATGCTTCACCTTAAGAAAATCACAACTGTGCAGCAGGGCATCAGAGGGTTGGTGTTGCTGTCCTTGTGTTATCTAAAACAGACCAGTCTTTTAGGAGCAGTACTTTGGTCACTGAGTCCCTATTTCCTCATGGCTTTTTAACAATAAGTATAGAATAAAGTGCCTTGATATTTTAAATCATTAACCGATATAATTGCAGTCTTGATGTTTGTCATTAAGTGACCACAATTTCTAAAATGTTAATGGCATGTTCAGTACAGCCAGGATTGTCTAAGCCCAGGGGCTCACCTGTATAAAGGAGTTGATGGGATGGGGTCATGTATACTAAGCTCTTTCCTCTGCAATAGCTGAGAAGGGATTGAGTGGGATTATTTTGGAGTACTGCCCAGGTCACATTCTCCATCTAGACACTCCTTAAGAAGAGGAATTGGGAATGACAGAGGATGTAAATTTACTCTCCTCTTTTTGTGTTTGGCAAGCACACAGATCATGGGATGTATAAATAGAAGAATTGAATGCAAGTAAAGAGAGGTCATTATGGCATGTACAAAGAGCTTAGTCAGACCACATCTGGAGAACTGGGCATGATTCAAAGACCATATTTCAGGAAGGACAGTGAACAATAAGGAATGGATTAGAAGAGGGTATTGTAGAGGATATGAGGGTTCTAGCTGGTGCCTGCAGTTGCTGCAGTCCCACTGGATACTCCAAATGAAGCTGTTTTACTGTAAAGACACCTACATTGGAGACTTGTAAATAACTCCAAGGAAATGGAGAAAGGGAAAGAAACCTCTTCTCCATAAGTCTTCTAATCCCCACAGTAATGTTACTACAGGACTCACTGTTTCTGGAGTTGACATTATTTACCTGTTTTCTTTTTTTTTTTTTTTTTTTTTTTTTTTTAGAAAACTAAGTTCTGGTTTTAGCTTTCATAGATTATTTCTTCTGTGTATATACATATTGTTTCTTCTTTGTAATCTCTTATGGTATTTTTTTTCTGTTTGTCAGAACTGTCCCAGTGTTGTATCCACATCAGAATCTCTATTAGGCTTAAATCAATTTGGCCTTTTTTAACCACCTCAGTTGGATAAAGCTTCCCTTCTTGTACAAGCTCCACTGAGGTGGAGTTATACATTGTCACAATATCATGTCCTCTCATCTCAGAAGCAATTGTGTCTTAGAGGGTTTTGGGATTGTTGGAGGTAGAAGAGCTGTGTAACTCAAAGATGGGCTGTTGCTAAGGGACAAAAACTGTACTATTGAGAAATGGGGACACTGCTGAGATGTTGAGTAGCAAGAAGGAGCAAGAAGAGAATGAGAAATGAAGCAAGAATGCTGCCTCTGTCACACCAGCCATAACAGGAATGAAGCAATATCCCCATTTTCCAGATAAGTGAACTGGGACACTGAGTAAAGTGGTTGGGCTTTGCACAACTGGTTAATGCTATCTCTTCTGCCTATTGGACCACAGCCATTCCTTTGGCACAGGATTCTGGATTTGTATTTCTTTCACACTGTTCATAATCTGTTTATACCATGCCTCATAAAACTTTCTCTCTGTTTTTTTCATTCATATTTATAACCCAATATAAGGTTTTGTCTTTAAATGTGCCTTAGTAGATCCTGAAAACAAGAGTCCTATAAATGTAGGTGGTGTTATCTCTCAGCCTCCTGTTGCAGTCTGGTGTGGGTTTTTGCCTGTCCTTGAGCCCTGTGTAAACACATGTGCAAAACTGGGATGGATCAGCCTAGTTTTAAGGATGAGTTGTTGACGTGCTATCACACATGTTCCTTTTCAAAAGCAGCTGTAGTCATAGCACCAGGAAGCATTTACAGGTTTGTATTTACAGGTCATGTACTCAAAGGTCTTTTGTTATGACACATAAAGTAGATAGTCACAGCATTTATTTCAAATCTCTGGATCCAGATGGTGAGAGCAGTGGCTCTGTGTTGGCCAGTTTCATACAGGCATGGTCCAGTGTCTGGGATTTGTAAAGAGCTGGTTCTGCTGGATGAGCTCAGTAGTTGCTGCTTCTCCTTTTGTCATTGATTCTCCATCAAAGAAATGGAAATGAGGACAATCACCTTCTTGTAAGAGCACTGATCCTTTTCATCTTGCAAAGTATGCTGCTGCTGCTGAAGATGAAATTCATCGTGTTTTTTAGCAGTCATTAAAATAAAAGCCAATGATGTGTTCCCTTGTGCTTGTATTCAATTAAGCAGTTGGGGCCAAGCCAGGTTAGTGGTTGTCCAGAAGACCACAGAGATATGGAAGAAGGATTAATGGCTGAGTAATACTGACTTGGTACAAAACCAAGGCATTTCTCCTACATTTATAGTCATTTGCAATCCTGTATATCACATCTGAAGTCAAATATAATAGTTCTTACAGATACTTCCCACCTTATCCCCTCCAACATCCAGCCCAATTCCACCATTTTCGTAGCAAAAGTCAGGGAAAGTATGTTGAACATTTCCAAGTGAGGGATGAAGACAGGACACAGTTACCTAAGAGCAAGGGGGCATTTACAGTGACTATCAGTAGTCTTCTCTTTTCTGTGTCAGTGCCTACAGAAGGGTAGTGTTACAGCTCCCATGGCACTGCAGAAGCTGTGAGCTCTGCTGCTTTCACCTGCTTTTGGAACATGAGGTGCCAGAAGGTGCTGCAATGTGACCTGGACCCCAGAAAAGGGGTGCTGGGTTTTGAGAGTGCTTTAAAACTTGAATTTGGGATAGTTTGCTACTTCCAGCCAAACAATGCCTGTTGAAATTGAGCTATATGAAATATCAGCCTGCATGCATCAAGCCAGCACATCTCTGGTAACATTCCCAAAGTCAGATTCTGTGTTTTGTTAATCTGAAGGGGACATTGTCTGTATGAGGAGTTGGACCAAGACTGAGGACCCGTGAGGGCTGTCAATCAGATGTGTCCAGAAGTGTCCAATCAGGACAGCAGCTCTTTGATGGACAGATTCAGTTGAGCACTTGCAGAAGATTTCAAGGTCTCCTCTCTCTGCTTGAAGCTGTTCCCTCTTCTGCTTTTCCTCCTGTTTTCAATTAGAGAATTACTGTTTAATGTGGATGCAGATACAAGCAAC
This sequence comes from Urocolius indicus, assembly GCA_013401255.1. Taxonomy (NCBI): domain Eukaryota; kingdom Metazoa; phylum Chordata; class Aves; order Coliiformes; family Coliidae; genus Urocolius; species Urocolius indicus. The sequence goes on from WBNH01010059.1 coordinate 282,201, forward strand.
TGTGTTTGAGTTTTCTTACTGCTGACAGAGTCAAACAGAGATGCCTGCCTGCTTTATAGCAGAAGCCACATTATTTTTCTATATGTTAGCAATTATAGATGCATTGTTTCCTGATCATAAGTCTTTCTCACAATCTCTAGTGTGGCTGTAGTTGATTATGGAGCTTGATGTGTTTAGATTTGAGTGATTTCTATCAGGAATACTTTGGTTGCCTGTTTGTTTGGAGAGGTGGGGAGCATTTATTTATGTTCTGTCAGAGTGATCCTGTCTGGGTTTGTAAAATCAAGGGCAGTTGAGCTTCCCTAGCAGTGGTAGGTCTGAAAGAAGAAAACATAGCTCCAGGAATTGGCATTATTTCTAGCTCGTACTCTGAATTGATTGGCAGGAGGGAACTGCATGGCATTGTGTTGCTTGGTAGAACAGGAAACAAAACACAAGTAGAACTTTGAATGCTCCTTGCCATGAGGAATTACAGGACTTTGTGCAAGGTGACAGTTATCCTGATGTCACAGCCAAATTCCAATGTGGGAACTGCAGTTGAAACTGAATGAGGTTTTTAACAGGTCCATTGGAATCGGTGGGATTGGGCTGTTCACTGTAGTCAGATCATCACCATTTGCCTTCAAAATGTTGGCTCAGTTCCCTAAGCTATCCTTCCTACCTCACAGAATGCTGCTTATGGAATTTATCACAAGCCAAGCATTGCAAAAGGACACTGGTGCTGAAGACCAAGACTTATTTCGTGTCTGTTTTCCTTCATACCTTTTTTTGTAGCATCTTCACAGCAGTTCTGATTTCACCTAGGTGGCTTTTTGCAATATTAGGGGCTTTTGGAAGCTATTTGGAATGTATAAAGATGATTCAGAATTTTCTGAGGGCTTTCAGGTTGATCCTGGTTTCCTGTTGTGCTAATTTGTGTGAAGCGTTCAGTAATGATTGCCATTGTTTTACTTGCAATGCAAACACATTACACAGAGTTCTGGCTCACAGAACCTGTTTTTATTCTGGCCAAAGGGAGAAATCAATGCACATTGCATTGTCTCATATTTTACTGAGTGTATCAAGAAAAAAAAGCACTTGTTCTCTGTCAGTAGTTCATGGTGTATACCCCTGTTGTAATTGTGTTACTGATTCTTTGCTTAACTTGTCATAAAATACAGCCAGTGCATTTCTGACATAAGGAAGTTAGTATCTTGGGCAATTTCCAGGAGGAGTCCCAGACAGCACAACTGGAGTTCTTTCCAGACAAGCCTCTCTGACCCTTTGCCACTTGTGAGTGGCCCCATCTTAACCTCTAGACATCATCTAAGTGTTGAAAGTCATGAAGTTACCGAAGAGTTGATCACTAGGAAGCTGTATCCCAATATGAAGGACTTAGACTAAAATAGAGAAGGCACAGAGAAAATCATTACAGCAAGGTGACAGTTATGACTAGTCCTTTTTTATCAGTGCAACATGCAAACAGCATGAAGTGAAGATACTTGGGTATGTGAGTACATCAGAGATTATTGGAAAGAAGGTTTTTAAACATTCAGATCTTGAATCTCAGGTAAAAGTTTGTGTTTACTTGGATCTTGATAGCAGAAGAGCAGAACTTGATGCCAGCCTCTGAATTAGCATGAGACATTCAGAGATGGATCCAGAAGTTGTTGTGCTTGAGAATTAGATCATCTGGCCAGCTCAGGGAAACCACACAGGAGTTTTGCTCATGAGAGCAGTCACGTTACAACCAAAGCTCTCGGCAGAACTGCTGCACCTCTTCTAGCACGAAGATGTCCAAGAGTGTGAACAGACTTTCCCCTGGATTTAGTTCAGACTGTGGAAACATTTTCAGTTGCTATTAAAAAGCATCAAATTACAGACAACAATTTCAAAATCTTTAGGCAAGCAGAAAAATTGGTGTTTAAGGAACTGCTTAACTGGGATTTCACCCAGTCCTGACTGCCTTGGCAGCAAGTGCCCATCAACAGGGTTTCCTGTATTAACTGAGGTAGAATAAATATGTCTTTCTTTCCAGCTGCAGTTTCAAAGGCTATGGAAATATCAGAAACAAATTGTTAGCCAGACGTGCTTTAATCACAGTGCTCCCAACGTGCTTTCAATTGGGCTGCTACAGGGTGTTGTCTCACACCATTCTGGAAAGGTGACTTGGGAGCTCCTTGTGCTCTTGGGGTTTGATTTAAGCCACTCTCAAAATTAATAAGCTCTGACTAACTTGACCTGGGCTTGGATCCTGTATTAAAAATCTTGGTTAATTAAACAAAAAACAGAGGAAAAATGGTGATCAGAATGGCAGGCTCTAGTCAGGGATGTGTAGGAAACACAACCCAGCCCACATCAGAGAAAATGTAAGAATGGTGGTGTGCATGCCTGAATGGGGTTTGTTCCTGCACACTAATTAAGTGCTATTTCACATTGTTGTTTTGTGGGGAAAACACATTCTTGAGAGTCAGGAAATAAATGGGCAGTTTTAACATGATTTCCAGCAGAGTGTTTTGACATGAGTTGATTGGTTTCAGTTCCAGTTTTGCTTATTTAGCTAGCCATGACTACAACCAGTGTTGCCACAAATACAATGATGCAGAAATGTGAGTGCTAGATAGAAATAGAGATTGCCCCTACAGTTTATATCACTGTAACACCTTTTGACTGCAGATTTCTTGATTTGGGTGGGAGAAGAGCAGGTACTGCCATTTGGGGTACAAGTAGTCATCACAATGCAGTTGTTGCTGTTATCACACAACATTGTCTTAAATACATGTTAAATTCCTGTTCATAATTATAATACCAGTAGGCAAAGCTTGACTGCAGATGTCCTTGTGACTGAAGAGCATGAATTAATTGCCCAGAGAGGTTATGGGTGCTCCAGCTCTGGAAGTGTTCAAGTCCAGATTGGCTAGGGCTTGGACTAACTTTGTCTAGTGGAAGGTGTCACTGCCAATGGCATGGAATGGGAATGAGATGATCTTTAAGGTCTCTTCCCAAACCATTCTATGCTTCTAAGATGATACTTTTCCAACTCTACACACTTGCAGGAAACTTGTTGGAGAGGGAATGCTGATGAGCATACTGCAAGATGTGGTAATGATGGGGTGAGTTTCTGCTTTGCTGCCCTTTCAGTCACTACTTTGTCTCTAAAGCAGCGTCAAGAGATGTGTTTTCTCATACTCAGACCTGCTCATACCTATCAAGACTTCCCAGACATGGGGAGCTGTTGTGATATGTTATGTAATGAGGGTCTGATTCACACCCCACTGCCATCCCAGGGAAAATCCCCAGTGGCATGGCTCGGCTTTGGCACGTGGCCAGAGTCACAGTAACTTCCTTATTTCTCTCTCATACATAGTACATATTCCTTGGCTGTACCAAGGAAGATGAGATCATCAATCTTGTCCACAACTATCTTCTATGAGTAATTTTTCCAAAAATAAATAAATTCTCCCTCTTTGCTCTTACCCACAACACCTGGCAAACCGTTAGCTGAAAAACTGAGGCAATATTACTTCGTTTCTGAGCCAACTTCAATTATTCAACAAATCTTTGCTTTTTAATTCCTTGTTAGAAAACAGAACCAACTGAAACTGGCTGGCAAAGAAAATGTGCCCCTTATTTTTTTTTTCCCCTCTGACTGCCTTAGTAATGTAACTGCCAGTTTCTGTTTTCACCTCTGTAGAATTATATCCTTCTATTTGAAACTTGACAAATCAGTCTATTTTCATTCTCTCTCTCTCTCCCCCGCCATAAATTCAATCCATATGTCTTTAAAACATCCTTTCATAGCTTTAACATGGAAAAGGAAGTGGCTTAGGCTCTGTAGAGGAGGCTGCAGTGTATTTAAAGCAAGCTCTTCTAGTTTGCATGCATCACTTCTGTTAGCTCTTAAAGCCTCCACTTCCTAATTATTCAAGTTACAGAAGGCATTGGCAGAGTTTTCTCCATTAACCAAACAGTGATGTACAGTGAAGAAGCACAACAGGATAAATCATTCCCTTATCCTCAACGTGTCTGGGAAGCTTTTGATGGAGACCTTGCCTTTACCACCAAGCAGGATGCAATGAGGATGTGAAAAGGGTAGAACAGATCAATTCAGCATAAAATTTCAAAAGGAAACATGCAGACAAAGAAACAAAGATCTCACACAATGCACTGCCTTTCAGCTCCCAGGGGGTTGCTTGACAAGAATACACAGCACCTATGTGACAGGAGGTCACTGCAATGGGAGTGAAGGATCTCCACATCTTAAGACTGAACTGGGGTCAGAAGGTGAGGGTGGGAAGGAAATGTGGGTCTAAGCTGAAATGTATTGGTGTGGCTGTGCATGGATCAAAGTTGGAAAATCAGAAATGCAGGATGCAGCAGGGGAAGAGCACAGGCAGTCGTGGCTTTGAGTGGCCTCCTGTGAAAGCACAGAAAGTTTGGGCCAGGTTGTGCTACTGGAATTAAAAAGATGGGAGCATATTTCACATTTCTACCCTTCTCTCTGTGCCACTCAGAGCAATCACATGTCGAAAGGGCAACTAAATTCAGCTCCCTAACTTGTAAGCTATGAAACTAATGGATTTCTGGAAGGAAAGCATGGGAGACAACATTACTTTGATGCTCTATATTGCACTGATTTGCTTTGTGGCTGCAGATCTGCCGTGCTTGACCAAAGATAACAGATGACAAAGATGACCAGAAGGAAGTGAAGGACAGTCCCTTTTATGGACTGCTTGCATCTTAATGTCAAACTGTATGTCAGGGTTTTTGTGACATCCCCAGCCAACTGACCCAAATGGTCTCTGGTTTGCTAACAATGCAAATGAATTGTAGAGGTGTGTGCAAAGCAGGATGAAGTCCCAACAACCACCCAAAATTGCTCTCAAACCTGTCATTCTATTCAATTACTGTGCCTGAATGCTCGTGGGTGCAAGAAGATGAAATGGAAGGAGTGTGTGTGTGGCAAATGCATGTGTGCAATGAAATGGTTGTGTGCAATGTAATTATCCTCCTAATCTCTCTCTCTTGCAGAGGGGTCATTTATAGAGATGAAAATACAGTCAACCTCAAAACTTGTGGGTGTAGTTTGGCAAATCCAAAGGTTTCACACATGTAGAAACCACAGCCTGTGCTTCTGAAGCTGTGTGCAGGTTCAAAGGACTGGCATAGCCCTTGGTTTTGTTTTCAGAGTTGCAAAGATCAGCTACCATTTACCTTAGATGGACTTGAAGCTATCTGTCACATCTCTGCAAATCAGGCCCTTACATCTAGCAATCTGCATACAGCTGTTCAAAAGCAAGCTGTGTGTGCACAGCTGAGTTGTTGTGTAAACAGCAGCAGAGACTTCACTAAAGCTTTTAATATAGTTTTATCTCAACTGCAATTTGTTTCTAGTTTTTCAAGGCTGTGGCAGCATCCAGCCTGACTCCCCAGAGCCTCGTTTCACCGTTTCAGCCATTCCAATGGTATTTACAGCACTCTTTGATTTTATTTGAAGTGCTCGACAGACCTCAAGCCCCTTAAGAAAGGTGCAAACGTGTTCAAGCTCCTGATTGTGGACAGAGAAACTTTTCTCCTGCTATGACTTGTAACAGGACTGTTCTTTGCTCTCATCCCTAGGTGTGCTGTCTCTGCCTGCCTACTTCAGCCCATACAACGATGGCTCTGTGTGCAGCGACGGACGGGCCGATGCTTATGCCCAGCTGGAACTCCGAACTTTAGAGCAGTCTCTGTTAGCAACTTGCGTTGGAAGCATCTCTGAACTGAGTAAGTTTTGGAGGTGATGGAACATGGTTTGCTTTCAGTGAAGCAGGAGAGCCAATTGCTCTGCCATTGAGGTCAGTGGGAGCATTGCCATTGTTGACAGTGTGAGCAGTGTTTGCCTAACGTTGGCTAAGAGTTAATTGTCCTGTGGTGCTGTTTATGAAAATCAAGTTGTTTCATTAAACTGCTTTATATTTAATTCATCTCAAACTGCTCTATATTTAATTTGCTTTTGGAGGCATTTAAGATGTGGCTTTTCTAGGCTTCTGGTAGTTCGTGGTGTTAGTGCCAAGAGAAGATGGCTGCTTTTGCTGAGATGTTTCTGGAGGCTTTCTTCTACTGGAAGGCAGCAGTGGCACCTCCCTCAGATGGCAAAGAGGGTTCTCTTTGTTAGTGTTTGTGCAGTGGAAATGTCAAGGGTGCAAGATATGCAAGAAAAAGCTTTTTGGTTACTTAAAAAACAAAAAAGTGGAGGAAAAAAACCATCTCTGAGAGCACTTTGGTAACAAAAACTTCTTCAAAACCTTCTGGTTTAGTGCTAACCAAATGAAATGTTCCTTTGGTAGACTACCCACAAAGCCCCTTTAAAGTAAACAAAAATGATGTGTGTTTTCCCAGTCTACTTTTCCCTTGCAACGTTTCTGCTGGCATCACTTTCTTAGCCTCCACCAGCTGAATGCTAATGACTGTCAGGCAGAGAGGAGTTTGTGGGTTTCACCATTTATTTTGCAACCTGCCTTAATTTGAGGTTTTCAAATTCCTTTAACACACCTCTATTTATCCTGGAACACAAGAGGACGTTTGTAGCATGGGCCTAAGATTGAATACAGCTTCCTCTCTCTCTCTCTCTTCCCCCCAGTCCCTGCTTTGGCCAGCTTGGTCATTACATCTAGTGAATAGATCTCCTGATACAGTTGCCTGCTTATTTCTTTTTTTTTTTTTTCATGTTGCTGCACACTGCCAGAAAAATCAAGGGAGTGAGTGTGCAAAGGAGAAGGAACGTTATTCTGAGCTGAAAATTGGAATTCCAGATGCGTTTCTGCTGTAACTGCTCAGACTTCTGTGCTACTACCAACACAGGATATTCTCATAAAATGTGTAGATCCTGGAAAGTCAAGAGCTACTGAAGAGGAAAGACAGAGATATTAGAGGGTTTTTTCATTCTGAAATGAGTCCTTAAACTGTATGTGCTGTGCCACAAATGAGTGGCATAGCTTTACGTTGCAAACTCAGATGGTTAATACTCCACTGATGTGAACCACGAGTAGTGTTGTCATGTTTAGACACACGGTAGCTTTGGGTGGGGAGGAGGATGTTTCTCCCTCAGCTGTGTCACATTAAGACAGTTCTTTGACAAATTCAGTGTACTGGCTGTTAGGGAGAAATGCAAAAACTAGAAACTTGCTAAGAATGGGAGAGGGAGGTGTGACTCATTCCCAAGTGGCTCGGTGAAGTTCAGAGCTCTTTCTCAGGAACCAACTTTGTGATGGGGCAACTATTTCAGTCCCATCCTTTCCCAGTATTGTAACTGTAGGACACAATAGAGGAACATTTCCTGTGAGAGTTTTAGGGGACTGTAAAACATCAAGCAAGAGAGGATTCTCTCAAGGAAAAAATAGATCCTAGTTATGTATAGCAATCTGTAGTAATAATTTTGCTCCCTGGTGTGGTAGTTACACTACTCGAAGATGAAGTGTCTGAAGCCTTTATTGCAAAGCTTTTCAGAGTTTGTAACATACTACTATAAGAGTAAACAAGGTGCGTTCAAAGGAAGCTCATTACACAAAGATCAGCTTTATGCGGGGTCAGTGCTCTGTCAGCTTTTTAAAAAGTCTGCAGTCTTAAAATCCTTTCTGGGTAGAAACTGTCTAAAACAGGTTGCTGCCTTCCAGGCCTCCTCAAGTCCACCAGCACTCTGACACAGCAGCAGGCTGGCTCGAGTTCAAAGACCAAGAAGACTGAGCAGCCCAGAAAGCTCCTGGATTAAGCTTCTTACAAGGCTCAGGGGCAAATTTCTGGCAAGCTTGTGACAGTCAGCATGATAAAGATTGACTTTTTAATAAGAGAGTTAGGTCTTGTTATTCTAGAGAAACCTAGAGCTAGAGTGAGAATGAGAGAAGCAGACACCTAAAGGAAGGGATTTCCACCTTGAACATAACATCATTAGTTTGTTACAAGTGCCTGGGTGGGAGGGGGACAGAAAGTCATAACCCAGTTGAAAGAAATGAGAACAATCCTATAAAATAGTGATGCTGGCAATGAGTGAAGTATTTCTTTGTACTGGTGTTACTGGTTTTGCCTTGTGAAATCTGTGCTCCCAGGTTAGGCAGTGGACAAGATATCAGTAGGTTTTGTACAAAGGCAAGAAACTGATGTAAGTGATTAGAAGAGGGACAAAACCAAGGTTAAAACAGGATAGAAAAAGCACTGGATGTTTCATTCTGTACTTTTCAACTAACATTTGTCATACAACAACCTGCAGCCTGGCAGCTTCAGGACAGCTTTGTGGAGGAGAAATTGTGTGTGCACAGAAACATTTTCTTTAATTCAAGAAGTGTACTTAAGAGAATTGTGGATGCACACTTAAGAGATGCTTTTGCATCCTTTCTCTTTGTGCAGGTGATTTGGTTTCACGAGCAATGCACCACATGCAGTGCTTGAACACCATCCGCCCAGGCATGAGCCCCATCCGGCAAACCCGGCAGCAGCAGCCCATCTCCTGGTCCCCTGATGCTCTCCACACCCTCTACTACTTCCTACGTTGTCCACAGATGGAGTCCATGGAGAACCCCAACCTCGACCCTCCAAGAATGACCCTGAACAACGAACGGTACGTAAGCTGCTCGACTGGTAGTAGGTTGAGAAATTCTCCCTTTATAGAGGAACTGCATGTGCACAGGCAGCTTTGTGGGATGCTACCTACCAGGCATCAGTTATTCCTGCAGTCAGGCCAGATTATGTTGTCAGCTTTGCCAAGTTTATGAAGCCTTGGAATTGGAAGTGGAAAGTGAGCTGTTTTTTCATGCAGTCTTTCCGAGCGAGGCACACACTGAATGCTGCCAACTAGGTTTGTCTAGAGACACTGCCAAAAGTACATGTGGTTGCCTAAAGCAGTAAAGACCTTACCAAAGAAAATGTTACCTTCTGAATAGTGCCAATTAACAATTGTCATCATTGTCAGGAAAAGCAGTGTCGTTTGCTGTGGACAGGTTTGAAGGGATTTATGAACATCCTTCTTAAGGATTATTTCAGTTGATGCCATGTGTCTGCTATAGAAAGAAATATATATGGCAAGCCAATAACTAAACAGAAAATGCAATGGGTCTCCTTAGCTTCTGCCAGCACCATAACTGCCTCTGCAAGTAGGCTCATTATTAGAGTGGGTCAGAAATTTTCCAGTGGGATGTTTTTTTTCTGGTAGAAACCTCCCTGGTTTCCTTCCTGCCCAGCTCCTTGGCAGTCTGCCTGACAGGCTGGTGGCAGTGAAGAGCTGAGGAGCCCTCAGAGCCTTGGCCACAAAGTGGAGTTCCTTGACAGGTCAGGCAGCTCCTCAGCATAAAGGCAGACTGATGGCTGGCTGCCTTGCAGCCTGCAGGGAGACCCAGGCCTCTCTGGACCTTGTTAGGTTTCCCCAGCTTGAAATGCATATCCAGTTGTGTATTTATTTGACAAATCTTACCTAAAGAGGAAATTCTGGGTTTTTTTCTTTATCCAGTATTTGTGCAAGCTTACTCTTTGGATGTCTTTTGGCCTGATGGATATCAGACAAATGGCTCTATCCTGGCCCTTCCCAAAAGCAGCCCACGGTTGGGAAGTGTGGTTGTAGTGTGATGCTGAAGCCTGGGGAAGGGGCCACGGTCACAAAACCAAAAGGCAAGGTGCTTGTTGGACAGGTGAGCAGAGAAAGAACATCTCTGCAGCTTTGTAAATAATGTGGTTACTTCTTCCTACCTTTGGCTTTACTGTGCTCAGCCCAGTTCTAAAGTTGGTATGAAATCATGCTAACACACAAGTAATTAACTCTTCAAATTCATTCTAAAAACATACAAAAGTGAGCCCTCCCTCTGGATCCTCCCCTCTTCTGCTTGTGTGGGGATTATGGTGCCTTTTCCTCTGCTCCATGCTGCATAGCCTAGGCTTGTTAATTAAGTCACTTCCTAATTGCCCTGACTGCGCTGTCTTCAGTCTGTGCAATTCTGACACTGCAAATCAGCTCCATCTCATGCAGACCTACTCTGGCCTGCACCAAACCTGCCTCCTGACTTCAGCAACCCTAAAGGCTTCTTGTAACTATGTTCACCACCATCAGAGCTGAGGCTGATGGCTTCATGGCCAGAGCCTGGCTGGTCAGGAGTGAGAAGATCTCTTGAGAATAAAAGTAGGTTGAACTATCTCCTTTGAAGGAGTTTTCAGGTTGGGTGTAGAAACACAGAGTGAGCAGTAGGCAGCCTCTCTAATTTTGGTCTCAGTGCGTTACTTCAGGTTAAGGGAAATATCAACTAAGGAGCAAGATATCAAGTGGCCACTCTTAAGCTGCCTCTTCTGCAATAATATTTTGCATGTGACTGGTCTGTGTAGCTGCAGATCACTGGTCACTTGTTTTCACTGGTTGCTTGTTTTCATTCTCTTGGTTGCTGGAGTTCATTGTAGTTTGTACTGGACTGACTTCTTTGAGGTCTCAGACTGGCAGGAGCTCAACTATTCTACAAAGTAAGAAAGATTTGGTTTGATTTTTCTGTTTGTCTGGTCCCCTCCCAAAATGCTTTCAAAAAGAGCAATCTGTGAGCAGAACTGTGGCATCAGAGACAGGGAACTGTTGTACACATGCAAAGAACCAAGAGGAATTAAGTGAAGTTGGATAAAATAGGAATAGGAAGAAACTGCACAAGTCAGACTCCACTGGTAGCTCTATTTTTTGGGCTCACTAATCTAAATCAAATGCTTTACCTGGTGCAAGGTTGTTTATTTTGCATTTCATGTTTGCACACTGTGCAAAAAAATAAGAGTTTTCATGAGGCCGGATTCTGTGAAGTTGTACCATTAGTTCCCACAGTTGTACAACTGAAGCTACTAAATAACATGTATCGGAACTGTAGATCAAGCTTTCCAGTTTGTATTGTGTTCCTTTCAGTACTTGCACTATAATGATGTTACTGCAGCTACTTGTTTTGTATACTGAGGATAATAAATGAGTTAAATCAGGAGTGTGGTTATCTCTCCAGTTGCTCCCAGCCAATGCTCTTCACGTGGTTCAGGGGAGTTGTTTTCTGAATGCAGGCTGCAACTCTATTCTGCTTGAAAATCCACAGCAGATCCCACAACAGCTGGTGCAAGAGAAATTTCTGCCATTTATTTTCCTGACCAGTACTTAGCTATAAAGGAAATTAAAGAGGATATATTAAAATGGAGCAAAACCTGACCTTAGGGGGAAAGAAAAACAGAACTTGAGGACTATTAGGTTAAACAATTGGCTTTGAAAGGTTTATGAAACCTGGAAATGAAATTAATACTGCCTAGTGTACCAGAAATGAACATCCAACCCTACCTTTCACTTGCTCCAAGATGTATTTGTGTGTGTCTTACTGTACTGACCTCTGTGCATGTTATTTTAGCATCACCAAAAGGATAAATATTACTAGCAACACAAGAGATAGTTTATTCTTTCCTAGCTTGAGAGGAGAGTTGGTTGAGGCTGCATGTGAGATGTCAGGCTCGTGGCATGATAGATGAGGGCACTGATTCACCTAATGTGACTTGGCAAGGCTGTGCAGCCCAGTGTCTTTTATTCTTCCCTGAGCTATGCTAAATCAGCAGCAAACTCTGCATTGCTCTTTTGTGCATTTATGCTTTCTCTCTGGAACGTGCTTCTTCCTGCAAGCCCAGTTTGTTTTCTACTGAAAAAATCTCATTCACAAGCAAGGACAATAACACTGACCCATTGTGCATTTGCTTGGGCTTCAGTTCTGAGGCTCCTGTGTAAATTCTGTTAGTATTGAATAATAACCTGAAATTTAGCAAACAGAGGGATGGCTGCAGACTGAGTGAAACCTGACCTTGGGAAGATGTGTGAGCCACGTTGGTTGAGTAGAAGGAACTGTAGTCGTTCAGTCTGGAGACCTGACAACCTGCTATCCATCTTGCTTGGCTTTCTTTCTGTTGTCTGTGAGCTCTCTGTGTGTCCCACTGCAAAGCAACGTGCTCTGAAAATCATAACACCCTGGGGTCTGAAAGGTCTTTACACGTGAAGGCAAGCATAGATTTCAAGTTCTGAAACCATGCCTAATGGAGCGTGGAGGATGCCATAAAGGGCTTTTAAAAACCTAGCTGAGCTTCTGAACATATCCTGCAGCAAACTGTACAAGGTATGAAAACATACCCACTTGCAGTTAGGTATGCAAGGCACCCCAATGAACAGAGCCAATTGAAAATTATAGAAGCTGTGTGCCTCATCCACCCTGAATGCCTTGGTATCCAAGGAACTGAGGTGGGTGAGCTGGAGAGTCCTGTGGGGATGGGTGTAGATGTTGTCATCTCTCTCCAGTATGGCAAATAGAGGAGCTTTGTGGCCTCCAGTGTGTGAATGATTTGGGATACCAATAGACTGAAACTCTGGGAAGCTTGTGGGTTGGTTATATCTGGTTCTGGTTCTTACCTCTAGGTGAAGGCATTGAAGCTGAGGTAGGAGAGGAGGCAGAATTAGAGAGAAAGCAGTTGGATATCTTAAGCAAAACGTTTGGGAGGTTTCCATGATGAGAGCAGCTGCTTGTTGTATAGCTAAGCATTGACCCACTTGGAACCCCAAAAACGACCTCATTTGCTGCATGGACACTAAACCATCTGCTATTTGACATCCAAGAGGCAACCTGAGAAAGGGTTTTACAAATAAAGAGTGCCACTTGTGCAATCCTTTGGCAAATGAATTAGACCCTGAGGTGAGAACAAGCTGCTTCACTCAGTGACCACACACCTACCTGCCTGCCTGAGGGCTAAGAGCTTTTCAGTGCCATCAGAGAGCACATATGTCTGTGTTGCTGCAAAAAAAAGGATGGGAAATAAGATTTTTTTGAGTTTCTAAGGGATCATAGTCTGTGTTGAGTCAGAAGTCAGACAGCGGACCATGAAGAGTCAGCAGATGCATGGCACTCCCTCTCTCCCTCTTTCTGCTCTGGGTTTTTTCCCCATTGCTTAAGTCAGGCTGAGCTTGGGAGCACTCTGCAGTGTGAGATCATGTCCCAGAGCAGCAGAGCATGTTTGCTGGGATTGTTTGGGATACTGGGACTTGAGAAGGGCCATCCAAAGGTAAACTACGTTTCTCCCTTCTTCACTTTTTCCCTTGGTGGAATATAAAGCTTTTGTCTTCTTTTTAATAGTTTGTCAAGGCAAGAATGCTCTCTGTGATACTTATCTTAGGGAGTGTTTGTCTGATTAGAGCACAATATTATAGTCTCATTTTACAGCTGGCTGGACTGCTCTACCCTGTGCTAATTACCTTGGCCAGGATAGTGGGTTAGCCTCACAGCTAGGAACATACACCACTGACTGCCCCCATCCCATCCCTTTTTGTGTGCACAGCATTTATTGTAGGAAAGTTTGCATGATCTGATACCTAAAAATAGGTTAAAAAGTTGGGTCCTGCTTCCTTGCATAGCTGATTATATCTGCATGTCTTTGGTAGGCTGAGCTTCCAGCTACCCAATGAATAAACCCCTATATATGGTGTTTGCCTATTGTCAATCTTGTTAGTCTACAGAATATTCTAAAATGTAATTCTGTGCTTGTCCATCAGTGCCTGTGGATTCAGCCATGCCAGACCTTCCTGAGCTATCCATGTTGCAGACATACCAAGTTTTATACATTGTCTGAGTTTGCTGGGGCATTATTGTTGTTCCAAATGTCAGCAAGTCTAAAACAATTTACATCAGCAGAAGCACACAGGCTGTACCCATCTGAATCTGCTGGTGAAAATCCAGTAAAACACTAGTGAAATTCCAGAGCTGATGTAGGATTTGTCAGCTGCCAAGAGTAAAACGTGGGGCTTGCCAATTTGATGGAAATTCACAGCTCTTCAGCTGGAAAAGCTGTGGACTCTGCAAGAAGCCAACTCCAATCACACAGCGGGTCACCTCATAAAGGAAAGAGAAAGCTTCATCCTGTTTTCCACGTGCAGGCATCTAGAAGGCTTGCCTCAGATTTGCTGCTTCTCCAGAGGGGTCTGGTTTGTGATGTGATTGTAAACAAACATGGGCTCACTCAGTTTCTCCCTTGTCACATGAAATCCTTTAGAAAGGCTGTTGTTTGTTCTGCTTTCAGATGGCTGCTCTTGACCTATGAGGATTAAAAAGCACCTAAAAGTTTTTCTGTTTCCAACAGGAGTTACATCTGTCACTTCCCATGATCCAGGGCCCAGGGATAAGCCTGCAAACCATGTTTTTAAGTAGTGTCATAGAGGAGAAATGGACTAGTGCCTGCTCTCCTGTGCCACGTCAGCTGGGCTGGAGGAGGAAGGGGCTGAGCTATCTACTTGGGTTTTTCTCTCTGTGAAGTGTTTCCAGCAATGCCTGCTCTGAAACAGGATTTATTGGGGAAGGATGAAAAATGCATCTGATGCTGCCAGAAGAAAAGACTGTAGCCCTTTCATGCTATTGTTGAGTGCTGTTTGCTCAAGTGTTGTGTTCTTCCAATGCTTCAGCTGTCGATTTAATCATTGATTGAATCATTGGCTGGAACAGTTGATGTATTTTGTCTTGTGGTGTATAATCCAGATTTACCTTGAATAGTTTCTGCTGCGGTGTCCAAATGCTGTCCAAGCATCCCTTGGTTCAGTGGTGCCCAAGTTTGCATCTCAGCCTATTATGCTCTCAGGTTCAAATACCCATGCTCAGAGCAGGCTTGAGTAGAGCAGTGACCTTATAGCCTTGTTTTATCTTTCACACTTTATAAAATCCAGTCTATCCTCAGATACATCAGAGGCATGCCACTGGCTTCTGCTGATTGATCTCCAAGTGGTTTGTGCATCTGCTTTCCTACAGTGCTACTGTCAAGAGCCTTCTGGTGCAGTTTCTCTACCAAGAGCCTTGCAGTGACTGATGCAAATCACAGATGCCTTTGCTATGGGTGTTTCTAAATCCCCAGTGACCATCTGATGGAGGTGGCCTTCTCATCACATCTTCTAAATGTCATGTTTTGAAAAAGCATTACTTTGCCCTTTACTTAGTACCTTTTAACTTGACAATCTGTAGGTGCATTGCTAGAAATGGTTAGAGCCTCCAGCTCTTTCTCTCATGCTTAGCTGTTTTCTTCCCTTGTGTTGAGAAAACACCTGGCATGACTAAATGTTCATTCTGAAACTGCTTGAGACAGGAGTGATTTGGTCACGTGGATCAAATTTATACAATGATATTACAAAACACAAATTTGGACAAGTTATTAATGTCATTTGTCTCCAGAAAGTCTTGCTCTGTGTTGCACAGATATCCAACTGGCAGAAAGGAAAGGAAAATCAGGAATAACCTGCAGAGCCTGCTGCTAGACCTATGTTTGCTTCAACTGCATCCTCATCATCACTGAGAAGTATCACTGCTTTCAGAGATGCTTAAGGCTTTTAAAGACAAATCTTTTCTCCAGATGGAGGTTTCCAGACTCTCACTGATCTGTCAGGAGGCTTTTTTTCCCCTCTCTGCTCTTTGAAACTGCAGGTTTATGGAATGTTACTAAGTGCAATTGCCACATCAATGTCTGTCTTTTAGATTTATCTATGGCTGAGCCTTTCCTCATCCAAATTTAATGTCATGTCTGAATTCTTTTGTTTTACAGCCATGTCCTATTGTTACCCTGCTGCATCAGGACCAGAACTTGATACATTTAGTTCAATGAGCTGTGTCTTTGGAAAGGTCTGCAATAAAATAAGTTCTGGGATTTCTTGTCTGAGAGGTCTTAATATCTTTCCATTTTATCTCCAGCTGCCATGCCTGTTGAGAATAGGTATAAAGCAATAATAAAAGTAGACTCTGATTAATTTGCCTTGAGAGAGCATGATGTTGGAATCATACCTGCATGTTTAACAGTACTGAAACCCACTCAGAGTATCCCTGAAGTCAGCAGGGTGATTAGAGACATGTGTCCCTGAGAATATTCCAGTCCCACCCCCATGCAAGAGTCTCTTTGATTTTTATTTTCATTTTCCCCCAGAGCTATTTGGATATAAATATACTGAGTCAACAGAGGGAAACAGAAAGAAGCCTTCCATTGAACTGTGGCATTACAGCATTGCTTGTTCAGTGTGCACATCAAAATGTGCCCCTCTTTGTTTTAGAGGGGAAAAAAAAGAAGCTATTTGATATTGATAAAAGGCTAGTTTGGTAGATTTATTAGAAGGCTGTAAAGAGATAAGGTCAGCTTCCTTTACCAACATCAAGGAGAGAAGCTGTCATCATGCATTTTGCCCATTTCAGACCTCAGACTTCATTGTGATTTTGAGATGCTCGTTCACAAGGAAGATGGAGTGAATAACCCAATTTCAGAGGCCAGTAAGCCACAATCAACATGTATTTATTGACTAAAATGAACTGTTCATAGGCAGTGCTGTTCCTGACCTCAGACAGGGAGCCCATACTAAATAGCTGCAGTATATTATCTTCCACAGTTTTGAGAACTGAGATAATATGTATGATTTAACAGGAGGAGTCAGTAGTCTTATCACATTTGTGGTGAGCAACATTCACCTTCCTGTTCTTTATGGTGACATCTCAGTATATATTACAGCGGTAACATCTAGCCCAAAAAGCCCAGAAACACTTAGAAACTACTTGAATCAGATCCAGTGCTAGTGAGATTCCTACATATGTGCTCCTGGTATCCTCACTGAAAGACTGAAGAGAGATCCAGGATGAAATGTTTCTGTTTATTAAAGTGTGTATGTGTGTATGCACATGTTCTGAGCAGCATAGCATTGGATGTATGAAGGGAACTAAGACCATGTCAGGTTAGAAGTCAGTAAGTGCCAGGTGCCTTTACCTATTGAGGTATTTTTAAATCTCATCATTTTTCTGAACTGTTCATTTCTTTCTAGTTTAAAGATTGCAAATTTGGGATGTGAGGGGTGACCTTGGCAGTAGTGAAGGGAATTAATTGCAAACCCTGAGGATCAAATTCATCCAAGTGTAACTACTGAAACTGGCAACGCAGACCAGCCCAAATCAGATCTTTTTTATCTCTCCTCTTTTATGTTGTTTGTATAAACAAACGCTGCTCTTTTGTGTTTTTTAACTGTGTATCTCACACCTGGGACACCTTTCTTCCATATTACCGTCTGTAAGCAATTTGTAGTGTTATTGGAGTGTTTCCAAAGTAGCCTGTATCTTCTGATCTTTTTACTACTGGAGCAGGGGTGTGGTACAAACAGTGGTTATTTAAATCCTCTGCAAAATTGCATCGAGAGTCTCGCTGGATACAAAGTCAAACAGCACACAGCCGACTTCATGGGGAGCCAAGTGCCTTTCTGTGCCAGCCTTGTTACACAGGGAATCATAGAATCACAGAATGGTAGGGGTTGGAAGGGACCTTTAGAGATCATCTAGTCCAACCCCCCTGCAGAAGCAGGTTCACCTAGATCAGGTCACATAGGGAAAGCATTACAGGTAAAACAGACCATGCACAGTGAACCCCAAACTTGATGCTAATGGCTGCATGTGAAGCCATGTGCCAAAAAGTCAGGCTCTTAGGCTGTCTTGTCTTGCTGCTCCTTATGCACTGGTTTCCATGGTCAGTGGTTAGGAGAAGTCTCAGATGTCACAGATACAGATAGGGGGCAGGTCATCTGAAACACTACCAATTTTACATGGTCTTAGGGAACCTGCTCTAGCTGACCCTGGCTTTGAGCAAGGAGGTTTGGACTAAACCATCTCCCAGAGTGTCTTTCAACCTTTTCAGTTGTTTTGTGCTTCTCTTACAGTTTCTGTTCCTTAGAGTTGTTCTGTATGCATCAGCCTGGTAACTTCCCCAGCCTTCAATAGGTATCAATACATTGTTTCCTAGACGTAGACAGTAGTTGATCCTTACCACCTACCTAGACAAGTAATAAGACTTTGTCAGCCTTTCTCCTGTCAGTTACAAAACATTTGTTTGAAAACCACTCTTTTGTGCTTTCACAGGCATTTTACAGTAGACCTCAGAGCTTGCTGGATAGAGACCCCCAGAAAAGCTGTCTTTGACCTAAGCCATTTCTGGCAAATGTCCTCTTATTTGTAACCATGTTTGAAAACTAGATGGATGATCTTTGGCTGTCTTGTTTAGCAATGGAGAGATGACAGCCATGGTGTGTGTGTGTGTCTGCTACCACCCTGCAATTACTATAACTACAGCTACAGTAATTACTGTAAGTACTGTAAAGATGGCCATGTTGAGTTATTGGCTTCTGCTCTTCAGTTTCCATCTGTTCAGATAAAAAAGAAGGTGCATGAAAATGAGAGCCTGGCAACTTAGCTGCCTTGGATTCTCAGAGCTGGTACAAACAGAAATCTTTAGTGCCTGTAGGCACCCTGTGTTGTGGATTGTTTATTGTTTGCTGTTTCATGATGAGAAGGCTAAGCAGCAAACTAGCATCAAAAATGAATGAGAAGTAATCCAGGGAAACTTAAAACAAAACTGTTAGAGCATGTGTTATTGGAAAGGCATTGTAGAAACACAGAAATTAAGAAGACAGGTCTCCTGGCCTCTTTTTCCACCTTGCACACAGTGACTGCCCATTGAAATAGAAAAGGACTGACTGAGAGTCTAAATTTCTCTGCTTGCCTCTGGCTGCTTTGCTGTCATTTAATATCAGCCTGTCTCCACTTTTCCTAGGCATAGATCCTTAAAAGATCATCTCCTGATACCAACCTAGTGCTCTTGTAACCTAAGCAGAAAGCAGCAACTCTGTGAGTGAAAGGTTCTGAGCACTTGACAAGGAATGATGGTGGTAACAAGCCAGCAAGTTTCTTCATTTTCAGTAATTGCTGTTTCCAATTGAAGTTAATATTATTTCCTATTGGACTAAATTACAGCCCTTCATTTGCAGGACTTGCCTGTTTCCTGAGGAAGGAGTTAGCTGGTGCTTTAACAAAGGCCCCACTAAAAAAAGACACAATTCTGAGCTTTTGTTGTGCAGCAGCCAGGGTTGGCAGGTTGTTGGGGGGTTTTTGCTCTTATTGTTCCTGACATCTTTGTAACAGAGAGAGCTGAGCTTTTCTGAAGAGTAAATGTTGCTAGGTATAATTTATGATAATAGCAACAATCATTCTTTTCTGTTTGACCTCGAGGAGATTAGAAACTCAGATTCCCTGGGGTAATCCTAAATTGATATGTCTCTGCTTTGTCTCCTTTGTAATGGAAACCTGGGCAGTTTGTGCTTGTTTATCCTACACCTAGGAGTGCCTGTACTGCCATGACCTGCTGGCCCCTTACAAAGCTGAGCTGTACCGTTTTCATCACATTGTTTTTACAGTAAATGCTGAAGGGACTGTTTTAAAAAGCATGTCTGCTCTGCAAGACAAATCCTATTCAAACGAGTTACAGGTCTGAGCTGATTCAGCTTCATGGATTCTTCTGGAGCTGAACAACCCTGTGTTGATGTCATGTGTGCTGGTCTGGTGTGTTTGCTTGGACAGGAAAGAGACTGAGCTGTCTATTGCTCTTACTGCTCTTATCAGTGTATATCTGGAGAGATGCTGCTGAAAAGAGGCAGTTTCAGCCTGAAATCAAATTAGTGGGAACTCCAGTTCCACTGAAGAGTTGGTACCTAAAGCTCTTTCTTCCGTGGATTAGGAAGTATATACTAATGGCTAGAGAATGGAGGTGAGAGACAGAAGCTGGAAGGTTTTATTCTGAAGCTTGCTGGAAAACTCTGTGCTACTGGAAGGAATTCACTTAGCCATGCCTCACCTCTTTGGCTTCCTTCAGAAATGGAAAAGATCCTTTCAGAGAAACATGGGGTCCTTCTGAGACTTTTAGAAGTGCCAGGCTTTTTCAGTAGGAAAGGATGCAGTACTAGGAGACAGCAAAGCTAGTTGAGGAGAAGCACATTAGCATGAAATGATAACAGGACTAATATAACCTGCTCAGAGTGTATCTTGTAATTATATTGCTCCCAGCACCTAGACTGTGTGATTGAGTTACCTGTGTGCAGCACTGCACAGTGCCAGGTAGTCAGTGCTCAGTTCCCTCTTGTGGCTGCCAAATTCTTCAGGAAGGATCTCTGAAGAGCTGGTGCATTAGAACATCACAGAAACATATGTGCCTTAAATGGCTTTCCATCTGGGTATCCCATTCTTCCTTATACAAGAAGTTACAGTAGTTTAACTCGCTTTGGAACAGGTCCTTCTGTGCTAAACTGTCTGTGTTGAGACCTTCAATATGCTTAAGGCTAAGTGGCCAACCCAATTTAATCTGACTGGACATGTAGAAAGGACATTGGCCCCAGTATAGTGATGGGGTATAGTTCTGGTTATGTACAGCTTTATTCATGTAGTCAGGGCTCAGAGGTACCTGCTGTGAAGAAAGTTGAGAAATAAACTAGTTTTCATTAAAATAGTTCTGTTTCTTGAGGTTTCTCTAAGGTAGAAACTTTGTGAAGAAAGATTCCGGTGTCCCATGTTTCACCTGTATTTCACTAGTTACCTTTTGTGTGTGGAATGCAGAGGACTGGGTATTGACAGAAAAGTTTATTCAAGCAACAGGTAATGATTTTGAAAGGTCATGCACTTCTCAACAAGCTGAAAAAGAGTAATTGTGCCCATTGCACTTGGTGTTAGAATTGATGCACGTTTAACTGCCATTTTTAACATTGCTCAGCGATGCTTCTGTGGGTTTTGGTCTGTTTTCTGGCAGCAGAATTTTAATGAGGCTGAAAAGAAAAATATATCCTTGTGTTTTGGTATTAGTAACAAAAATGATTGTTTTGCCATGCTAGTCAGGAGCTGAGTGAGTGGCTGGAACTTGAAATTGCTTCGTGTTCCTGTGGTAACCACAGTGTTGCACCCTCTGTGGTGGTCAAAGTGAAGCAGGTTGGACCTGTTGCAAGAACAGGTTTTAGCTGTGTATAAGAAAACTCTGTTTTCTTCCCCTTTCCCATTAGAATGTTTATCTAATCTATTAATGTATGATTAGTGAAATGTGCCTTTGGAGAAAGAGAGAGAGAGATGGTGTGATAGATAACCTCCATGTGGAGAGTTGTAAGAGGGATGGGTTTTATCACCTCTGTCCTGTTCCTGTGAGCAGCAGTGCCAGCAGACCTAAGGAACTGTGCTGCAAGCAGACTTAATAGCTGGAATTCATGGCATCTGCTGAGAAGCACTGCGGCTCCAAATGCTGACATTTAATGCATGCATACTCTAAATTTAGGCTACTTGGAGACAGAATTTGAGCTTGTCCAGTTGAGTTCACCTATCAGAATCCCACAGTGAAGCAGTTGTGTCTATCCTTTTGAGTGCTACTTAGGTACCATGATATGACCATAAAAGACACGATGAAAGAAGCATAAAGACAGTTTGAAATTGGGAGATTTTACAATATTAAACACAGAATGCAAGAGGGTGAGATTTGTAGTGTGGCATAGAGGGACTGAGTTCATTGCAAGGGTTATTTTCAGGACAGTCCTGCTGCTTGTGTTTCTCATATCTATACATTTAGATGGCAGTATGGGTTGTTGAGTCTCCTTCTCTGGAGACATTCAAACCCAGCTGGATGAGTTCCTGTGTGCCCTACTCTAGGTTGTCCTGCTCTGGCAGGGGAGTTGCACTGGATGAGCTTTTGAGGTTCCCTTCCAGCCCTTGAGATTCTGTGATGATTTAATTACTTATCTAAGGAAAAATGCAAACCTATAACTTGCTATGCATTCCATTAAAACCAGAAATACGTTCATTCACCACTGGTAACAAACATCTTTGCATGAAAAAGGCCTCTCTCTTCATTTCTGCACAGCATATTCAGTATTTTAGGACAAGAACTGGGGACCAAACCAGCAGCTCCTTGAAGATAGAGGTGAAATATGTTCATTGATCAGCTTGCCAGTAGGACAAAGGGGTGTTCCCTTGTTAAAGAATAATGTGAAAAATGCCTCACTAACATGTATTTCACGCAGTAGTGATGTTATTCCTCCTGATCTTTCCTTAATGACAGATCTTATGTGTCTTACCTCGTACTGGCTTAGAGAGAAGATTACTGCCTGTTCATTGACAGGTCACACATCTTGTAGGCTTGATTGCCTTTTATTCAGCAAAACAGACTCTTCAGTTTTGGCTGTGTTGTGAGACCTTCTGTGATGTAATACAGCAAACCAGAACTTGGATTGTATAATTACACTACTGTCATACTAAATTACTTTCTGGAACTTCTGAGATTCCAGGTATGTGAAAAGCCAAAAGATGATTTAGGTTTTCATTAAGAGAGCAATGACATCAGCATCAGGTGAGGTTGGCATTACAAGAAGGCCACGTTCACAGTAGCATGAGGTGGCACAGAAGTGGAACCTCAGTCAAGCAAGTAGAAAAACAGAAGTTTCATCCATTTTTTTTCTTAGTCCTGAAAAGGACAGAATCCTCTTCTAACCTGAAAATGTTCAGCCTCTAGGTACCACTGTTTTGTGTTTGAAAATGTCCCTTTTGAAGCGTTAATTAAGGTTTGGCTTGTGCTGTAAAGTAAATGAGAAACATTTCCCTGTCTCTTGTGAAAACCCTTTGCTTTGGTGAGCATTGTCTTTGCTTAACTGAACAAACTTGGGCAGTTAGAATTAATTCAGCAGTTTTCAGCATTCCAGAACTGCACAAAAATGTTTCTCTTTGTTCACACACTTGTAACTCAGGAGCTTCAGGCAATTTTCATAAGCATGGCAACACTCTGCCTTCAGGATTTTACAACTGGGCCCTGAAAATCAGTTCTACAATTGAGTCTGGCAGCTTGGGTTTGGCTTGAGGATCACCATATGTTTTTAACATATGCACGTTGGCAAATCAGATTGAAGTCAGAGAAAAGGAGCCTGTTATCTCAATCCTACTGGTGCTTTTGGGAATTAAGTGTAATGGGCAAAAAAAAATGATGCAGGAGGAGTCTCAGCATTGGTTAGTGAAGAACTGCAGTGACTCCAGATAAATCTGCTTGCACACAGCCAAGGGGTATTTTAGTTTGCCAGTGTAGCTGCTGGGATGAACCGTGGGAGTTACCTCTTGGTTTTTCTGCCCACAGGTTCAAGGCTAATCCAAGAATAGCAGACAGCCTCTTCTGGTTCTCTGCCTGTGTTTATCTCTGCCTATCACATAGCATGCTGTTACAGGCTCATTTCTTTAATGCATGTAGTTTGTGTTCATGTCCTGCTCCAAAATGTACCAGTGTGTTCTTTCCCATCTGGAACTGTTGCATGTGGCAAAGTTTCCTCCTTGGAGTGGGTGATGGGCACCGGGCCTCCAAATGTCAGCCTGGTTCGGGGGGGGGATCAATAAGTGCCAGCCATTTGTAGTCCTCTTACAAGGTCTCCTGGCCCCTTTTCACTGACTAACCCAGAAAATCTCTTACTTTTTTCTTATTTGCTGTTAGCCAATGAAGCTAAAAAAGTGACAGTAATATTAAAACAAGGATACAAAGGGATGCTGCAAAACTTTCCATGCCAGTTGGTTTTGAAGTTTGAGGCAGCTTGTGACCGACCATGTAACTCAGCACAAGCACATTTGGGCCTTTGGAAACTGCAAAAATGACACACAGCAGTTCCTGAGGGGTTTGCAGCTGCAAAAAAAAAGGTCCTTCTGTGAGTCTGGGCAGGCCTGAGGGGCAGCACTGCTTCCTCTGAAAAGGCTGAGCCATGGCTAGACCTTGTCTGGAAAGTGTTTTGTGCTGCCAGAATGGAAGGCTTGCAAACCAGGGTTGTCACCTTTTTATAAGAGTTGGGAACAGATCTGATGCAAATGACCTGGCCAGAGCCACTGCTCAGCTGTGGGAAGAGTCTGTGTCTCAGTGATGATGTGAAGATGCTCTTGGTCAGTCAGAGATGGGATTGGAGACCCGGGTTCTGTGGAGGAGATCTGTAGAATGGACCTCTGCAGGTCTGGTGGTACAAGCTGACACGTGTAGGTCACTGACAAGTGCTGGCTTCTGTGTCTAATTCAGCAGATTCAGTTCCAGAAGGACAGGGAGCTGCTGGAGAGAGTTCAGCACAGGGCCACAAAGATGATGGAGTGGAACCTCTCCATTCTGATGAAAGGCTAATGGAGCTGGGGCTCTTTAGCTTGGAGGAGATTGAGAGGTGATCTCATTAATGAAATAAATATGTAAAGAGTCTGGAGCCAGGCTGTTCTCAGTGATGGCCAATGACAGGACAAGGGGCAATGGGTACAAGCTGGAACAGAAGAGGTTCCAAAGAAACAGAAGGTTCCCTGTTGAGGTGAGGGAGCACTGGAAGGGGCTGCTCAGATGGGTTATGGAGTCTCCTTCTCTGGAGACATTCCAACCCAGCTGGATGAGTTCCTGTGTGACCTACTCTAGGTGGTCCTACTCTGGCAGGGGGATTGCACTGGTTGAGCTTTCCAGGTCCCTTCCAACCCCTTCAGATTCTGTGAGATGTAACAGCAAGTCTCTCCTCCTCGTTGCATCTGATCTTCCAAGTGATTTAAACATACAGCTGTGTATTAATGGAGGTCATGACTGCAGTTAGGTCCAGAGTCATGCAATAACAGTTCATCTCCCAGATGTTTGCAGTACTCTGCAGCTTATGGAGAGTTTTAGGGTGTTGAGGAGCTGGGAGGAGCACGATCTGTGGTTTCCCTTCCTCTCTGGTTCTTCTGTTGAGGTGACGGCTCTCAGTGCCCATCAGGGATCAAACAGCTCTCTGTGTATCTGGGGCAGGCAGATGCA
Source organism: Urocolius indicus (assembly GCA_013401255.1). NCBI lineage: Eukaryota > Metazoa > Chordata > Aves > Coliiformes > Coliidae > Urocolius > Urocolius indicus. Next base: position 306,816 of record WBNH01010059.1, read on the forward strand.
AGGCACTCACATCCTTGGCCACATAACTATGACCATATTGTTGTACTTAAAACCATTGTGTATGTCATATCTGACTCTTATCATCAACTATATACAAGTTGGTTTGAATTGTTTTCTCTCTGTCTAGAAGCCAAGAGTTCCTTCTGCCACAGCATCCAGATGTTACAAAGATGTTTTTCTAATGAGACATATGGCACATTCCAGAGCAGCACAAGTACTTGTTTTCTGCCTGAAAACAGAATCTTTTCCCTGATGTTAAAGGAAAGTTTGTAAAATGTGATTATAATAAATGAACCATGGACTTGAGGGTCTTTTTTTTAAGATCCATGATGAGTTCCTAATGATTCCTTCATGGGGGGTTTTTGTGAGCTTGAATTAAATGTTTACTTTGATTTGCACTTAGCATGAAGTAAAACCTGTCTGCTGGAACACCTTATTTCTAAGTGAGGTTTGCAGACAAGGGCACATAAGGTGAGATTTCTGTGCTTACTAGGACTGCTGAGAAAGATCAGAGATGCCAGTTCTAGATTTAAACCATCCTGGTACCATTTTATGCTCTATAAGCAGAGGCAACTGTGAAGGCAGATCCAGTTGAGAAAGGATCCCAGTAAGTGTAATGTTATCCAGATGTTTTTTTATGCTGCTGGTGTCTGAGTGAAGGACAGCTTGCTAAACTGTGGAAGTCAGGGTCATGGCATAGCCAAGCCAAGACCTTTAGTAACTTGATAATGATCCACTAAAATCTGAGAACTCTTATCTTGTCAGATGTGAGCCAGTCCTTGTTTCAAGGGAACACTGCAGAGAAGAAAACTTCTCTGTTTGGGCCAGTTAGCTCTGATTAAATTTCTCTCTCCTTTTCTGTGAAGATTTGGGGCTGTTTGCCTCCAAAGACGTGGCACTTGTTGAGATGATCCTTGAATCAGATCCAGCATAGGAATTCTGATCTTTCCTCTGTAAACGTGGGAGGTTTATTGCATACTCAGTCAAACAGTTTGAATCTGAAAGGAATGGCTCCAAACTTAGGCAGCTTGTGTTTTGGAGCAAAGATTTTGTGGGTTTCTTTCTTAATCACCATTTCTGTTGTTCTTTTAGTCACATATAATTATATACTCAGAGATTATTTGTTTTTCCTGCAGCTTGTAGAGGGGTTCAGGGTTTGAGAATCCACACTGTACATGTGCCACTGTTTCCCACATCACTGTGACATGGTTTAGGTTTTGGATCCTCTGTCTTGCCTCAGTGTCTTTTCCCTTCTGCAGTCCATGAGACTTCACTCTGTTTTCTTTCTGACTGTTGCCATCCTTAGGGTTTTTCCATCTTGGTGTAACCTTCAAACCATGCATCTTCTCCTAGCCACCCTCCTACATGATTCACTATTTTGGTGCAGTCTTATTCCCACCTGGTTTTCCCTTACATAGTTCTCATTGTCTGGGGAGTTCCCCAGGACACTGCACTCAGAGCCTTGAAGAGCTATGACAAAGCCTGCTTGGCTTAGCAAGCTGCCAATCACTCCCAGTATCTCTGCTAGTCATGTCACTCCCTTCTCTGTAATCTCTGTGACTTTGAAGGTTCTTCCTTTAAAAAAAAAAAACACAAAGAGGTGAAACTGAGATGTAGCTTTCTATAGCTGTTCTTAACTCCCTTAGTGACTTAGAGCTCTGTCACTCTATGGTTCAGTCCCATCTTACCCTAGAGTTTGGTTACAGTGTTAAACCCAAACATTGGCTCACTGAACTGCAGTTCTTCTCTTTTCAGTGCCTTGCAAAAAAAACCCCAACCCAATGATCTCTGAAGGATTTGGGATTCTGTTCTGTACACAGCCTCTGTTATAGTTTCAGTACATCAAATATGGGAGATTATCATGGCCTACCCTATTCTGACCATTAGACTCTGATATTTACATATGTTTTGGGGTGCTAAAGTTTACAAGTGTTTAAAATGTTAGCAACTGAAGAGAAAGCTTGTTCAGTCCAACTGTTTAGAAGACCATGGGACAGGCTGAGTGGGAGAGTGTCTGTGCATGTGCTTCTCAGGACCAGCTCACACTACCAAGAGGGAGACAAATTTTACTTCCATTAGGACTATCTTTTCCTTCCTGCTCTAGAACAAGGAGATTCTTGTTTAGAATAACAAGGTTTTTGTTTCTTGATGTTGCTGTGACTGTTGGCTCCATCTTGGTTTTGCTGCAGCAAAAGAAGAGGTGACAAAAAACCAGTAGAGGAGGAGAAAAGAGGTGGCTACAGGGAAAATATCTTCTCTTTGCCTTGTTCCTCCTTTCTTTTGGAGTCTTGTCATTTGCTAGCTTGGCTTGAAAACCTGCTGTTTTCATCTGAGATAGCAGGTGAGGTGTTCCTCAGCTCTGAAAGTCAAGCTCCAAGTGCATTGCCCTGGCATTCAGTGCAGAGGAAGGATGACATGACTTTCTAACACTTGTGGAGGTCTCCTTTTTGCATATCATTAACCTCCTTCTCCCAAAAATGTCTTGTCCTCAGGGCTGTTAAAAATCCTCAGAAGAACCTGTTTTGGGAAGTAATTTCTTTGTGATGAATGAGTTAACCCTGGAAGTCAGTGATCCCACAGCATCTCCTCAAGGGCTGCTGCACATGATCCCCACATGCTGGTCACATTCTGGGCCGTTCTAATCAAATGAGTGTGGTACATTTCCCAGGAATAAAGTTACAACTTGCTATGAATTGTGTGCCAAGTGCTGCTGCCACCCTACTTCTCAGTTATGTCTAAATCAAAAAGCTCGTGGTAGAGTCTGTTCTTTCTCAGAGCACATCTCAGCCAGCTCCAACCTGATCCCCCTGGAAACAGAGTGGCTGTCCAACTCTAAATGGAATTACAGAATGGTAGGGGTTGGAAGGGAGCTCCAGAGATCATCCAGTCCAATTCCCCTGCTAAAACAGGTCCCACCTAGATCAGGTCACAAACTTCAAAGGACTTATAGATAAAATATTGCCAGGACATGACCATATCAGACATGACTGTGATTCCAAGGTATACAGTAGATGAGCAGTGTCTGTTTTACTTTCCTCTGCTGGGTACTTTCCAGTTTACATGTGGCATCACGCAAAGACAACTTGATGGCAAGAAATTGAACAAAGCAATGGTGACATTCATTGGAGTCAGAGATTGTGTGTGTCTGGTGAACTACTGGCTGTGAGCATGCCACTTTCCCAGGGCTGGATCACAATTCTTCATGTGCAGAATTTAATGAGCTGCCAAATGCTTCTAAATGTCAGAAAGTCCAGAGGAAAATGCACTCTACAGAACATGGCACTGTCAGAAAGGCACAGGCAGAAATTAATTCTTTAGCTTGAAGCATCTCCCAGTTAATTTTCCGTGAAGGTTTCTTCCCTTCCCCTCCTCCAGTGTTTTTCAGCCTGTGAAATGCTCAGTGTTTCCCTAGAGGCAGATAGACATCCAGGTTAAGGGCCACAGGGCTGATAATTGCCATTATTTTCTACAAAAAGAACAACTGCATTTATTTTTAGTGCACTACAACCCAGTGTTGGTGTTTCATTCAGCTGAACTGCATCTCTCTGCTCAGTTGAGGCAATAATAACAGTTCAGCTGATGTAGTGGCAGTGAGCAGTGAGACAGAGCTGTTCCCACAAGCATGCCCGCATGGGCTGTGTGAAGAAATGGGTGAAAGAAGAGTGTGTGTATTTCAGGGCAGAGAATAGAAAGGCCATCCTCAAGCTAGACATTTCCAAGAGAAGTAAAACTTCTAGAGCAAAATAGAAATTGAAGCCATTATAGTTGCTCCTGATGAATGATTCATCCAACTTGCACCATGTGAGTGGTAGGGTTGGGACAAATGAAGATAGCAGGGAAAACAAGGGAATCATCAATTCATAGAATGATAGGGATTGGAAGGGACCTTCAGAGATCATCTAGTCCAACCTCCAGCTCAAGTAAGTCCATCTAGATCAGGTCACACAAGAACATATCCAAGCAGCTCTTAAATCTCCAGAGAAGGAGCCTCCACACCCTCCCTGGGCAGCCTGGGCCAGGGCTTCCTCACTCTCACAGTGAAATAGTTTTTCCCTTCCTGACACTTGTGTTTGCAGTCCAGGATCTGCTGTGCTTTGGACACAGGGTGACTCCACAGCCTGTTGAGCACAGTGTCTGGCTGCCCAGTGCTGTGTGTAACACCAAGGTTTGGCTCCTTACCTGGTGAGATGATCAGGACTGTGCTGAAGTGACGTGGTTCTATCTGCAGCGCTGTTTCCACTATGAAAGTGTCAGGGAAGTTGTGGTGGGGCCTGAATGTCTTATCCACCACAAATGTGGTACATCTACTCACTTGTAAGGTGATTTTTTTGCATTGCTCCTGAGCTGTTCACCCCATCTCATCTGGAGTCTTTCATTCTGGTGCTTTTAGCCTACCTGAATTTCAGAGGTATAAATGCCACTGTTGTTGGATTGAAGCTCTCTGGAGCAGACTGAGAGGCATCTCCCAAATGCCTCTTGATGATTATTGCTTTTCCCTTATGGACTAGAGGGATTTCATCCCATCCCACGTGTCTGGGACAAGTTAGAAAGCACAAATGAGTAGGAGGATTCAAGCTGGACCTCCAGAAAGTCTTTCAGCTGATGAACTGTTGGGTAATTTTTAAAGTGATGCAGCCCTGATCTTCTGATTATTTGATATATAAGTAAACAGCTAAAGGCAGTAAGTAGTTGTCCTTTTAAAAACACTCTTGCATTGGCAATCCAGGCTTGATCAGGTGCTTAAAAGGACCTCTGATTTTGTAGCTGCTGCTTCAGTGCTCAGAGAAGGAGTGGAAGGGAAAATAGTGGCTTTGTGATGAGGTAAGGGCAGTGTTTTGGAGTGCACCTTGCAACTGGCAAATGGAAACAGATGGCACGTGGCCAGAGTTGGAGCCTTTGCACCCTGAAGGATGTTCAAAGTCACACAAAGGGAGTTCTGCTTGCAAATCCTATTATTGAGAAATGGCTTCTAAGGGGATTGCTGCTGCTTATTCTCACTGTGCTCGTTTATGTGTGCACACATCTACACACAGAGCTTGGAAAATGCCTTTTATGGCTTCAGCTGCTTTCATTAATGCTAAAATCATGTTGTATTTTCTGCTCTGGATCTCTCTTTCTTCCTCTGAACTTTGTAAAGGAATTGGGACTTCCTTCCCTAAGTTGCTTTTCTTTTGAATGCTTAAGCAAAAAAGGGCTTTTTGGGTTTTTATTATCACTGATAAATAAGTTCCTGGAGACAGAAAAGGTGTTTTCAGTTCCAGCAGGCACTTCTGGGCCTTCCACTGCAGTGGCAGGTATCCTTGGGGGAAAAAAAACAAGCAAATAATAGATCTGGCTGGCTGGATATTGAGAGAATGGATGAAGTATGTTCTGTATGAGACTATTATGGTACCCATATATTACTGTGTAATGTCAATGCTGTGTTCATTCTTCATAAGCAGAAATGGCTGTTGTTATTACCTTATTTATATTCCTTTATTGCCCTGCAACCTTTCATAGAGAGGAAAAGCTCACTGTACTGGATGCCTTACAAATTAGGAACAGCTCGATTGCTTCTCCACAAATTGCTTACAACTGAAGCAACGTTGTACATTTATTCATGCACAGAGATGTCTCCATGTTAGTTGTTCTTTGATTCTGCTCTTTCCTCCCCAGCAAAACTGTTCACATTAAAACAGCCGCAACAGTTCTGCTGTGGTTGAGAGGGTTGGTAGTGTAAAAACAGAGGCCTGAAATGTAGGATGTGAAAAGCCATTGGATAGTGATAATGCAGCATAAAGATCAATGGAGGCAGTACTGAAGTAGCCTGGTTTAATTGAAGTTTCAGATCATTAAGGCTATTTTCAGTGTTACTGAGTAAGCAGTGGAGCAGCCTGTACATGTGGATTATTTAGAACAACAGATACAATTATTATATAAGCTGCACCTTTGAGATGAGAGCACTTCTGATCTGCTTTTGGACCCCTCACTACAAGACACTGAGGGGCTGGAGCACAAGGGTGCTGGGGAGGGGCTGAGGGAATGGGGATGTTGAGCCTGGAGAAGAGGAGGCTGAGGGGAGACAGCAGCACTCTCTGACACTCCCTCACAGGGGGTCAGTAATGAATGACAGGACAAGAGGAAAGGGGCTGCAGCTGCCTCAGGGGAGGTTGAGGTTGGAACTGACGCAGAACTGTTTCCCTGAGAGGGGTGTCAGCCCTTGTACCAGGCTGCCCAGGGAGCTGGGGCAGTGCCCAGCCCTGGAGGGATCCCAAAGCCATGGAGCTGCGGTGCTGAGGGCTGTGGGTCGGTGTTGGGCTGCACAGGGGGTAGACTCCAGGAGCTTAAAAGGGCTTTTTCAACTAAAATGATTCTATGAAAACGAAGCATTGGCCACTTACCCTTGGGATCCTGACCTGTAGCTACCAATGGCAGAAGCAGGTCCCTTCCATTCGGTCTGTCCCTCTTTGCCACAAAACTGTGTTGCACAAAACCAGCATGTCCTGGCATGACCTCTTTTTGGGTGAGCAGCAGCTCAGATAACCAAGGCTGAGCAGTTCCAGTTCCTTCCATCTCCTGTGAGCTGCCAGTCTCGCTGAGCACAGGGGGACAGAGTTTGCTTCTGTAGGTGGCTTTGATCCGTGCCAACCTCCCACCAGCATGCCATGAAGTGTGCTTCAAGCTCGTGCTTACCAGCTTGCAGACCATAACTCTGATGGCTTTCTTTTCTCCCTTGCACAGACCCTTCATGCTCCTGCCCCCGCTGATGGAGTGGATGAGGGTGGCCATCACCTATGCTGAGCACCGGCGCAGTCTGACTGTGGACAGTGATGACATCAGGCAGACAGCCAGACTGCTCCTTCCTGGACTGGACTGCGAGCCCCGGCAGCTCAAGTACGTGCCCTAAGCTTCAGCAGCAGCTGGAGGGGTTGTAGCCTCTTACAGTATTCTTCTTGCTGTGTTTCACAGAAGCCAGAACTCAAAATACCATCCAGGCAACATGTGTTTAGCCTGTCAGTGCTCCAAGAGATAAAGAAACTTGGGCCAATTGAGGTAAAAACACTGTGTCTTGCTAGAAGTTATGTAGGAAGAATGAGCAGAGAAGGACTGAGATACAAACATTGAAGGGGTTTATGCCTTAGCCCGAGTTACAAGATTATTCTGTGCTTTTTGAGATACCTTGATGGAAAGTATCAGTACCTTTTACTCAGTATCTTTTACCTCCCCTCATGGATCTATTGACCAGGGATTTATAATTGGCTTGGTTCATTAGCACACTGTAGGTATTTTAGTCAGGTTTGGAGTCTTTTAAGTTGCTGTCATTGGCACTGGTTCTGATCTCAGGGTTAGATCTTGAACTGTAGTACAAAGTAAATTCTTGTTTCTCGGGTGCATTTTGTCCCCCATATACCTTTGGGTTCAAGAAGTGGGTGGGACACATTAATAACCATAAATAATACTTTGATCATGCCCTTAAGTAATGAAATGATCACCTGAAAAGATAAAAATATCCCCTTGCTCTTAGAATTCTTTTTTCTACAACCAACAAAAGCAAGGAGAGGCTTTTAATCAGGAGCCCTGGATCTATTTCTGTTGGTTTTCACCTTTTCCTTCTGGCAGCCAAGATGGCTCTTGCTCTTTGCCACATCTCTGTCTCTTCATGTGTAAGTTGAAGGGTAATGCTTATTACCTCCAAAACGTAATGCAGAGCTGAATTCCTGGGTAAGGATGCTGGTGCAATCAGGTTTGATGGCTGCAGCTGACTCCCAGTCTTATTCTCAGCTCTCCATCCCTGCCTGTCTCCTGAGACCTCATACCTCAGTGACTGAGAGTGCTGCCAGGCTCTTGCACAAATGGAATCACTCAGGTGATCCTCAGCAGTTAGTTACACTCCTTGGCTTCAGATTGGAAGGGAGCAGCTGAACTTGGACTTGGCCTCCACAAAGCTGGAGCTGTACACGTAGTCCTGGAACACTTCTCTTGTCCCTTTTCTCTGCCAGTGTGCTCTGTGTCAGTCAAGGCACAGGCTTCTCTGGCTTATGTGTGGATGGTAGGTGCAAGTGTAGGCAACTTCACACAGGCTAAACTCATTTTACACATGTGCCTGGTGCTTGCCAAAACCTTTGCAATTCTTTGATGAGCAGTACTGCAGGAGACTAAGCGAATCACAAGGATTCCCAGTGGCTTTCATGGTTTTTCTTTCAGCCTCTCCTTCAGAAACACTTTTGATTTCAAAACTGATTCCAAAAGGCATCCTGCTCTGCCTCTGCACTGGGGATTCTTTGTGAACCTTAACATAGAAAGCACAGGTAGTCCTTTATGGATTGTTTAACTTTAAAAAGGGCAGGGATTTGGGTGTTTGATTTTGCTCCTGATGTCAGCTAAAAGGAAACACTTAGAGAGAGCCTCTGTGAAAATGGAGTTCT
>WBNH01010060.1:7682-23700 GCA_013401255.1 Urocolius indicus
ACGCTCCATCTGCTGACAAACTTCCACTAGATTTGCCAGTGATGCAACATATTTGAACCCCCAGAGGCAGATGAGACACATTAAGACGCCATTAATGTCCATTTTACATGTCTGAGCTCTTTCTCTGAGTTGGGCTTCCTTTGTAAAATCTGACTGTGGGGCTATTTCCATCCAGATGTCACAGTGCATATCTGTATTTGTTTATGGTATTTAATAATATCTTCTGTCTGGGTAGAATGGTCTTAGAATGTAGTTATTGTTTTCAGACAAAAGTGGTAGCTGCCATATGAATATGTAACAACTTAATGCAGCAAAATTAAAAGAAAAAATAAAAAGAGAAAAAAATGTCATTCATAGATGAAGAGGATGAAAGTGAGTAACAGCATTGTTAAGTTTTTAAAATAAGATTTTAATGAGATGAATTAGGCCTTGATCCAACACAAATTGGACTATTTACATGCTTAAATTAAGCATGCATTTAAATTGAGCACAAGCACTTTGCTACCTGGGGATTTGGTGAAGATGCATTATAAGAAACGTCTTGGAAAACATAAGGACACAGTAGGCTAGTACTCTGAACCAAGATAGGTTGCTATTTACTCTGTTCCCTCTGCAGGTCTTCAGTCTTGTCTGAACTACTTTTCCATGCATGCTTGCGTGCTTCCTCATTCACATATATTGGCAAAGCATGACCACTTCTTTCGAAACTGAGTCTTGCTTTTTGCTATCTTTTGGCCAGTCAGGCTGAGGTAACATTACAAATTGTGCTGGAGGCAGTGGAAATGTTAATGGCAGTGACTTCCAACATATGTATATCATTTATTGGAGTATCTCCAAGACACCATGTTGCCTTTGACCACAAGTAAGGCATAGCTCAGAGAAAAAATAATTACCAGTCATGTTTATCTTCATTTCCGTTCTATAATAGTGGCTTAAGGATTAGAAGCTGATGAGGTTCATGTTGAAACAGATTTAAATAATGAATTTGATCTTCATTTGCTGTATAGTTGAGCCTTTAGGATTCAGGTTTTCTACATTTCTTAGATGTCTGGGTATCAGCAGCTTTTAACACTATGCGGTTACATAACCGATTCCTGTACCATCACTTGCTTGCAAATGTTTGTATCTAAAGCATAAAGTACTCAAAGGCTTATAGTACAATCATGAAACTTGTCAATGGTGTCATATTCTGCTGAGGTCAGGTGGATCTTTGTCATGGACTTCTCTGAACTGTTAACAATAGCAGAGACTTGGTAGGGCAGGTAAGGTATGAACAGATTACTCTTTCATGGCCCAAAGTAAATTGCCCAGATTTGTCTGGCAGATTGTCCTGACAGTCTTGGAAAAGCAGTATACCTCACCTTGTCTATTTGTAAATTGAAAGTATCTTTGCCTAACTAGTTTTGAAAAGGATGTTGAGAATCATGGTAGAAAAACAGAAGAACAATCTTTGAGGTCTAGATATGAAGAAGAATTTCTTTTTGTAGGATGAGACTTTATGACTCGAGAAGGAATAGTCCTGTTATTATCTCCCAGGAGGTATTACACACAGGCTGATCATATCACAGCTTCAGGGAAGTCTTGGTGCTCCAGATTTTGTCATGCATTTTAATTCCCTGTGCCATTCTGACGCAAGCAGAGAAGGTTGCACGCAGTAAAAAGAAAAAAAAAAAACTTCTTCCTGTTAATGATGCCAAATGTGAATGGTGCAATAAAGTACATGTGTAGCCATATTAGCTTCTTTCCAAAATGAGGTGCACAGAAATCAAGAAGTGCCCATCACACAGTATGAATATGCAAGAAGTCATTATAACAACCATCCTCCCAAATGTGGCAGCAAAGCTTTGGAGGTCTGACGAAGATTATTTCATGCCATCTGCCACCTGCTTCTGAAGGATAATGGCTGGCTGGTGTGTATGAGGCTTGTTCTAAATGTTATCACACTATCTTCTTTCTTAAATTATGTGACTAAAATGAGCCTGTCTTTGTTTTATTTCAATTGACACCAGATGCAAGGACTTGGATTTGGGTTTTCTGTTTTGCAAACACAAGCTTGGCAAAATGAAAGGAGGAATGATAGGCAAAGCAGTTCAGATAACAGAAGAAACACTTCTGATAAGCCTTCACTATATTTTATCGAAAAAAAAAAAGCAGGATTTGAAATCACCCTTGACTGTCACTAAAAGGAAAAAAAAAATCCCGTTTCAAGTATTTTTCTATTTCTATTGCTGCTAATAATATTGATCATCACTAGAAAGATCCAGGCCTATCAGCCTAGCACACTTGAAGATTACAAATAGTATTATCAGAAAATATTTTAATATGAACAGTGACAACAAAGAACATATTTAAATCTATTTAAGTTCACCCTTTAATTCTATTTTACACTAATCTAGGGGAAAAAGATTCTTTCATTTTGCATGAGACTTTTTATTTCTTTATCTGTTAATTTTTAACCAATTATCAAAGTAAATCATAAAGGATTTAGTAATACCTGTCTTGACAAGTAAAACCAGAAGTACATTTTGGTACTCAACAAGGTAAGTATTATTCACCTTCCTTTGACAAACATGCAATGGACACCTCTTGCTCAAATTTCACAACTTTATTTCAACATTAGCCTCACAACTAACATCTAATCTTGAAGCAACTGACTGGTGTACCATCTGTGACAAACACAGTTTTGCCTGTGAAACCCTCTGATGTTATCCACAACCTCTGGAAGCCTGAAATAGGGCAATACTGTGGTAAGCTCTTGCTTTACTTTCTTGGAAAAGGATTTTTTTTTTTTTCCCCCAGTGAAGTATCTAGAAAATGAACTTGGATTAGATAACTCATATTTCTTTCAGAATTTAAGGAAGGAGAGAAAAAAATTACCCTATAAAAACTTTAATGTGCCACAGGTCATAGGACTATATGCACAATCAAACTTTCATTACAGAAAAAAAAAAAAAAACCATTGTGTTTTGTATGCAGAGGACATGGCTTGTTCATAATACAAATGGAATGTTGACTATACACTAAAATATACTTGTCGCAAGCACAGTCATCTTTCTCCTCCTGTCATTTTCTGTCAGAGAGCATGAGAGTGGGGCTGCCCTGTGAGTGGGGACACATCAAGTGTGACCCAGCATGGTCAGTGCCCTCATTTACCGGGTAGTCTTGTGGAGTCCTGACATGGCAAGTAGAGATGATGATTGGTAATGAATCAGATCCACTTGTCTCATCAAGATTAAAAAGAGAGGGAACTGGAGACAAAGTTGGAAAAAGCCATGGCATATGTCTGAGAGGTCTGTCTGGGAGACGAGTAACTTACAGCACAGGTCTAAGGTCCATTCAGGAGGCAGTGGAAGACTAGCATCATGTGCTGTCAATTGAGCAGGGACCGCTGTTCAAGAATAAGGTAAAGCAGGACTCCTGTACCACAGCAGTAGGTGAGTAGGGGCCTTGGGTGAGATTGGTCAGGGTGGTTTGGAATCATTGGTGTCCTTGAAGTCCTAACACTCACTTTGTAAGATTGATCTTATATTTGTGCTTCAGTGAACCAAGTTTCTCAAAGGTCCCTTGGACTGTAAACAGGTGGCAGTGGCAGTGCCACTGAGCACTCTGCAGTTAGTTTGCCTAACACAGCTCGTGAGAATGGCCATGGCTCTTTTCTTATTTACAGATCTCAGTTTCCTTCTTTTGGAAACTAGGATATGGTGTATGTGCTTGGCCTCTCAGTACCTTTGTTGCCTTAGGGACTCTGTGGCCAAGCAAAGGTGAAAACTTCACATTAAAGTGCTCAACCTGTAGACTGACTACAGCATACAATGATTAATTTCTTTTTCTACCTCAAACACTCTTTTTCTTCCTCTTCTTCTTAAAGACTATTGAAAAAGACTGAGTTGGGGTGTTCGATATAAGTTAAACTTCCCATAAATTCAATGTAGGGCACTGTAGGACATCACAGAGATGTCACTCATGAAGTACTACATATTACCATGAAAGGTGGAAAGCATCATGTGAGTAGGAAAGGAAAAAGTAAAACTACTTTGCTGGTTTTTTTTTTCCTAAAGGAATTTTAAAAGGCATGTAAAGCACTGCAGAAAATAACTGTATAATTCTGTTATATGCACTGTATACAGAGCCTAACCATTAACATAGCAGAGTTCACGGACTCTAATAAAGACAAAATTACCCTATATTTCAGCACTGTGTTTGCAGAGTTCCCTCTCATGTTTACAATCAGTGGGTAGCTATCAAACTCACAAAGGTTTTTTTCTCTCTGCCTAGTAGTCTGCCATAGTGAAGCATGTTACTATGGGATGTGCAAGTGAATTTAAAGTAAGAGGCATTTCTCTTAAATGCTTGCAATTTTCTGGTTCCCCGGCCCCTTGAAAATATCTCATTTTGTTCTGCTAATATTTACCCATTTTTCTATAGAGCTGTTTTTTGGTATTGTTTGTATTATTTTTGCTTTCCAAGGTTAGATTTTTCCGGAGCGGCTTTAACAGCAGAAATAGATTATCCAGATGTATACAAATGAGCTTCTCCGTAAGTTCAAAGTCACTTATAAATAAGGAAGATGTGGCTGTTTCCCCTCAGCTGCTTACTAAAGCCCTACAAATCTCATAAGCTCAATATAGATCCCGGGCCTAAACATCATACCCTTTTCAGGGCAATAGAAGTTCATTTCCTTACTCACTCAAGTAAAAACTGTAAAGGAAACCCCCAGCTTTCTCCAGGAATAGGAGGTGACAAGGATATTGAATTTGTATACTGTCAGCTAAATAATTAAAAATATGTATCTTACAAGCATATATGTTTGTCTTGTTGTTACTTCTACAAAAGAATGACTACCTAGGTATAATTAAGGTCACAGGCTTAACCACCAGCTCAGGAACTGCAAAGCACAAAACAACAGCATACAATTAGTTAGTTGGAAGAGTGAGGGAGAGTAAAAGGAAACGGTAAAGATGGCCTTTAAGACAGAGAGGCAGAGTCAGGTAGGTCTTCTAATTAATAAATGTGTCCTTCACTACTATTTTTGTTTTCAAAATCAAATGTTGCCTTAATGGATTGGAAAAATAATAATAATTAAAAAAAATCAAAACAAGAAAACTCCAAAACAAAAACCAAAATGCAACTACAATACACAATTATGTTTTTCTTTTTAAGGAGAAAAAACACCATTTTGTGCAAGGGCATTTGAAAAGTGTCATGTAGACACTCTCGCACTAGATGCATCATTTAAACCAAAGGAATGGTATGTCAAGGTAAACACTCATTTTTTTTTTGTTTTAAAATATAGCATGGCTCAGTTCAGCTGCAATCTTATACTTGCCTAAATGACTTATGTGTCTCATTCTCATCTCTTATTAATGTTCATTTCCACATTCAGAAACTCCTGCTTTCTTCCTCTCCTCCCTTTCTCCTCCCTTCCCAATTAGAGTATAGGGACAATTCACAGATGCTTCACTTTTTCTATGTTAATATTTCTTTCCTAAAGGCCTACACTTTTCTAGTGGATATGTACTTTAATTAAACTATATCTTTCTTTTTCTTTCTTTCTTTCTAATCTCTGTCTTTGGGCTTGTCCTTAGAGCTTTCATTCTCCAAGGCAAGGTAAATGGAATTTGCTTGGGTTTGGGGTTTTTTTTTGTTTTTGTTAGGTTTTTTTTTTCTTTCTTGTTTGGCATATAGATAGTAAATTTCAGATATAAAATATAACAAAATTGAGTATTTTATTTGTAGTATTATTTTTAGTTTTTTAGTGTAAGTCTTGAAATGTGACACCCGCTAGGAAGAGGAATAAGGGGTTAAGAATTCTTCAAAAAGGCTGCTTAACTTTCACCTTAAGAAATAACAGGTCAGTCCTCCTAAAATTAAATATTGCTTTGGTGAATTCAAGGGTAAAATTGTTACTGGCTTCAAAGGAATCAAGGTTTCATCTCTTATCTTAAAATCTAAGCCCCTCTGTTACCATAGATCAGTGTCACTCACATGTTCCATATGCCTCTATATTCTGTCTTCTATATGAATCAGGACATTTTCTTGTAACTTTTCAATAGGGCAGTTAAGTCCTGAGCAGCAGCATTCTGGATGACAAGGAAGGGTTTAACATCATACCTGCTCATTCCTTGCTCTGGCACTGCCAACACAGTGCTCAGGAGAGACATTTTCCAGATGGAGAAGCCTGTTCTTTAGTCTTCCAATTTATCTGGAGGGAAGGATAGTTCTGAGAAAGAAAAGGGAATCAAAGTGAGGAGGCAGGAAACAGGAGACAGACCGTCATGATGAACTAGGGTTTCAGGAATTAAATAATGAGCTTTATGGCAGAAGTCAACAGCAAAGAGCCTAAGAGAAACCAGAAAATGCAGGAAAAGATGGCTGGGAATATTCGGTTGGTTTTTTTCCATGTTGTAGTGGAGACACAGCTATTTTCTTAGTACAGGGTCAGCTAAACTGTTTTGTGTTATTTTGACATCATTTGTCTTACATGATATTTGGAAAGTCTTTGACTAACACAGACAAGTCACCGTTTGGGAATGATGAAAATTATTATTCTCGAGGTAGAGGACAATGTTTACCTTCTGATAGCCCTGGACTATTGGGAATTCATCCAATACTATAACTGGAAATAGGAGAAGTGTGTTCCAAGTCAGATGCTTAAATATTTGAAGATGAAGTCCATGTTTTAACAGCTAATCAAGCAGCTTAATCTTCAGCAATGATGTGTTTCATAGGGAAGGTCTTTCCAAGGCAGAACATTTATTTAACTATTCAAATTTGGGTTGAAATGACTACCTCCAGGTCACCAAAGTGGAATAAGTCATTGCACACTTTTCAAAATCGAGACCACAGATAGGACAGTGTCTGTAAATGATACTGAACCACAGAATACAATGTCTTATTTAGAAGATTCATCTTTTCAGTACACAGAGCACCAGCAGGAAAGTTAACATTCTGTCCTTCATCCTGTCATTTAATGGAGGTGCATTTCTAGCAGCAGAAGTATCATTGTGCTGTTCCATGGTATTTCTCTGAGTTTAACACTGCTGAGACAAGTGAGTGTTTAAATACATTCTTAATATTACTGCAAATGTTGCCACTTCCCCCTGCAGAACTGAATTTACTTGCATTATTACTTTTTTCCCCAACTACTGAAGTACCAAGAGACCCAAACTAAGAATGAGATCTGAACTCTGACTCTGAGGAAGAAATGATCCTACCAGATGGGCTGATAATTTAAATAGTCAGAACAGAGAAGTGAATACTGTCAGTCCTATTACACGTGGGGAACTCATTAAACGTTTTGCCCTAGATAATACACTTATTTAGGGGTAGAACTAAGGGTCGAACCCAGATCTCATCTATCCCAGCTGAGTGCATTAGCCACTGCATGTAATAAGGCCAGAAAGGGAAATTTTAAGTAGGAAAGAAAAGGAAGCAAAGAAGCAAGCAGCACAGTTGTTAATGTAACTGTGGTTTTGCATAAGTGTGAAAAAGGAGAGCAAGGGTCATTCTGCAGAGATATAAAAAGAAAAGAATAAAGATTGGAAAGTGACTCAGGAAATAACTCTCTAAAAAGATGGAGCAATTAGCCTTTTCTTATTTTCTTTCTTAGCATTATTCCTCTAAACTTTATCGATTTTTTTTAACCGTGTAGATACAATGTTTTATTTTTTATTTTGTTATAACACTCACCATCTCTTCACATTCCGATTGATCTGGCTTTTACTTTAATCATCCAATTAATACAGCTCCAGAAAAACTCAAGGGAGATGTACCTAATGCTGAGAACAAAAAACCATACAGGCAAATCTGTGCTTATGACCCTGTTGGAGGCTTTTTGATTATGCCTAACTACTGGGATCAATACTTCAGGACTTTTAAAAACATGCATATTGAGTGAAATGTAAATGGTGATTTTTTTTTTTTCTTGATAGGTTTTGTTTCAAACCAATTTGCTCCATTCTACTTGAGTCACACAAATGTAAATCTCAAGCACTTTTTTCTGAACCACAAGAAATGGAAGGAACATCTATCTTTAAATAAAGTGCAAGTATATGGGTAGGAACGTGTGTGAGGAGGTTATGAATACGATACTGTGGATGTCCTTTAGTATAAGGAGAGGAGTATCACACTCTAGCAAGACTCAGGTGTTCTGTAATTCTCCATGCTAGAGCAGTAGTCCTTGTAAGCATTATAGGCTATAAGACAAAGCTGGAAAATTCAGCTCTGGTGAATATGACTGAGTTTTTCCTGCAGTTCAAAAAGAGTAATATTCATCCTTCATTCCTCTCCCTTGCCCAAGCCATGAAAAAGTTTCTTAAAAATGTAAACAAAAACCTTATTTATGGGAAATTAAACATGTGTCCAGCTTCCAATTCTTTCCTCTGATCACTAGCCCCCTATATAAAATGGCAATTCACATATTGCTGGTTGGTTCCTTGTTTTGTTTCATTATAAACATTAAAAAAAGAAAAAATCCAGAGAATCTTTCCAGTAAGTTTCAGATAAAAAAAATCTTTCACCATTACCACACTTCTGTGCTCTTGGAAGAGAACATACTGCATCCTCCACATTTTAGCTGTCTAGCGTAAAGCCTCCTGTATCTTCCTCTAAACTTCTGATACAGAGGGCTCCCCAACTATTGCTCTTGTGCTGGATGCAATGTGAGATCTCCTGCAATAAGCACCAGCAGGTATGACATTACACACAATATCATTCCTCACAGATATACCTGAGACACATGTCAAGAAATAGAGCACCTCAACTTTCTCCCACACTACTGGAAATGTCTTTGTTACCCCTTGCTGAGGTTTCAGATGAGTGGAATGAGCTTGTCAGTATCTGTCCTTCACTCTTACAGATTTGGCAATGATTACCTTTCCCATTTCCTTTTCTTTTACATATTATCTACATGTCAACTGTGACATGCTGTTCTACTAGTCCCCAGATCATGATGATGGAAGTGTGAAATTGTGCATGGAAGATATTTTCAGGTTTGTTTTTAAGCTAAAACAGAGGTTACTATGGAGAAAAACACAATTCAGCTTGCTTGGTCAGCTGGGTCAGAAAAAGATGGGAAAAAAACCACCCCCAAAACCTGTTTCTTAAGCCAGGCTAAAAGTTCTCTTAGACAGAAATTTACAGAAAAACAAATAAATAGATAAATAAATAAATGAAACCCACAGTACTGTGAAGACTGTGAAGATTGAAATATCTTTGTCAAGCAAAAGACCATTTAGTTACATGACCTGTCTGAAGCTATGATCAGAAGCAGATGCCCAGATATAAGGATAGGAATTGGACAAGCATATAAGGACATACATAAAAAGTGAGTATATAAGAAGAGGAGAAGAAGACATGTCTCTGGAGACTGTCCCAGCTTACAGTAGTCTACTGATCGAATCTACTGAGACTGAAATGACACTTAAATTATGCAAGGCTCTGCTAAGTCTTACCCTTGTGTCACAACTCCAGGCGCCACCACAGGTTTGGAGAAGAGTGGCTGGAAAGCTGCCCAGAAGCAGCTGGTCAACAGCCACATGAATATGTGCTACTGGTGTGCCTAGGTGACCATGAAGGTCAATGTTATTCT
The DNA here is from genome assembly GCA_013401255.1 of Urocolius indicus. Taxonomy (NCBI): domain Eukaryota; kingdom Metazoa; phylum Chordata; class Aves; order Coliiformes; family Coliidae; genus Urocolius; species Urocolius indicus. Next base: position 17,272 of record WBNH01010060.1, read on the forward strand.
GGCTTACATCAGAAAAGGTGTAGTTAGCAGGAGCAAGGAAGCAAGGAAGAGATTACGCTGCTGTACTCAGTACTGATGAGGCATTAAATACTGGGTTCAGTTTTGTGCGTCTCACTACAAGAAGGGGATTGAGATTCTGGAGTGTGTTCAGAGATGGGCAATGGAATTATGGAAGGGTCTGGAGCACAAGTCTGATGAGGAGTGGCTGAAGGAACTGTGGGTGTTCAGCCTGGAGAAAAGGAGGCTGAGGGGACACTTTATTACTCCCTACAACTCGTTTCTTAGTATTTTAAGGATTTAATATCTACAAGTATGTCCCATTTCCCTGGTAACTTTCAGTACACAGTAGCTTTGTGTTGTAAAACAATATTAAAGTAATCTCTGCACCATGTAAAATAACAACTTTTTTTTTTTTTGGTTGTTTTCTACAGACTTTCAACTCACTAACTTCATTGGATGATCTGTCTAGTTAAGCTTGGAAAATGTCATCTAGACATAGCTATTTTAGAATTTCCAATCATCTCTACTCAGCCTCAAAGTTAAAATGGAGCCTTCTTTATGGGACAGTGATCTATCNCAGCTGGTCAACAGCCACATGAATATGTGCTACTGGTGTGCCTAGGTGACCATGAAGGTCAATGTTATTCTGGCTTACATCAGAAAAGGTGTAGTTAGCAGGAGCAAGGAAGCAAGGAAGAGATTACGCTGCTGTACTCAGTACTGATGAGGCATTAAATACTGGGTTCAGTTTTGTGCGTCTCACTACAAGAAGGGGATTGAGATTCTGGAGTGTGTTCAGAGATGGGCAATGGAATTATGGAAGGGTCTGGAGCACAAGTCTGATGAGGAGTGGCTGAAGGAACTGTGGGTGTTCAGCCTGGAGAAAAGGAGGCTGAGGGGACACTTTATTACTCCCTACAACTCGTTTCTTAGTATTTTAAGGATTTAATATCTACAAGTATGTCCCATTTCCCTGGTAACTTTCAGTACACAGTAGCTTTGTGTTGTAAAACAATATTAAAGTAATCTCTGCACCATGTAAAATAACAACTTTTTTTTTTTTTGGTTGTTTTCTACAGACTTTCAACTCACTAACTTCATTGGATGATCTGTCTAGTTAAGCTTGGAAAATGTCATCTAGACATAGCTATTTTAGAATTTCCAATCATCTCTACTCAGCCTCAAAGTTAAAATGGAGCCTTCTTTATGGGACAGTGATCTATCTCCAGCCCCTAATCAATGCAGACACACAAACAGTTTGGGTAACAAGCTCCACAGTTCCTGGAGAAGAGTTATCTGAAAATGCCTGGTAGAGACTTATGTGCCAGCACACCTTGGATCAACTGTTTGTGTGGCATTTAAGTGGGTGGTTGCAGCAGGAGGCAGAGCCCATCAGACACTTGGTAGATGTCTTTTCTTGAGGTACAGTTGCAGCCAACAGATTTCCTCTTGCCTTCCATCCACCTAGGAGGTGCCAGTTTTACAACATGCTTGAAGCAAATTTGGTGCCTAAAGAATGATTTCCACCACTAGGAGTTGCCAGACTGTAGGTGAGTGAATAGCAGCTCTGTGCCAATTTCCCTTCTATCATAAGAAATCACCACTTGTTTACTTGACAGAGCTACAAGTGTAAACAGCTGTACATTTCAGTGCATACAAGATGTTTACAAGTGTAAAACAGCAGCCATGCATATTATGTGTTTCAGGGCTCTACAGGTTCACTACTGTTTTCCACCAGAAAACAGCATAATGCGATTTGCAGAGAGGAAGATGCCTTTGCTCAGCTGAAATGCACCAAATGCACACAGGCAGGGAAGAGACAATCTGCTGAGTTTTCCAGTGGTCATGCTACACCAGAGCCAGGGACTTAGCTGGCGATCAGCAGCTATGTTACTGTCACAGTGTCACCTGTCAAATTGTCTCTGCAGAAATAATGGTGACTGTATGCCCTGGTGATTAGTGAGTGGTTAAAACTTAGCAGATGCAAGCAGAGTCTGAGCTCAGAGTCAGAATTACCCCCTATGAAATGGTACTTAGTTCAGAGGAATCACTCCTGATTGGCACCACAGACTAAAAATGTGACTGAAGGGGTGGAAATTAAATGTGACATTGCCAGAATGCTGAAATATTACCTCTTTTCCAGGTGAAACATAGTTCTTTGTGAATAATAAGGCTTTGCATTAAGTACAGACTAGATGCTCCTGATTAATTAAGACCTTATTATACCTAACCAGAGTGTACATACAAAAAATTCTTTTGGAGTTTTGGAGTAAAGTTTTCTTTTTTTAAGGATCAGACTAATGACAAGCAGAGATAGAGAGGAATCTGCGGGAGGAGAAAGGGTCATTTGGAATGTCTAGTTACGTGCATATGTGCTGCCAAGAAGTAACTGCAAATCTCAGAAAAAGTTATCCCCTGATCCAAAATACTTATAGGCCAAAATAAAAGCAAACCCAGGAAATCCTACAATAAAAAAATCCAATAAATGTGTACGTTTCTGATCAAATATCATTTTATTTTTAATTAGAACAAAATAAAATAAGAGATGTCCATCAAGACCAGGACCTTGCCTCTGGAGGTGCTCAGTAATAGATGTTTTGAAATCAATGCCTGGAGCCAGTGATCTTTTTCTCATTGCACCCGTGTCTCTTCTGACACTCAGCAAATTACTTCTTCACCTGGTGATTACAAACAGATCTGTCCTTCAAAAAGTCACCTTTATGAAACTAATATTTTTTATCCAGCTTTCAAAATGAATGTTGAATCACAAGAATGGTGGAAAACAATTCATTTATACTGATTTCTGTGGAGTAACACAGTTTACACCAACTGAATATGTGGCTCTCCTTTCTTATGAAATTCCAATTGCGAATCATTGCAGGAAAAAAAACCAGACAGTCATGGAAACCTATAATGACCCTGTAAAGGTCCTCTGTCTATGAAGTCTCATCATTGCAAATGTTAAGCATTGCACTATGATAATTAAAACATGGACAGAAAAAAAACCACCTCAACTGCTTGCTCTCAGAGTATATTTACTAAGTATAGAAGACATCAGAACACTGCACTGTCTTTCCATCTATCATTTTCAAAACTGTTTCCTCTATTTCCTTCCCCTTTTTACAATTTTCACCTCTGTAATGACATTCTGGGTGATCCACCACTGCATTTCCAAACCTCACCTTGCTTCTTTCTGGCCAAGTCCTGTTAATCATACCCAATCTAATAATAGCAGTGTTAATAACACCTTCTGATACCATCTCCTCCTCCACAGGTCTTCTATGTTCTTCGGATGGCTAATGTCTTGTTAAAACTTTTTTTACTTATTAATTTTGTCTGTGACAGAGCTTGATTAGCTTCTAAATTACCATGTTCCTATTTTTAGTGCACTATGCACCTACCCTTCACACACAGTTTAATCCCAAAGTATTAATTCGTCTCTTTATAATGCTGACTTGTCTTTCCTCAGGTATCCTAAATCTTCCTGTTTTCGTTTGAAGTCCATCTACCTTTGTTTTAATTCTTATTACCTTTCTCATTACTTTTACTGCTCACTGTTCTCCATTGACGGGCACAATTGCTTTGCAACAGTCATGGGTAGTGCTGAAGAGGTGAGGGGTCAGGTTCACTCTTTGAAAGAACTCATCTCACGTCCCGCTTAAATTAGCAATTGCAATAATGCACTGAGTTGAGAGAGGGAGGGGGGATTTTTATGTCTCTAATCACTTTGAGGTAAGTTGTGAACTCAACTATCTGCAGAAGTAAGAGTCAGAAGAAGCATGTCATTGTTACCACTTCATCTCACACTGTGGCTTGTTAGACATGTCTAGCAAGCAGGAGGTGGGACAGAGTGGACAGTGAGACACAGTGACAGCCACTTAGCAAAATGATCCCACAGTGGGGAACAGGCTGTAAGAAGCAAACTGCTGCTCAAGCTTACTTGTCCTTAGGTAGTCACAACACAACTACTGGAACAAAGGCATTCAATACTCTTAATAAGTTGCAGAGCATTGTACTGTTGTAACTTTTTACTTAGAGTGTGATCTTTTCCATGCTTAAACTTATACCAAATGAAATGCTCTCTTTCTCTCCATTTCTTGCAAGACTATTTATATGGTTTTAATGATAAAAAATTAATGCTGTAACTTCTTTAACGGAATCAATTGAGATTGAGTGAAGAAAGAATGGAAGGAAGAATTGCAAGAGGATGAGGAAGAGGAGAAAATAAGAATCATAGAATCATAGAATTGTAATGGTTGGAAAAGACCCTTAAGATTATCAAGTACAACCACTAACCTAACAATGCTAAGCCCGTAAGATCTAGCATAGGAAATCTGTGACAATCTTGATCTTGTTCTGCTCCTTAAATCCCACAGATGTCCATGAAACCCCATGAAGTTGGTTGATGGGACTGAGAGTAGTATTTGAACTAGCATTCATAATGTGTGTTGAAATTTATCAGATTTATGATCAGATTTGTCCAGTTTCTGGCAGAACATTAATGGAAATCTGACCATATGACCTATGATGCCAACATCCTTCCTTTTCCAGAACCCTGCAAATAAGAATATATGGGACATCCAAGTTAGATTTGCCTCTGAGGACTTCACTCCTTCTAGAAATTAATTAGATATTTGTATCGGGTCTGGGATGGTGGTGATTTTCCACAGTAGCCCTTGTAGTGCTATCTGTTCTGTTGGTAGCTAAAAACATGCACTGATAGCACATCAGTGTTTTGGCTACTACTCCTGCAGCATCAAGGCCATTCTTTCAACATTCCTTCCTCCATCTTCACCAGTAGCTGTGTCTGGGCAGGATCCTGGGAAGGACTACGGCCAGGACAGCTGACCCAGGCTGAACAAAGAGATATTCCATACCATGACACCAGCTCAGCAATATCAGCTTGGGGAGAGGAGCAGAAAGCATGAGGTGTGATTCATTTTTGCCTTCTAAAGCAACCATTAAGAGTACTGAAGACCTGCTTCTTGGGAAGTAACTGGACATCGCTGCTGATGGGAAGCAGAGAGTAACAGCTTTATTTGCTGTGCTTTGCTTCTCACATGTATGGCATTGCTATTTCCGTATTAAACTACTTTTATCTCAACCCATGAGCCTCCTATCGTATTTTCTCTCTCCCAGGCTTTCTGAGGAGGAGGGTGATAGAGTGACATGGTGGGCNGACACCAGCTCAGCAATATCAGCTTGGGGAGAGGAGCAGAAAGCATGAGGTGTGATTCATTTTTGCCTTCTAAAGCAACCATTAAGAGTACTGAAGACCTGCTTCTTGGGAAGTAACTGGACATCGCTGCTGATGGGAAGCAGAGAGTAACAGCTTTATTTGCTGTGCTTTGCTTCTCACATGTATGGCATTGCTATTTCCGTATTAAACTACTTTTATCTCAACCCATGAGCCTCCTATCGTATTTTCTCTCTCCCAGGCTTTCTGAGGAGGAGGGTGATAGAGTGACATGGTGGGCACCTGGCATCCAGCCAGGGTCAAACCAACATAACGTTAAAATGAGCTACTTTTCAAATGTAGTGTAGCATGTGAAGTCATACCAGTACAGCTGCGGGATACTCTGCAGTCTGTGCAGGTCCTGCCAAGTTACAACAAACGCACCACTAAATGCATCCTCCCATCTAACACACACTTGAGAAGATACATTAAGTCATTTTAAACAGTTGTTCCTTTTTTTTTGGCTGAGGATGAATGAATAGCATTTTCCTGCTTCAAATGTGTTCTCCACTGGAAAAAAAAAATGAAGAAATATCAGAGTTGTAGTATGTAAGACATAGGATTTAAATCTATAATGTTTATATGGCCAGCTAGTAAAATATATAATGTGAGCTCCAAAGAAAGAAATTATGGAGATCTGTTTTTTACCTCACCACCTCTATTGGCTATTAGGTGAGGGGGAGACTGGGATGAAGAAAGGAAATGAAGCCACAGAACAGAGATGGGAAGGTGTCTCAGGATGAGAGCTCTTGGACTTTCATGTTTCATCTTAGCAACCTAGCTGCAGAATTCTCATCCTGATTACTTTAGCAGCAACTGTCCCAAGCCCACTCAAATTGCTGAAACAATAGTAACAAATGACTAAATCCCAGTGCAACATATGATACAAAGAGGCAGGAGGTATCTGACTGGCCATAAGCATATCCTTAATACTTTTTCTCTCTTTACGTGGCAACTGCTCTTCAAGCATACTTATTTTCACCTTCAGAGAGGGTGTCTGATGCAGAGTAGTTGTCAACTATTCCTAAAGAGTAACATTCTGTCATGGTTTAGCAAGGAGTTGCTTTTGCTTAGTAACAGGGGGAGCGGGTTGCAGTGAAGACCCGGTAAAAGTTTTTTAGACTCTCCCCCGACTCCTGGGTTCAGACCCACCCCCGGCCTGGCTGGGCCAATCTGGCGCCTCTGCGATCACT
>WBNH01010060.1:24214-46582 GCA_013401255.1 Urocolius indicus
TTAGTTGGTATTAAATTGTTTTCTGGTTTTTCTTCCCCAAGCCGAGTAGCCTGCTCTGTTTTGTCCTGCACCTTAAGCGGCAATTAAGCTCTCCCTGCCCTTTAGCAATCCTTTAGTCTTCGGTACTTGAGGCTAATCGTGGTCTTTTGTTCCCTGATGGGCAGAAACCACGACACATTCTTAGGAAAATCTGTTGTATTCCCTACAATATATCCATCCAGTAGATGCTGTGGAATTTCCATGCAGACTGCATCCCTTCTAGAACACTATACATATGAACACAGAAGTATTACTTTCCCATGGGTGGCCCCTTCATCACATCAGAAGAGGAGAGTAACTCCTTGCCTTCTTTTAACCTTAGCACAGCAAAACAGAGGTCTTAAGCACCTCATCCCTGGTGATCTAGTGCCCTGGAAAATGAATGACGTTTCCTTCAAGTGACCTTGACTAGCCACCTCTTCTCTCCACGTCCTGTAGCATGGACTACCTGACCATGGTTTGGCCGACCTTCATTGCTGTGGAGTCACAAGAAATAAAGCAGCTGCTAAAATTTGGAGTAGAATATGCTAACACAATTTCATCTTCTACCCCTACACTGCTCTGATGCATTGGTCATTTACGTTAATGTTGTTGTAATTGCTTTATTGAATACGTTGAGAGAATATACTCATTCACCATATATTGAAGACATGGGGTTGATGGCTTGACCTTGCAGCTCCTTGTTGGAATTTGACTCTAGCATGTGAAAGGAAGGCAATGAGTTCCTCTCCTAAGAGGTGCATAATCAGTATCCAAAATGAGTCTCCCATAGACATTTTGCTTAACAACAAATTTAATAGAAAAGCTCCTTGTAACACAAAGGGAGATGAGCCACACGTTCTACAGCTTTGATAATCAAATCATTATTTTTGTAGCCTTAAGGGATATCTGCTTACAGCAGAATTCAACATATAGTTTAATTTACTTATCTGATCTTTCTCTGCACATGAATAGCTTCTATTTCCTGCTCTATTTCAAATTTTCTTACATAATTCAAATGATACCACAAAGTGTGCATGTGTATTTTTGTACTGGTGATATTGACAACTGACTAAAAGAAGATTTTATTTCTTTATTCTTTTTGTCCCTTTCCCATCCCCAGCTAATCAAGCTGCAGCTCAGAAGGATTTATTTTTGATGATCTTAATTCTGTGCCAGTGTGATTATTATTAGTGTTTTAAATTCTAACCTCTGATCCCTTTCATCTTTTTTATTGTTGTGTTTTTGCTAATCCCTAGGTCTTATAAAGAGCTTATCATCTGTACATCTTAAAACACTTTACAAAAGAGACTGGAAACACTACTCTCACTTGACGTGCTGAGGAACTAAGGCACAGAGACGTGAAAGGTGATATGTAAAAATAACCCCAGAAAAACAGTGTTGAAATGAATTCCAGCTTTTCCTGAGAATCTTTCCTATCCAGTCTGCTGTCCTGTTTTCCTTACAGGATTAGATAAAAAATGTCATAGCAATTAGATTTTTTTTTTCTAATTTATTGGGTCCCGCTCCTTTTCTTTCCCATCTTTTTCCTCTTTTCCATACTTTTCAATGTCAATATGTGGTTTAAGGACTTTTGAGAAAATATGAATGCAAAACAAAAATCCTGACCCAATTAGTGTTTCTCTTTATTAGTGGATTTGCAAATGCATGTAGGTTTAACACGCATGGGCAGTCCTGCTTGCTCCAGAGAATCAGATATTCTGCTGTTCCCAGGTTAGGAACGTAAAGAAATTGTACAAAATGAATCCCAAACATAAATGTGGCTAAGAACGATAGCATGGGTGACAACAACTTGATAATGTAGAGCTCATAATGAGACATATATATATGGTCTTATCACCCCAAACAGCTCTACCCTGCTGATTCGGGTGAAAAAAACCCACATGGACAGCAAGTAAAAAAAAAAACTTTTCGACCATCTCAGCGCTCTCTTGCTCATTACACCAACCTGTCAGAAATGACAACTTGGCCGAGCCCAGTTATTCCATACTGACAGGGTGCTGTATATGCTTTTCTGCAATAATGTCAGTTTTAAGAGGCAACATACTTAAGGAAGCTCATTTCAATGATTTGGCCAATAAGACCTATTTGCCCTGTTGGTAGGGTGAATAATATCTTAGTTTCCTTTAATTTAGGAATCAATTTTCCTGAATATTTTTCTTGGAAAATTAACTTGAAAGAGTGCAACTGTTTGGTTTGCTTTTTTGTGTTTTTTGTGGGTTTGTTTGGTTTTTTTTTTTTGTTTTTTTGTTTTTTTTTTAAGTTGTTTACCAAGAAATTGTCTGCTAATTTCCTTGCACTGTCTGAAAGAGCAATAACGTTATCCCTAATATCTGGTATAGTTCAGAAATAAATGAAACCAAATAAAATTGCATTCCGAGACATGCTGACAATCCACTACAAATAAGGGGATATAATATAAACATGACAATCTAAAGTGCAATGATGCAATAAATGCACATTATAATACCAGGAGGACCAAAGAAAACAAATCTCCAGCTCCACTTGCAGAAATGAGACTACAGAGTTTTAAGGAAATTAAATTGCGTTAGGATAGAGCCTTTCAAAATTTGAAAAGGGAACAGATCATGTTTTGAACAGATGCAATGGGAGGTGAAAATGCCAACTGAGCAGTTATGGGTCAAACACTGGTTATGCACAAAGGAAAGACATCCGCAGCCATATGAGTGCTATGAAGGCAGACAGTCAGTATGGTCCTGAGACTTCGGGAGAACAGGAATTTCAAGGCTCTTGTATTTACTTGTTATTAGAAATCTTTTTAGCAATTGTTATAGCCCCTGAAGGGTTTGTTTAGTTGTCTCAAGCACCTAGATTCAATTTTTATAGATAATGTATATTAAATAATAATTATCTAATTCACACAAGTGTTTATGTTAGAGTAATATATTTCTACTTCTATTTGAGTCGAGTTCAGCACCATTCTCTGTGCTAATGTGTCCACATAACTACTTGGGAACAGAACCAGGTATGTATTACTCTAGTGCAAGAATAAGATCTCCATAGTAAAGGATACTCAGAACCATGTTCTAGAGACAAATTATGTGTTGGAGTGATACACTGCTTGTAGACGTATCTCCCTCTGCTGGTAAGGTTACTGATTGCTAAAATGTGTTATTCCTTTAGCAAAAGTTTTCAAGGTTTGAACCACCAGAATGAAAGATTTGATTCATGGTATGGTGCTGTTACATCGACTAACATCTATTTCCTTCATCTTGACCACAGGAACAATGTGTCTCATACCTGTAATATAAAGCAAATGAAAGTCTAAAAGAGAAAAATATAAAGAAGTGGAGGTGCCAAGGGATGTAGCTATTCAACTTGTGTGGAAATTCTCAGAGACTTGTCCATTACTTTAGACTTGGAATTAGTACTTCATCTCTCGATGGATAAACCTTTGCTCATTATTATCTGCAAACACTTCAATATGTTTTAATCAATGCACAGAAAGAGTGTGTTAATAAGGCATCTGGAACCTTTTCAAGTTAAATATCTAAATAAGAATTTTTACAACTAATATCTTTGTTTGAGGTGTTGGAAATTGTTTAGTACTGACTGAAATGTATAACAAAACTCATGCCTTATATTTTTTTTTTTTAACTTCTGTTTTCTATCTGAGTAAACTTGAAATTAAATAAATAAATACAAATAAGATATTCAACCACCTATCAGTCCACAAATCATTATCATCATTGGAAATAGATATGCCTGCTCCTTCATTGCAAATGTCCCTTCATGGAGACACCAAGGGTTACTTAGTCTTCAAAAAGCATAAGGAGAAAGAAGTGTGAAGCATTTTTCCTATGAATTTCTGTTTCTCACTTGCAGGCAGCAATGCCAAGATGCATTCATGATAGCTATAAGAAGAAATGCTTGTTCAAAAAAAACTGTTTTACATAGACTAGATTTTCAAAACGTCATCTCCCTCTGTATTTTTCATGTAGGGGAAGGGGCTGTTAAGACAGCTGAGATGTACTTTGCTTGTAACACTTTGAGAGGTACATTGAGTAGGAAGTCTTGTTTTGATAATTTATTTTTCCCTCAATAAAATTCCAGTCATCCACATAAAATTAGAATAATAAAAAAGTAACTCCAAACTAGTCTAATGTATTTTTCTTACAGCACAGTCTGGGGGAATACATCAACAACAACAAAAGTGACAGAGACAAAACCCACAAATACAATAACATGCAAATAGATAAATTGCCAAAATTCACAGATTTGGTCAGTGCTATGTAGAGGGATGATAGTCCATAAAAGTAATTCAGTAACATGACATATTTTAATCACTAAAGCTTTGAGAGTTGAATTGTCCTGGTTTTTATTTGCAGTTCTAATCAGAAAGAAAGAACAAAATCTTAGGCATATAAAGAGGAATCAACAATTATATGAATGTTATTATTTTTCTTGATTGTCATCAGACAGTGAAATCTGTTCAGCAAAATGCAGCCTAGTCTATAATGCATGAACTCACTTGGAAAGCATAATAAAGGAATTCCCATATGCTAAAATGTGGTCTGTTGGAGAAGAAGCCCCTTCTGCAAGGAGCAGATGTCTGAAAATTATCCTACAGCTTCATGTAGACTCTGTCATGTCAGAGAGAGCACTTACTCACACAAATAGTTTCAACCCCTGTGGTGAGACTGTTTCTGTGGGTCAAAAACAATGGGTTTTCTAATGTAGATCCCATTCCTCCAAAGAGGAATCTGATTCAGGCAGTAACTCACAGCCTTATTGACACTGATGTGAGGTTGCACACAGGCAGCAACATCTTGGACATGCACCTGCAGGCAAATGAACTGCAGGACAAGTCACAGAAGTTGTCCTAGGAACAGAAATTGTCATCTCTCTTTTGCTATCAAAATAACTCCTTTAACCAGAACATTATCCCAGTCTTCTTTTTTCCCTATCCCATAACCTTTCTAAAGTAGCTCACTCACTTTTGTCCCTTACACTAGGAAAGAAAATCCCTGAAAACATCTGAAAATAGACCTTCCTTTCCTTTTTCCAAAGCCTCAATTCCTCTGTTTCTTATTCTACAAAACACTCAGTCATGTTCAGGAAGCAGGGACATGCGTGCAGTCAACTTTTTTAGAGTTGGCATCATTCTCTTTTTTCTTACACTCCCTCCTCTCTGCCTGGGTCCAGGGATCATCATTTAAGCTGCTTGTAGAAGTGAGGAAGCCAAAATGCTGCCATGCATGTCAACAGGGAGTCCGAGCACTGGGGAAAGTCTCACAGCAGTAGTGCCCTGTGATAAAAGTTGCTACTGCAGGGAAATGGGAACAAAATACCATCTGCCTATCCCACACTGGATACAAAGAGGGACATAAATTGTTCTGTTTTGGAAGCAATTTACCTGCAACGGTGCAAGCATGGCATCTCGTACCCATTAACACACTGTAATGGACTCTAAGTAATGAGACATTGTTGCAACCACCCTGAAATTCGTTTCCTCACTTTGACTCGCAGTGTCTGATACACAGCTCTGTAAAACCAAGACAATGTTAGGCTCTGCTGTTGGTTTGGAAAACTTTTGTGTTCAGCAGGTGGAAAGTCTCCAGGCATGATGATGGCTTGTAGACATCCAGGACTCACTTTAATAAGATGTATTTAATAAGACAAGTGGACATTTCCTCCTCTTCCAAAAAGAAAAAAAAAAATCACATTACATTAGTGACTAATTAAATTCTCAGTCTAGTCATGATTAATGTAACAAATAATTACAGCTTAGATCTAATATAGATACAACTAATTGTTCTGCCCACAGTGCATCGTGACTATTAAACAGCGCTTCCAAAGTAAACCAGAGCAGAACTTAGGCTAACCTTTTGCCTTGTTGTGCTTTTGCTGCTGAAGGAATATACATGCCTACAGCTTTTGTATTCCCATTCACATCACTGGCAGTGACAGATTCTTCTCTTATTAGATGTTAGACAAGCTTATTCCTTTTAACTTCATGTGTTCCCACTTTGTGAGACTGTAGGGCAAATAAAAAAAATAGAAAGACACAGAAAAGAAAAAGACTGCATCACCTCCAGGTCCCTTGAGAGACTCCAGTCTGGAAAGCTCTCTTTCTGTAGCTGTATCAGTACAGCTGGTTTTTCGTCACTTCCAACCTGGCTGCTAAGATGAGGAGTCTTGTTCTTTTTTTGTGTGTCTTTTTATTTTTCCCAGTATGTCTCTCTCTGCTGTTTTAATTGAAGAAAGTTACATTAAGAGAACATACCTTCTGTCTCTTTCAAAGTTAAACTGTTGTAGAAGCCTGGACTTTGTAGTTCACAGAAGGAACATATCGTATTTACTCTGCACCACACAGATATCTTTTTCATCCTCATCTGTGGAGTCTGCATCTACCCCAAATAGCTCAGCTAGATTTGCTAAAGAATAGTTGCAAAGTGTAAAAAAAGACATCTGGAAGGAAAAGGTTGTTTTGAATCCTACCGTTCTATGATTCTATGATTCTAACCACTTAAATTCAATGGCTAAGGAGCCAACAACCTTAACAAGACAAGGAATTCACTTCTGCTTTGGTGTTTCTGGAAGAAAAAACCTGAAACTAGCTTCTCATCATAAGTAGTGGTTTGGTTTTGATTTTCAGTTTATTTTTTTCTGTGTGTTATGCTTTTGAAAGCTATGAATAACTGAGACAAAAAATTGTTCGGATTTTGTTCATTACATATTTATAATCCCTTAATGCCATTGTAATATGGATAATAAGATGCTAAAAATAATAATGCTAGGAGTGAATCTAATAGTCACAAAACATACAAACAAAAGATAATGACGTATGAGTTGTCATTTGACTCAAAGAGTGATGAGTATTGCACAGGAAGGAAAATTGAAGAGGTAAAACATTAAATCAGTCCAGTGACCTTTCTAGTCCTCACATGTAGATACAATCTGTAAGAATCTGATGTCCTATTGAATGTTCACTGACTTTAAGGCAAGAAATTCAGATAACCCAAACTAATCAAAATAAAAAAAGCAATGTAATGGGTATTTACCAGACAAACTCAATTGTGACAATCATCTCAGCAAAGTTTGATTATAGAAACATATGCTGAGAAGGCAAACCCTTAAGTGATACATAACACAGGTTGGCTGACATTGTGAAAACCTTGCTGATGTAAACCATCTTAATGTCCAAAACAGCAATGTTTTGGGTTTTTATTTTTCAGTTTGCAGTAATTATGGAGGATTTGTTTGTTCATCTTACCTGTCTGCAGGAAAAGAGGCAATTATTTTTCTCAAACATATTAGTTACCGGAAACAATTTGTTCATTCCTGGTGAAAAAGGAGAGTTGACTTCTTCAATGTATGCCTTGCACGGGGCCATCGGGGTCAAATTTGTCCTTAAGTAACAAAATGACTTCCAATTTTCAGCTTTCCCTTCTAACTCTCAGGGTTCATTTGAAGGTGTGCACTGATGCATTGCGGTCTTGTAGCAAACTCTAAGGCACTTTGTGAGGCACCAGAGTAATATCCTTGGTGGAAACTTACTGAAAGGATTGTTACATGAAGGATGGCCACAAGGCTTTGGAACTAGGTTTTATGAAGTTGATGAACATTCACCACGGATTAGACTGTACTCATGAAACGATCTCAGTTTTTCTTCAAATTAAAGAGAGTGCTGCCCTTTCTTCTGTTCTAAATCTAAATGTTCACAGCAAAAATACTGTAATAAATGTGCTTTTCTCCTCTCTTCCACTGTTCAATCAACCTTATTTCATTTTTGATTTCAAGATTTTTTTCTTTTTTATTTTCTAAATCTATATGCCAAACAACATGTCACATTATATAAGAAGCTTGAAATAAATGTGTGGAAATGCTAGTGTTTCCTAGGGAATGTGTACTATAATAGAATTGATCAACTCAGTGAAAAAAGGGACAGCTTTGCCATTTTGTTACAGAATGCCTATGTCTGCTATATGGGTGATTTTGATACTCTAAAGCAATTCCCCTTGCCAGTTCACAGCACTTCTTTGCCCCTCTCCTCTCCCTGGCAGATAGTGAAGAGCTTGGGTTAGAATCCAGCATGCATAAATCAGCTTTCCTTCAAAACTCATTGGAAAAAGGCCAATGTTTAAGAGATGAGTATATGATCCCACTAATTATGGTTTGACAATGAACCTCAGCCTCTGTGGAAAATTTCAGTTTAGTCATTATGTGGTAACTTGAACCACAGTGAGCATGCTGTCAGGTCTTTATCTAATGTCCACAAAGATTTCTGTCTCAAATGAGATACTACAACTTAGTGTACAAATGAAAATTGCTGCTGAACCAATGCCTCAGGTTATGTAAGCTCTGTACTATTTTATCTTTTATTTAAAGCCAAAAAACATTGTGGATTGAGTTCTGGAGTGACTAGAATTTTACCAAATGTCCCTTGACATAGGAAGCATCATCCATTCTTTACAGTTAATTTCCTATGGATTGAAAAGATTCCAGGAACATGAAAATGGGCATGACTTTGTAGACAGCTGTAAGATAGATATGGAAGATAAACTTGCTTACTCATACTAGAATGTGACTGACAATTTCTCTAGTCACTTATTTACAGTATGTTGATCCTTATAGCAAATCTTCAACAGAATTTGGCACCAGCTACCCACGGATCTCAGACACATCGTCATACAACAGCTCTGGCAGAATCCATGTCTGTGGCATGCTGTTTTCAGGAGACTTTCTCCATCAGCGTTAGCCATGCATAGTTTCTTCTCTTAACACTTTGTCCTCTAAAATGCTATGACCTCCAAGCAAGAATTCCCTGTTCTTCATTTATTTGATTTCTCTTGGCTAACAATGGAGAATGTAGTGATCCATACCCTCATAAAAGATTGGATCTGGAATTCAGACATTTACTTCGCAGTGCATGGTATATCTAAGTAATCTTTCATTAAAGTCAAATGGAATGCTTCCTTCAACTTTAGTGTGAACTGGAGCATACTTCTAATCAGGAAAAACCCTGATTTCAGACTTTTCAATACCATAAGTAAAAGTGCTAAAGGTTAAGCAATCAATCCAGAAACTCAATTTAAATGACCCAGAAATTAAACTTTGATTGGTCTGGTTGTTCAAAATCTGGTGTATGTGATTTCTAGAATGTTTGAATGATAGTTGTCCCACCTCATTTCATATATCTACGAAACAAAGTTAATAATCATCTCAGAATCCCTTCATATCACATGGAGAAAAATTGGTCCTATTAAAGGCCTACATGGTAAATTAATTGGGCACTATTTCCCTCCACTGATATTAAAACCAGTGTAGATAAGCAGTTCAGTATATACATATACATTTAGTCTAATGACCACCATTCTACGATATATCTCAAAGCGCACGTTATGGGACTACTAATGGTGTGAAGCAAAGCATCACCTTAAGATTCTGAAAGCTATGCCACGAAAGTAATAGTAACAGAAAAGCAGGAAAATTCCATTCTTGTGCTCACATGGATCTGATTAAGCCATTTCAGAGTATCAGAATTCATGATTATGAAAAAATAAATATTCCCTAATTTTATATATTACTTCAGAACATAAAAGGCTTTTTCTCTTCTGTTAGAAAGAGACTTTTGTGACAATATATTTCTTTTTCCTAAGCAATTTATTATCTCAGAGTTTTCTATATAACAGCTCTTTTTTCATTTCCAGTACCCAAACTTCCCAATTTATCCACAAGACAGGCAGTGTGTTGTTTCCAGCAATTGTACCATGACTCTTTTCCTGAGAGACCATTTCTTGGTGTGATATTAGTTAGTTCAGTCACTGTTGCCCGTGCCTCTGCTACTAAATCAGTAAAGAGTGACAATCAGTGCCATTCATGATACTTTCATCAGTGTAATGGAGAATTGCTGTTTTGATACTGAACTAAAAAACAAAAACACATTTCCCATAAGCTACCATACAGTCATCAAATGGGTGTTTGATTACTTCCAGATATGAAATTTTGGAAGCAAGTAGCTTCCTAAAAAATGTATAAGGCATTACACCCGTTAACATCTGTTATACTTTTTAACTTATTTGTTAGGATTGCAAGTCCTACCTTCCTAAATTTGAATTTTCCTATGTCAAAGGTAAATATAGAGAATTTCTTATGAAAAAAAAAAATCTTCTTATAATTTTCTCTTTCTTGATAGCATGTGTTAAATTTACTTCTAATTAAAATTTATAGTGTTGATGCTTTAAGTTTGTTCTAACTAAAAGCTTCTGTGTTCTTCACTTGGCAGACATTCACTCCTTGCTGTGTAAAAACTGTCTAGATGGCTGGACCCAGAGAGTGGTTGTGAATAGACTTAAACCCAGTTGGCAGCTGGTTACCAGTGGTGTTCTCCTGGGTTCAGTGCTGAGCCTTGTTCTGTTTAACATCTTTATCAATGATCTGGATGAGGAGTGCACCCTCTGTCAGTCTGCAGACAATATGAATCTGTATGGGGGTATAGATCTGTTTGAGAGCAAGAAGGCCCTTCAGAGGGACCTGGACAGACTGGAGTGATGGGCAGGGGCTAATGGTATGAGATTCCACAAGGCCAAGTTTTGGGTCCTGCACTTTGTCCACAATAACCCCAAGGCAGTGCTATAGGCTTGGGGTGGAAAGGATGAAAAATTGTCTGGCAGAAAATGACCTGCGAGTGTCAAATGACATTCGGCTGAATATGAGCCAGCAGTGTGTCCAGGTAGCCAAGAAGATCAAGGGCATCTTGGTTGGTATCAGGATTTGGTATTATGTCTATGTCTGTGCTACCAGTGAAGTCTCAAATACTGGGTTCAGTTTTGGGCCGTGGACTACTGGAGATGCACTGAGGTTCTGCAGTGTATTCAGAAATGGGAACTAGAGCTGGGGAAGGGTCTGGAGCACAAATCTTATGGAGAGCAGCTGGGGGAAATAGGGTTGTTCAGTCTGGAGGAAATGAGGCTAGGGGAGAGCTTATTGGTCCCTATAAGTTCCTAAAAAGAAGATGTGGTAGAGGAAGTTGATCTCCTAAGTAAGAAGGGATGGGATGAGAGGAAATGGCCTCAAGTTTGAGGGAAGGTCTAGATTGGATATTATGAAAACGTCTTTGCAAAAACAGCTATCAAACCTTGGAACAGGCTGTAACGGGAAGTATTAGAGTCACTATGCCTGGAGGTATTTAAAAACCATATAGATATTTCATTTCGGGACATGGTTCAGTGGTGGACATGACTATGCTAGGTTAACAGTTGGACTTGATTCTTTCCCTTCCTTCCTTCCTTCCTTCCTTCCTTCCTTCCTTCCTTCCTTCCTTCCTTCCTTCCTTCCTTCCTTCCTTCCTTCCTTCCTTCCCTTTCTTCTTTTATTTTTCTCTTTCTCCCTCAAAATAGTCTGATTCAAGGACTAACCAGAACCAGAGACAGACACTTAAAAATGGTGTTTGTGTTCAATGAAAGGGCAGGAACTGCAGCTGCTGTGTCAAGCTGCGCATCAGGCTGCAGGCAGTGAGCAGTGACACCGGGCAGCGCTCATTTTCTGTGTCCTTTGGTCC
Source organism: Urocolius indicus (assembly GCA_013401255.1). Classification (NCBI taxonomy): domain Eukaryota; kingdom Metazoa; phylum Chordata; class Aves; order Coliiformes; family Coliidae; genus Urocolius; species Urocolius indicus. The sequence goes on from WBNH01010060.1 coordinate 35,778, forward strand.
TCATTGTAATTGCTTACTCTTTGTGGTGTTCTAATAAATTGTTCTTATTGCAACCCACAAGGTTCTGGAACTCTGTCTTGATTCTCCTCCCCTCCTGCTAAAGTGGGGAGGACTGAGTAACCATGTGTTTTGGCTATTGTTCAGCCAGGGCTAAACCATCACAATCTTTTTGGCTGGGGCACGAAGGGTTGAGATAAGGACAGATTTGACTACAGTGTGCTGACATTTGTCATACAATTTTCTTATATTGGTTATATGAGGCAACTGATCACAATGCTCGCTCAGCTGTTTACATGGTGGTGTTATGCAAACTTTTACCTGTTCTGTGTATTCCCTGTGGTGCTGTTGATCACCTCTGGGAAAGTAATAAGGATCACGATTTTGTTGTACTGGGCTCTTTCAGCTTATGATGTGATTATATCATTAGTTATGTCTCTCAGCTAGTATTTGTATACAGCATTTTGGTCACTTCCACACCTTGGGCTTTGTCTTTCAGGATTGATTAGTAATCTCATCCAACCTATGGCAAAGGCAGGGAGGGATCAGCATTTGAGAAATTTGGATACTCTTGGGATATTCCAATCATCCTGCTTTTACTGTTATGTCTCCTGAATATGTTTCAAATCTTGCTTAGGTTTGTAAAATTTGTTAAGTCTCACCCAAAGATCTGCCCCAAAGCTGGATAGTAATGAGTGGAATGGCATGTGGGAGAATATGGGCAAGTATCTAGAGAACTTCTCACCTCCAGTAGTTTGGAACTTCACCCAGGAACAACTACATGACCTTGATAGAGTGATAGATTGTTTGAAACGGAAATGCTATGGCTATTTCAGAGAAGCACAACTGACTGCACTGTGCTGGGCCCTGGCTAGTATTTACCAAATACTACTCAAGATTATACAGCAACCTCATGGGGAAGGGGAGAAAAACAGACCNTTTACCTGTTCTGTGTATTCCCTGTGGTGCTGTTGATCACCTCTGGGAAAGTAATAAGGATCACGATTTTGTTGTACTGGGCTCTTTCAGCTTATGATGTGATTATATCATTAGTTATGTCTCTCAGCTAGTATTTGTATACAGCATTTTGGTCACTTCCACACCTTGGGCTTTGTCTTTCAGGATTGATTAGTAATCTCATCCAACCTATGGCAAAGGCAGGGAGGGATCAGCATTTGAGAAATTTGGATACTCTTGGGATATTCCAATCATCCTGCTTTTACTGTTATGTCTCCTGAATATGTTTCAAATCTTGCTTAGGTTTGTAAAATTTGTTAAGTCTCACCCAAAGATCTGCCCCAAAGCTGGATAGTAATGAGTGGAATGGCATGTGGGAGAATATGGGCAAGTATCTAGAGAACTTCTCACCTCCAGTAGTTTGGAACTTCACCCAGGAACAACTACATGACCTTGATAGAGTGATAGATTGTTTGAAACGGAAATGCTATGGCTATTTCAGAGAAGCACAACTGACTGCACTGTGCTGGGCCCTGGCTAGTATTTACCAAATACTACTCAAGATTATACAGCAACCTCATGGGGAAGGGGAGAAAAACAGACCAACAGGCACTCCAGCTACCCCAGTCCCAATGACATATGCTGTGGTTACTCAGACCTCAGAAACAGGCAGCATGTCTACTCAAACCCTGGTGGAAGGCACTGCAGCTAAATCAGGAAAGCAATCTCTACCAGTATCAGATGCCCCTATAGAGAAGAAATGTTGAATGTGAAAGTCAGATTGTTTAGAAAGGGAAGAAACTTCAATTACAAGGGAGAAAGAGGAAGAAAGCGAAGCAGGACCATCATAAGAGGAGAAGGAGGAAGATACAGAAGTTAAGAATGACATGATTACTACTCGATCCCTATCCCTGAGCAAGATTTGAAAGATATGAAAGGACTTCAGCCATCAACCTTTGTCACCTGTCCTGATGCTGGGATAATGGGGTCAGTAGCCTGGAATTGGAGGACAGGAAAGCCAAAAAACTGGGCTGTCTGTCTAGGGAAGGAGACATTGACAAAGCAATTGGAAGAAGGGCACAGGTACACAGTCTTTGGAGGAAACTTCTCTCAGGTATGAAGGAAGACATCACATGTCACCCAGGCAAGTGGACTACCATGGAGAAAGGTATCCAGCACCTTAGGGAGCTGATTGTACTAGAAGTGACTTATAATGATTCAGACAATGTTCAGTTATCCATTAAGCCAGACGAAGTCCATTGCAAACCCACTATGTGGCAGAATTTCTTCCAGAGTGCACCATTATGAAATGCCAACTCATAAGCTGTCATGTCATGGAAAGAAGGGAAAGCGATAACAGTGGATGAAGCGGTCATCCAACTCTGACAATATGAAGGAAGTCCACACTGAGAGCAATGGGGGGTGGGACCTTTAAAAATTAAGAGATGTGTCTAGCAAAAGCCACCTGGATAATCACTACAAGTAGATCTGTCAATCAAGTTGGCTCTGCTGAATCAGAGCTCCTACACACTGTAGAAGGGGATAAAGTCCCCGTAGAACATATGAAAAATCTGTTAGGAAAGACAGTTTGAGTCAATCCTGCCTCAGGCATAGGCAGTCCCATCCAGGGGATTGTTTTTTCCCAAGGACCTAGATGTACTTCATGGGTGATGCAGAAGGATGGGGAAGTTGGATGTGTACCCCAGGGNAGATGTACTTCATGGGTGATGCAGAAGGATGGGGAAGTTGGATGTGTACCCCAGGGGCATTTGATTTTGGGTGAGACTAGCCACTAAACTAAATGGTATTAGTTACTGAATAACCACCACTTTGTCTTAAAGTCGCAGAGCTTTGTCTCATTGCAATACATGTATTCATGCACTGGATTGCCAGAGCCAGTTTCAATACAGCACTTCAAGTAACAGCCTCTGGATTTATGGGTCTGATTCACGTTACTGTAAATCTGCTGTTCTGTCTCATATATTTTCTGGCAACCTTTTGCCTTGAGCATGCTCTTCAGGAAGAGATGATCTCATATGGGACATGCACTCAGAGCTGAGACTAGAGAAGCTGAAGGAGCAGGTTGATATGATCTGAGCAGGATGTAGTGTAGTTTGAGGAGTAGCTGTATGATTTGGTTATTGTCAGCCAGAACTAAACTACCACAGATGATTCAAAATGTGACATGAGTGTGAATTTCAGTGTTTTCAAGGACTGAGTAATGCAGTTATCCCTAAAACTGTAAAACCCCAAATAGTCCTTGGTTTTAATTAAGATAATAATCAAGAACTTTGAAGATGGAAAAGACTAGCTAGGTCATTTGCATCCTTTTATTCTGAGAACAAGAAATTATTTACTTGATAATTATTTATTAATAAGTGATGATAATATTTAGACTTCTGACTGTGTTAAACAATGACAATTATGCTCTTATTTCAGATTCTTCTCCCAATCTTATCTGTACAGTTTCTGAGTGTTTTCCAGACACATATCAGCTTTGTAACATCAACCATCTAACACAAAACATATTTTCTTTCCCCAAAAAAGCAAAAATGTCTCTCTGTGGTAGTTTGGTTTTAAACTTTTTGTTTACTTGGCTAAAACACACACTTTTCAGGATCACATCATAGAAAATGTAATTATTATTCATTTAGAAACCAAGATTTATATGACCATATAAGTGTTTAGTTCCTATGTTTTTGCTGATTTTTTTTAAACCAACTACTTACCTTTATCTACTTAATACACCACCCTTCAAACTTGGGCCTCAGACACTGGCATTGAAAAGGCCAACAAAGTTGTCTAGACACAGAAACAGTGAAACAAAAAATAGTTAACTCTTTTGGAAATATCTTTTTGAAACTTATTCTTGAGATGACACCAAGATCCAAGATTTATAGAGTGTCCATTAGAAATTCTGTCTATTACCATTAATTTCCAAATCTTATCTGGTACTTAATACAAATTTCTATCCCTGGTAGGTGTCAGATAACATCGAGTGTTACAGGGAACTAACATTCACCTCTGGAAAAAAGGGCTCGCAGAGAGAGTACACATCTCCCCTTCTGTTTTCTTTCCAAATTATATAGCATGAAACACCAAAACACTAATGTTCTCTCCAGCAGAAAATATAGGCTGGTTATCTAGCCCTATAACTTCCTCTAAATGTGTGATACTTTCCAGAGAAACATAAGCAGGCAGACAAGATAAATTAAAATTTGAGTCCTTTGATCTCTAGGATCATTGTGTATGAAGCACTTGACTGAATTCCATCACACGAGAAAGACAATCCCAGTGAAATCCCCAGAAAGCACTTAAAAAAGAGGTGTATAGGGTGGGTACAATTGTCTGTAGTGAGAAGAGTGAAGGGGAGAAATACAGAAAAATGAGACTAAGGAAGCAGTAATTTAGTGTAATATCATTACAGAAGTTATGCCAGGCACATAAGTCACAGGCACAGATGTTTTATGTGTCTGTACTTTGGTGGAAGTAAGGTTCAATTTAAAATGAAAAAATGTTAATACTGAGTTATCAAAGAAAATCCAAGGACTGGTCATGGAGAAGAGGATAATATAAGATGGAAAACACGCAGGAACCTAGAGTAACCTCTACCTCTTGAGTTTATTTCATTAAATTGGGATCTTTAAATAAGGAAAATATGTTTAAAACAGAGGGCTAGGAGGAAAAACTGTCAGCAGATACAAATCTTGAAGATATATCCCATTAAGTGTGCCGTTTCTCCTTCAGTATCTAGGTTTAGTGCTGAAGACACTGTATATGACCAACAAGAAACAGAGGGGTTTTAGTGCTTGATAATTTCTGTTGGCTTTTAAAATTGAAATGAAGGACTATCTACACTGTTGTATCAGGTTCAAACAAAGCTGTGTAGCAAGGATAGAAAAGAAACCACACAGGTTATGTCACACTCAGCTTTCTCTTGTTTAAAGGCTCATAGGCACATAGCTCTGAAAAGCAAATATGATTGTCATTAAAAACATACACAATACATAAGGGGAAAAAAGAGTCTACAAATCCTAAGTGTAGCTTATTCATCCACATTGATGCTAGTTGGCAAAGGGTCAGAATGTCATGAGCCACAGAGCCTTCAGATTTATGAGGAGAAAAAAAAAGAAAAAAACAATAGTCTGTTTGTTTCTGAAACCTCATCAGACACATTAGAAGAGCCTCTAGGGAGTTTTAGCTTGCCTGTCCAGCACCTATAGAACAAATAACCCATATTTTTCCCTGACCTTGCCAGTATTACAAGTTATTTTAACAAAGCTAAATCTGGAAAAGCAAAAAGAAGTCTCTAATGTATTAAGCACAAACATGCTAAATTCAACATCAGGAATGCAGATCTGTTTACAGTGTGCCTGGGAGACTCCAGGAACATCATAATAGGTATGAATATGTAGATTATTTTCGCTTTGAGCAAGATGTGGACAACTTAAAAAAATTCCATTTGCCCTTAATATTTACATTATCCTCTACATTGTGAAGAAATCAAAGGGCTTATATAGCAATACTATCTTTTAAAAAATACTAAAACATTAACAGCAGTGAAATGTGAACAGTGTGAAGCTCACATCTAACCTTTGAAGTCAGATGTAAAAGGACAAAGACTGAGAGTAGTATGAAGACTAGTGAAAGAAGCAATTCATGGCTATAAGTACAAAGGTGACAGAAGCAAACTAGGAAGAGCAATGCTGAGCTTTTTTTAAAAAAAGCAGTGAGTAAAAATGATGTTTTATGTTATCTGTTATTAGGATGATGGACAGAAAAATGCAATAGCAATTAATCACAGAAAAATAAAACAGTTTAAAGTAGAATCGGCAAAACTAGAATTGATTAGAAAGAGTTATGGAAGAATTCATTGTGTTATTTGTTGCTGTGTTTTTCTAAGTTGTTCTATTAAGAATTAAACAATTCATATAAGTAGATGGGCAACTTCATTATGTTATTTTCAAATTGTCATTTGATGTGTTCAGTTACATAAAAAATATATCAAAACTTTAAACGAATTTTCTTAAGAGCACTTGAGAAATCAAAAATTAGAAATCAGGTAACTCTTTCAATTGGAATTTTAGCTGTGTGTCCAGATGTATTATTAACCTTGAGTGTGTTTTGACATAGTATTCAATTAAATAATCCCATGCATGGTTTTGGCTACACTTTCTCCTGTCAGGGACCCTGATCCTTTTAGTGAATGGAGTAAAAAATATATATTCAATGACATTTTAACTGTTTCACTTCTTTCTTCCTTGATGTTCATGGTAAGTACATCTACACACTAAGAAATATATTGCAGCAGGAGAGGTTCAGTATTAACTAACTAGTTGATTCTGAGGCATCAGTGTTCAGATTACATCTTGGAAGAATCTGGGAGAATCTTCAGGTAAAAATTTAAATAATCCACTAATTTTACATGTTAATTCGAATTTCCTAACCTTTGTTTTGATTTGTTATGTTTTGGTTTTCAAAAAACCCTATATTTATCTCCACATATTTTTTAATTTCAAATTGAAATGTCACCTCTATCAAATATTTTCCACAGCTTTCATCTTCTCTAGGTCATTAATTCTCAATCACAGTCTGTCAGCAAGGTCATCTGAACACATCAAATGACAATTTGAAAATAACATAATGAAGTTGCCCATCTACTTATATGAATTGTTTAATTCTTAATAGAACAACTTACAAAAACACAGCAACAAATAACAAATAACAAATAATGTGGGCATTCCTTGGACATCGGCAGAGGTGCTCTGTGTGTCACAGACAGAAGTACCAGACTCTCATCAGTAAACATCCTTTTCTCTCCTGTCTCTTTTGCTTACAAGCTGCATATTCCCTAGTAAACAAAGTAATGGTAAGGCTGGATCTTTTTTATTCCTTTATTCTAAAGATTGTCTGGAAATCTCATCTCAAGGTGGTACTGCTGGCCTGTTCATATTTGGCCCTCTACTTTTCTCTTTCTTTCTGTCATATCTCAAGATCAGCCTCCTCATTCTGTGTTCACTTTCTACTCTGCTTTCAGATGTCTGGATTCTGGCTCTTCATTCGGTTGCTCTAAAATCATTCTATGACTGTAGCTGAAAGAAATAGAACCCTAAGTGAATAGACCAAAGAAGAAAAGTGATTGAATCAGAGTAGTACAAAAGAAGCAATAAGCTTCCATCCCCTCACTCCAAGAAAATTCCTTGTTATTTGGCAAAATTCAGAAAATTACCATTTTGGTAAAGTTATAGACCTTGGAAAATGGGCAATTAAAATGTGAAACAGTGGTTCAACATTGAAAAGAAGGAAAGGAAAGGAAAGGAAAGGAAAGGAAAGGAAAGGAAAGGAAAGGAAAGGAAAGGAAAGGAAAGGAAAGGAAAGGAAAGGAAAGGAAAGGAAAGGAAATTCTATTGCCAACTTGTCTGTTGACAGTTCTAAGTATGTAAACATTCTTTAGGTATTATCAACACTGAAAGACTCATATGGACAGGATTGTCTAGGACTATAAAATATCTCAAACCTGGAAGCTAAGGTATCAATGCTCTTTGACACCAGATAATGACGATGTTAACACAACCCCTTCATCTACTGTCATTGTAAATTAACTGTTTACTGAAAGAGAAGGAGAGAGAAAGTAGTTTTGATGCTGAGTTATCCTTATTCTTGCATGAAGAATATTAATGAAGTAATTCTGTAGGGATGCATTTAAACTGTGAAATAATTTAAGTCCTTGTTTTGCTCCTTGTTCCTTAATTATCCTCATGTTAGTTTGTTAACAGGATCTTTAGGACTAAGCCAATATTTTTCCTCTGGGGTGAAAACTTGATATAGTTCTGGGGCTAGATCACGTCTACAGGCAGGAAGTGTGAAGCTGTACCCTGTTTCACTTTTCCCATTCACACAGACGTTGCCATCTCTCTTCTAATACGCCTTACGCCATTAGTTGTTCCACGTGTCTTTCATCAGTCAAAAGCAATATAGACCCTTAGCATATCATGTGTCCAACACTCAAGTCTCAGTACACCCCTTGTGTAAAAAAAAAGCAGAAAGAAAAATCTTGTAGCTAGAGTGATAAATAAAGCCTTGGGAAAGCCAAACAAAATCCTAACAAGTATGGAATTTGTGTGGTTTGAAGAAGAAAAAAGGTGTTGAGAAGTGTGTGTGCAAATCCTGCTTCACTATCTGGCCTGTACCTTTGAGTGGATGCCTTTAACACTGTAGCTGTAGCCTTGAATCTTATCAACTTTCTCATAGTGAGACAACTGAGCAGTTAGACTGTATTCAGTTCTTGGTGTAAACAAGTGTAGATTCACTTGATAAATGCTGGAATTATGGCTGGCTGGTTGGCTGTAAATTTTCTAATTCCATGTATTTGAAGATTATATGATTTTTTTTTTTGTCACAGGATTATGTGGTTTGGTTTTGTTTTTTTTTTTTCACAGCAGAAAGGAAAATTTGTGTAGCTTAAAACTGGACTTCCTCACACCAACCAACCATTCCTTTATCTTTTACAGTAAACTGTCCACTTGAGCCATCATCCTTGGATAAAAAACACAAGAGAGTAGATAAGTACTGCAGAACTCCTCGTAGATCAGTAAAGCTTGACTTTCCTGGACCTAACATGAGAAACCCACAAAAGTGGCAAGACTGATACCCTGCCTCTGAGAAATATCAAGAACATCTTCATTGTTTTCAGCTGTCAAATTCATGACGGTTGGGGCTCAGCCTGTATATGGCTTTATAAAGTCTTTGAGGATTGATCAGCTAAAGGTGAGAGAGATGTAGCTCAGTATTTTGACAGCTGGAACATTGATAAAACTGCCAACACACAGAGGAATAGGAAAACCAGTTTTTAAATTGTGTTACTCAGATCCATAGTCTTGGAAAATTAAAATTTAGAATTGAATTGAATTGCATTAATATAACAAATGTTAACTACAGTGTATACATCAGGAATATGACATTAATACTGAGATTCCTACCAACCTGAATGTTCCCCCCTTGGGACCTGAGAGGGTAACCAAGATCTGTGGTAGACAAATAGTCCTGTGCAGATATCTAAATTTTAACCATTAATCTCAATGTGTCCAGAACAAATAATCTCCTAAGCTCAGCACTTCAACTAGGTAGTTTAAACTGAAGAGACTAATCCATTCCCAAATTTCTATATTGATACCTGTTAACATCAGACCCTACTTAAGTTAAAAAGCAAAGAAAAGGCAAGACAAAACAAAGAAAAGGCAAATAAAAGAAAATAAGGGAAAAGGCAAATAAGAAAGAAAGCAAAGCAAAGCAAAAAGCAAAACAAAGAAAAAAAAAGAAAAGAAAAGAAAAGAAAAGAAAAGAAAAGAAAAGAAAAGAAAAGAAAAGAAAAGAAAAGAAAAGAAAAGAAAAGAAAAGAAAAGAAAAGAAAAGAAAAGAAAAGAAAAGAAAAGAAAAGAAAAGAAAAGACATCTTTCTAAAAAGAAAAAAAAACTATTAAGACTCAGGATCACGAGTGTTTCTTCATAACCACAAGAGCTTGGTACACATTTTATAATTTTTTTATTTGCTTTAGATACAATTTAATTTGCACATAATCTAATCACTCTATGAGTCTTTAAAAATGTAAACACCACCAACAAAATCTCATTACTTATATCATCATGAAATGAAGAATTGACAGTGTGGTGGTAAACACGAGATAGATGTGTATATTCAGAAATCTCACTAGATGCACAAACACATACAAAGTAGTTTTTAGAAGAGTAATTTATGTGTAGAAGTACTCATTTGTCATATATAGCCATCAGGCAGGAGAAACATGGAAATACCTGTTTGCAATATTAATATTTCATACTTCAAAAATTTTTCTTTTTTTTTATTTCCCTTCGTTGACAATATTAGCTCACTTTGAAGGATTTTCTTAATAAAATCTCTTCAGTATAAAGTGGCATTCACACCTGTTTTGCTTTTTTTTGTTGTTATTAGTGAGAGAGAAAGATGTGATGGCAACAGTTTTCTAAGTCGTTACTGCTCAAAAGTTTAACTGAAATTGAGAACAATTCCCACCACCTGAAGAAGAAAACCCAGAAGTAGACATGATCTGAAGAAAGAGGAAAAACTGGCTCATAAACTATTGATTAAGGTTTTATGGAGTAGGCATTGAAGTCCTAAAGAAAGGAGTTACTTGGTTAAGAGATAAAAAAGTCTTTCTTGTGGTCATCAAGATAATTTCCATCCTTGTTTGGTCTTATAAATCATCACATTGAAATAGTTTAATGAATAATGGATAAATCCAGCACCTCATTTGTGTGTCTTTTAAATATCTCCAGGGATGGTGACTCCACCAACTCCCCAGGCAGCACATTCCAACACTTTACAACCCTCTTGGTGAAAAAGTTCTTCTTCATGTCCAATGTAAACCTCCCCTGGCACAATTTGACCCATTTCCTCTTGTCTTTTATTCATTACTGAAGACATTAACCCTCACCTCACTATGACCTTCTTTCCGGTAGTTGTAGAGAATCATTATGTCTCCTCTCAGCCTTCTCTTCTCTAGCCTAAACAACTCCAGCTCTCTCCAGAAACTACTCATCAGAGTTTTTCCCCAGACCATTCACCAACATGATTGCCCATCTATGGACACACTCCAGCACCCGAAAATGGTTCTTGTAGTGAGATATTTTGAACCAAAAAACAGAGTTTGAGATGCGATGTCACCAGTGCTGAGTACAGAGGGACAATCACTTCCTACTGGTCATATTATTTCTGATAGAAGCCAGGAGGCAGGAGAGTTCACTGTGCACATGCTGGATATGAAACTCTGTTCTGTTTTCATTTGAAACTGGAGCTGTTTACTCTAGAAAAGAGGA
>WBNH01010062.1:0-71881 GCA_013401255.1 Urocolius indicus
GGGGGGGGGGGGGGGGACGGTGGCAGGAGAGTACTGATGACCCACAACTCACAGGAGAACAGGAAAAACAACTTTTACAAGAGGTGCAAGGCAACTCATTCAGTAGCCAACTCAAGGAACCCACACTTTCACATGCCTTTTTCATGTTTCAATAAAGCAAGACAGCAAATATCTCCATTTCAGTAGGGGGAAAGCTAGCTACTTCAGCTGAGACTTAGAAGAAGGACACACAAACGAAACTAAACCACCACTCTTGGACACTTTGGTCCCAAAAAACTCACTATTTAGATTTTTGCCTTCCAGGTTAATCTAGTCACTGTGTGGTTCTATTCCTTCACCTGTAATAGAGCTTGCTTCCTTCTTTCATCCCCGTAAACGCACACACACAGCACTGAGAAAGTAGCATTTACATCGGTAAAGTTATCTCCTCTTCAGACACTCTTACCCCTAAAACCTTTCTATACACTGAACAAGTTAAATTTTACTGTATTTTGGCAACTGTCTTGTGGTTTGGGTAAACTATCTGAAATCCTAGATTTCTTAGTCTATCACTGCATCAAGTCAATACCTGATAACTTGTGGAATGGAAGAGGAACTCAAGACTTCAAGGAAAATGAATGTCATACTCAGGTTTCTCAAAAACAAACAAGAATCAACAAACTTTTACAGGGAATAGCAGCCTGTAGTCTTTGGCACTGTTTTCATATTGCTTTCAAGTATTCAGCAGTAATCCCATTTGAGACCAAAAGAGTTCTAATATCATTCCAAGTTTTCTATGTATGTATGTCCATTTTTAGAGAGTTCTTCTTAACCACCTCTTCTATGGCATTGTCTCCTCATCAGTTCACTCACTGTAAAACCTCAGTAGCTTTTCATTCCTCAGTCCTGTTTCTTTATCCCATACCTCCTAGTCTCTCGTCATTTACACAGTAACCTGCCACTGTCACAGCCTTCTTCCAGCCTCCAGTTCTTTGGAAAATATAATTAGGAATATTCAGTAGAGTAGAGCAGAATATGACTGAAGAGTACCTTACACACATCTGAGGTCCACACTGATGACAACAGATACTCCAGAAGTCAAAGCTATGGCTAACACTCCAAGATGTAGCTGGTACTTAGTGATTATCACCAGTTTCAAAGCTTTTTTCAACACCACTTCTTCAACCGATCAAAACCACTCTCCCTGTGACTGCTGCATCCCTCAGCTGAACACTTAGTCACACACATTGCTTTGATTATGGTAGAATAGTAGACAGTCATACTAAAATTGTGCCAAAAGTGTGAACAGTACAGCAAGTTATAATTCAATAGTTTATTCTGGTTCTCCTGTTAAAATACACTAAAACCGTTTTTCATTAGTGAATTAGATGTTACTCTTACAAGTTCCAGTCATTTGTATGACAGTAAGATAAACTCAGTCTCCTCATTTCTATATTCCATTTTTCTGTACCTCCTACATCATCTTCTTCCATATTATACACATCGACTTCTGTGTTTACTTGCTCGAGCCCTTCAAAAGACTTTACCTAATACTAATTCAAAAACCTGAATAACTTTTTGAAAGGATCAGCATGTTCATTACAGGTTATATTGCTATTTGCAATGCTGTGGTCTTTATCTGCCTTTTGGGACTCATTAGCTGCACTAAGGCAACTGTGAACACATTTACAATGTATGTTCTTTGTAAGATTTAAAGACTTGAACTAACAAGAGCAAACTTTGTTCCAAGTCATCAAAAAATAATCAATAAAACTAATCACAAACAGGTGTCAGGCACATACCTTACTCTTCACCAAAAAAAAAGTACACCTCATAATCACAGAAAAGAAAAGAAAGACCGGTTCTTATTCAGTTGTAGTGAATTGACCTCCAGTTTGCCTCTGAGTGCTTCTAAAAAAAACAGGAAACTGCTGACACACCTGTGTTACATAAGAAAAGGAGTAACAAGTTTAATATCTGATATGTTAACATCTCCAAACTGAATTAATCTCAAAAAACACCCCATCCAAAAATCCACAAGCACTACACTAGAAAGAACCGAACTCAAATCCATAGTTAAATGGCATCACATCTTGTTGGCACTTAGAAACATAATTTGTAAACAAAAAACTCCATCAATTTTGAGTTATGAACATTTTGAAATATTCAACATCAGGCCTCACCTATACTGTAACATGTATTAAGAGCTGTTACTAAGCCTTACACTTAAACCAGATTCTTCCAGCATGTCACAGCTTGGCATCCTCACAACAGTATCTACCAGAATACTCTTTAAGCATAATTAAGGAAAAGTTTAGCCTATTACCCACGACTTACATTTTCATGCTCATATTAGACTGATCCTCTCAAACGGCACACAAGCTGGCTACCATCAACTCAGCCCTTCTCCTATGCAAGTCATCATATTGTCCACAAGTGCTTCCTCTCATCACTTTAATGCCCTTCTCTCCAATTCTGTTGGAGCCAGTATTACCACCAATCTTCTGTGTCAGATTTCCCTCTAAATTCAGAAGAACTGTGTGCTGTGAGCTAGTAATCACTTGCACACTAACAGCAAGATGCTGCTTAAGCTTCACTGTTTTCAGTCTGTCAAGCTGGTGTTGCTTTTGCTTGTCATCTCCTTCCTCTCATCAAAGGTGGTCTACATGCAGACATTCTCCTGGCTTACTGCTAGAGTTTCATGAAAGCTGGACAAGAAGCATTAGAAGTTGCAGACAGAGCTGAATGGTAGCTGTTGCATGTCTTGTAACTTGCAAGTGTCCACTCATTATGCAGACGATTTATGTCATTGGGATGCTGAGCAGAGCAGGACTTGTTCTGGGAGTAGAGGAGATGTTTCTTCTCATCGTTTTAACCATCTAGTCTACAGTAGGTTTGGGAAGAGACAATGTACACAGGCATTTTGCAGTATTCCTGGACCCCAGACCCTATGGGATATGGTGCAGTGCAGTAGGCAAAAGAAGAAATAAAAAAAAAAAAAGAAAATTAACTGGATTTGTGGACAAAATAGCCAGCACCTTGCATGTTTAAGAATGCTTAGACATCTTGTGAGTCTACAGAGAGATACAATGGCTTGGGATGTAGGTGTGAGCATCTAGAGGAAATAAAGTTGTACACACAGGGAAATCAGTCCTATAATCTATAGCAATTTTGGCACAACTAAATTCTGATTCATAGCTTCAGAGTGGCATCTAACATTTCTCTGTGGAGGAAGATGAATCTCAGCCTTCATGACCAATCACAGACAAAACTCTACATGTTTAGACATAGCCACAGCATTCCATGTTATCTAAATAATATTCATGCTCACTGGACACAATAATTAGAGGGTTACTGAAATTTAAGATTATAAACAATTCTTTCTGCATGAATCATCCAGAATATGTCCTCCTTTGCTACTGAAACAGCAGACTGAAATTGATTGCATTTAACCTTATTGAAGAGAGAAACATAGAGTTTAATTCTGTCTCTTGTAGGTGAGGTCACCATTTCTTCATAACTCATTATTCTAAAAAAAAAATGAAAACCTTATTTGGTGGGGTTTTTTTTGAAGTGCCTTGTTGTCTTCAGCTTCTTTATTTGAGTTATTCAATTGACTCCAAATTGTCTCCAGTGCTTATACACAAAGCTGTAATTACCTTCTGTGTGTCAGTAATAAGAAAAAATGGAGAATACACCTCATTCTATAACAAAATGAAAAATTTTACAACCTTACACAGAATGGAGGGCTCTTAAATTATTCAACTCTGTACATCATATAAATTTCTGGCACAACAGAAATATGGGTATTCAAATAACAAAAATATGGTGGTGTTGGTTTTGTGTGTTTGTTTGTTTTTTACTTTGAGGCTTTCTTAATTAGCTCTTTAAATGATCTCTTATAGTTATATGAAAGGAACATTTTCCTTCTACAGTATATAATGTGTTGGCATGACTCTTGCTATGACTATTGATAAAGACAAAGAAGAATCCACGAGATTCCCTGGAACAGACCAAAGACACCATGTAGTGGATTCTGCAGTGACCTCTTGCAGCTTCCAGGGTGAGGTTAGAGGCAGGATGGAGACAAAGAGCTCTTTGACTACATATTCACAACCTATTGCTCTCTTTGACTACATATTCATGTCCTGTTTTTCCCAGGTGATACCTCTCTAACAATGACATGGGTTGGCTCTGAGCATTTTCCAGTTCTTGTCAGCAATATGATCTTGACTAATCCAGTTGTCTATGTTAGCCCTTATATCCAAGTTCAAAGCCTCAACTTCCGTCCCAGAAATTTTACTGGCTTTGTTCTCTCATGCAATTCTTAGGATGAAAATTATTTTTTTTTCTCCTTTCACTACAAAATTGCAATAAAATAGGCAAAGCTTCTACTAATTTTGGGATGCATCGCAAAAGAAAGAAATCAATGTAAAGTGAAACATCAGAATTTCAGTTTATTACTACTATGAAAAAATAATTACTGCCTTTAGTAACTTTGCAATTACTAAACCAACGAGTTTCCTCATCTATTCCAGATTCCAAAAACAAAAACAAACAAAACAAAACAAACAAACAAAAAACTCACACACAAAAAAGAAAACACCATACATCACTCCATTAAACTTTACTTATTTTGGCAGCACCGTCCTTTGTGTCTAATCAATACATTTTTTAAAGAGGGATGCAGAATAAAATATAACTAGTTTAACGTACCATTTGCTATGTAGCATCAACACTTACTGCCCATATGCAGAGCAGTACTTTAAACAATTAAACAGCTGTAAAATACTTAGATTCAGAGGCAATTATTTCTTCAGCTATCTTCTACACAAAAAATATACCTAAATTTGCAGTTTTAGTAATGCCACAGCCAACATCACTCCCCTACACCGGGGTAAACTGAGCAAATTCAGATGTAGCAGGCATCTTTCAGAAGAGAAATATTATTAGCAGTACCATCTTTTCCTAACAAAATATGAAACTTCTGTAATTCCGTATTACATAATAAAATATTATAGTATAAAATCAAGCAGAATCAAGTGAAAACCCTAGAGTTACACACTGATAATTCACATTAATCTTATGTCTTTATTAGTAGTTTCAGACAAAAGCTTTCTGAAGCTGGGTAATTCAAATGGTGCTCAGTTTTCCCCAAACCTTAAATTTACACAAAAATTTTCACAGAATTTACATCATGCTTCAGATTTTTACAAATCATCCAAAGTATGAGAATCCAATCACTATTGAAATTCTGGAGACTGGATTACAATATGCAATTAGATTTAATTCAGTAACACTAGACTGACTGTCTAGCTAACATATTCTCAACCTGCTGCAAGTCAGGTTCTCATTTTATTTATCTTGATGTGTCAGTACCATCAGCTCCTCTAGTATCAGTACAGTTTATTATTCCTTTGCCTAACTGAAGCAGAAACATTAGGGGGGAAAAAAAATCTGCGGATAAAAGAATAATAGCCTGCATTTGAAAATCTGACGGATCGTTGTACTGATGTTCAGTAACTGCTTTATGGATGAAGAGTAATTCCCTTTGCTTTGATTTGTACGTACTTACCACACACTCCACATCTTTTTGCCATGTTTGACTTTATCTTATGGGGTTGGGTTTTTTTTGTTGTTTTTTTTTTTAATAGATTAGACCCAAGTTCTGGCCTCAGCAATCTATGCAGCCCCCACTCACTTTACGATATAACTGTATATCATAAACGACAGATTTTTATCTTTCCACTATCTTGATTTTAACATGTCTGGAGCAGGAAGCTATATAGTGCTATATATTCACACAGGATCACTTTATACATACCACAGCAACAGCAACATGGAAAAGATGCAATCAGATGACGCTTTAAGAGAAATACTGCAGCTTATGTATCACATAATTAATCAATTTCATGCAAGAAAATCACCCTCCATCAGAGCAAGAAAGCATAACTTTAAGTATTTGTTTTAATCTATCTTAAAATTGTTTTGATTGTATTTCTGTGGCCTTAAAATATGAAAAATATGCCTTTTCATTCTCTCTTCTGAAGTACCTGCAAAGAACAGTTTTTTTTCTTATCATGACAATGGATTTATTATGTTGCTTCATTATCTATAAAGAAGTGTATTTTAATCTTTCTGACATTTCTATGCATAAAACCTAAGTCATTGTCCAAACGACACCTGAAAAACACTCTCAGCTGTGTCTCAAATTTCCTCTTCCGGCCCAGTGTCTTCTTACAAAGATAGCAATACAAACACTCCAGAGAAATGAAAGGAATGAGGAGAAATGATGCACACAGACTTCACAGGCGCAAATAACCCAGCAGCTCTTTCCAGAAGTACGGATGACCATTCTGAGGATAAGTAAATGGGAAGAAGGGTCAGAAAACTAGCAAATCAGTCAGTACTTCCACATTGCTCACATGCAATGTGTACAGACTCTCCATCAAGAACGAAGTACAATTGCGGAAGCAGCTCTGTTGCTACTTTGTGGCCTAGAGAAGAAGCATTTAATTTGCCAGACACCCCAAAAAAATCTCTTAATCATACCAGCACGCTCTGTTTTCATGTAATCAGAAAACACTAAAGAAGCTAAACACTTACACTTAGGCATCATAAACACTTACATTTAGGCATCACTAAGGAAAACCAGCGATGGAGGGGACAGAAGCACGGCCATATTCTGATGCAGGGAAAATGTACCTAGAGTATATGTCAAAACCTTTAAAATTATTTAAAGGTAACCGAAAGAATATGGCAAAAAAGAATCATTGGGAATTGGTTTTGATACACTTTTGTGGCACTTCCACTGTTTTGATTGTCTGTCTAAATTGTATCAGCCTCTCAGGGTTGCCCTAATGACTAAATGAGCACCTAACTGCTGCTAGTTGCAACTTCTACTTCCACACTCCCTGCCACTTCTGCTCCTGGCTAGGAAAGATATCACTACACTACAGTCTCCCACAGCTAATGTCTTAAGTAGATCTGAACCTTAAATAGGACTTTCACAAGCTCTCTCAAGATTGCAATCTTGGCCATTTCTCCCAATACAGAGAACCCATCAAGAGATGAAAATTTCATGTGCAAAGGTGACATCCTGACGTCATTATAGTCAAATGCAAAACTCCCCATAGGTAAGTAAAATCCTTGACCTTGTCAAAGTCCTAACACTGTCACTATCTGTGTCCTCCTAAGCAAATTTTTTAGAAGATGCCCATTCCATCACCTTCTTTTGAAATCTGCATTTTCTTCATTAATAGTCTGTTATGCTCCAGTCATACATGTATCACACAAATGCACTAAAAACATAGGGTTACACACCCATTAATCATATCAATCCTGTATCTTTTTCACTGGTTTCTAATGAAAGCTTCTTGATCAAAAAAAGCACTTACTAACAGAATTTTCCAATCAAAATAGAGCTTTGAATTCTTTTGTTACAAAGGATAAAAAGATAACAATATTCAGTAACACTTTCACATGAGAACTCTAACTTCTTTCTTTTGGGGAAAAATAGAGTACAGCCAGATGGAGTGGAAGACAAAGTGTCGGCATACAATAAATATAGATGCTTCACATTCTTCCAAGAAATTCTATGTGAGAAACCTGGATTTATTGAGAGCAGTTGAATAGTCTCTTTGACACTTACTTTAGTCACAGATCTTCACAAAAGACCAACATGTTCCAAATAGGAGAAGCAGCACTTCTAAAGTGTTTTACTCCACTACTCCTTTTTACACTGCATTCAATAGTGTTCTCTGTTCAGTGGAAATCATCCACCTTCAAGCAAGCAATGCACATGTGCAAGAAGAATGGATTGCTAGGCTGCTACTACAGACAGTATTCCTAAATTATACCTAGATATATAATTTCCAAGAGAAAATACCTTTCTTCAACTCCAAGCTTGGTTTGGACTCTCCTCCAAACTATTCAATCTTGTCAGCTCTCTGGCCCTGATTGCCACAAGACTGCATCTTGACCATATCTTGAGTCTTGCTGTTGAGCAGATTTAACTTTGATTCCCTGCTGCTCTCTACTTATCCTGATTTTTGTGGAAGGACAACTGAGTACATATAGGCCAAAAAAGGATCCTGTGGCAACCTCCAGCTAGATCCCTGGTCTGGACGATGGAGGTCAGTGAGGCATACTTAATCACTTTAGAAGACTCTTTAAGATCTGTTTTAGCTATTGAATATTTTTAATTTCAACTCACTGACCTTTCAATTTAAGAGGAAACATAAAAGACTAAAATGGTAACTGTATCTATTGTATATTTTCAGCACATTCATCTGATTTTTGGCCATATATGAAAAAATTAATAGCTAGCTATCTATGAATCAGGTATAATGCCAGTAATTTATACATCTTACACACTAAACATAGTTACTATGTGCATGCTGCTTTTTTCTGTTTGAAATTCTGTTTTAAAATTCTGTTTCATTTTTTTTCCTTAAAGTATTACATTCACACCTGCAGTTCACTCACCTCTTGTCAAAGCAAGATTTCATTTCAAGAGCTGGGAACCCTGGAGTCTCAATGATAACTGTCAAAGTCTTCAATAATTAGACATTTGTATAATTAAAAGCCTAGACATGCAGAATGTCTCTGCCACGTCATTTTCTTCCTACTCCTCTATAAAGAAGATACTTTAATAGATGTGAAGCGTTTCAAAATAAAATTTCAATAGCACGTTCCTTATCTACTCCAACATAATTTCATTCAAGAACTTTTCTGATAAGAACTATCAAATAAAATTTGTTTCCATGTAAGTTGCAATACCAAACTCTTAAAAGCACATAATACCTTTTATTAGTTTTGTGGTCTCGAAACAGTACAGCTGTGATCAATGACCTACTCAAGGATTTTCAGATTTGTGTGCCATTTACCATTTGGTAGATTCATCAAGATGAAGGTTTAGGGCTACCATTTACTCAAACACTAGACCTCATCTAGAATACTGCATAGGGTTTTGGTGCTCCCACTTATGGAAAGATGCCTCCCCCTGAGTCCACCAAGACAGTCAGGAGCTGAAACACTTGCCCCATGAGGACAAACTGAGCTTGTTCAGTGCTTAAAGGTTACCAACAAGATGGAGCCGGGCATTTGACAGACAAGCATGGCACAAGAACAAAAAAACAGCAGTCATGAATTGAAGCTGGAAGGTTATGACTCAACATGAAGAAAAACTGCTGTAAGGATAACTAAGTATCGGGTCTGATTGTCCACAGAAGTTGTAGAATTCCTTTCCTCGGAAGTTTTCCACACAGATCTGGAAAAATCCCTACAGAACATGACGTGAATTCTATGTTGACTCTGTTTTGACCAAGACATTGGACTACAGACCTCCTAAGGTCCATTTCAACCTGAATGCTTCTCTTATTTACTGTAATCACAAGCGTCACAGAAAGTAAATGGAAATCAAATTTGCACTTTGATCTGAATACATCCCAGGACACATTCGTCAAGCTTTTCTAAAAACAAAGAGTATGACTGCACTTGGACAAGGCACTAATGAGATCTGCATGGGCACAGACTACCATTCTAGTCACATTTGCTGAAGAAACAAACTGAAGTTGAAAATTAATTAAAATTCTGCTTTTCCCATAAAACTTACAGGCTTCCTCATGACCTGTTCAAATTCCCTATTGCCTGCCCACATTTATGATGCTATTAGCACTGACTGGAGTGGTCTTTGATCAGAGTCTGGTGTTGCAAGCAAACTGGCTCTTAAGCTTTGTGTGTATTACAGTTATCAGATAGTTTTCTTTTTTCTAATGCAAACTAAAGGCCACAAAAAATGGTGTAAGAAAAGGACTGTGAAAAACAGTGACTCTTACACCAGTGCCAAACAATTCCTTTGGGAAAAGTGACATAACAGTGCAAGGCCACAAGAACAAGTACAAGATCAACAGCATGAGGACAGCGAGGGAAACATTGCCTCAGCAGCTTTGGTGAAAGGTTACAGAGCTGCAAGGGAAAGACAGAGTGCAAAGGTGCAAATGCAAGACCCTTGGCATTGCAAAAGACTGAGGTATCTAAAGTACTGTGCACCACATTGTTTCCTTAATTAATAAGTTCAGGCTCGAGTCTTGCAGTCACAAGACTGGCTTACCCTTTTGGGCCGCTAATTTCTCTAATGGACTAGACACCATCTTTTAAAGATATTGATCAGACGAGGACATCTTTCCTCTTCTAGTTTAAAACAGCATGGCAACAGAAGCTTGACTCAGTGAATATGATAATAGAGATTCACACATGTTCAACCTGAGCCAGATATGGGATTCAAGCCTGATCAAAGCTGCAAAGGCAACAGTCATCCATTCCAGAGAATACTCTGTCTTGGACAGAAATGAACTTTAAAAAAAAAGACTGAAAGTCTCAGAGCAGAAATTGAATTAAGAGATGCAGAATTCAGCATCTCCTACTCCAAAGACTGAAGAAGTAAATAAAAGATATATGGTAAGTAGCCATCTTCTTACAGGAACTTTGAGCTACCTTCACTGACAAGCATTTCATTTCCTTAAAAATACTTAAAAATACTTTCAATAGCTTTAAACCCAAACTATCCTGATAGACATTATAAAGAAACTTTGATAATGTATCATGATTTGTGAGTGATGAATGTTAACACTTATACTGAAAAATACCATTAATAAGAAACTACTAGAAAATAAGAACAAATATTTGCTTCCTACTATCTTTCTAGATCATCACGATGCATTAACTTAACGCTAAAGACAAGTAAAGAGCTAATCTTGAAGGCTGTGTAACAGAAGTTTTCAGTCAGCTTTCCCCGCAAAGTTGCATAAATTGCACAATTTCACCTTGCCAGTCTTGTCTGTATAAGAATGTATGAACAGTAAAACCTAATCGAACCAAAGATCTCTTCAGCCCAATATCTCGTCCCCAAGCTCCCAATACCTTGTCCCCAGGTGCTCAACTGCAGATAAATAAGGAAAAGCGAGATCGCACAATGTAACCGTGTAGTGGTACCTCCCTGGAATACTCTGAAGTACCCAGATTATTTGTAGGTTGTGGGCATTGTGATCCAGAGCCATTATCTTTCTGCTTTCTAGCTGTTGATACATTTTTTGTTTAGGAATTTGTCTAAACCATTCTTGAACTCATGTTAGCTTTTTGCATTGGCAAACTTCTTTGTCAAAATGTTACATAACAATATATTGTGTAACAATGGAGACACCCAGAGAAGTTTTCAGTATATCCTCACAGGAAAGTTGAATCATACCTTGTAGTGGGAAAGGAGTTTAAGATTTTTAAGTACTGAACTATAACCTACTTATACTAAGCTGTCATGGTTTTACATGACAGCCTTTTCTGGTAAGGGAGAAGGGGCTGTAAAGATGGCGCCTGTAAGAAGTTGTTTGCAACTCTCCCCAGCTCTGAGCCAGACCCACTGCTGGGGCTGAGCCAATTAGACACCTCCACGATCACTTTTTAAGAAGAAGCCAGAAGAGGAGGTTTTTTCCTCCATCTTCTTCTTGCTTCTTCCTTCTTCTTCTCTTCTTTTTCTTCTGGCTGGTGGTGGTGCAAGGAGTAGGAACAGTAAGAGAAACAACCATGCGGACTCCAAGGTCAGTGATGAAAGAGAGGAGGAGGTGTACCAGAGCAGAGACTCCCCTGCATTCTGTGGAGAGAACTGGTGAAGCTGAGATTTATTTTCATGTCTTTAAAGACTCCGCATCAGCAGCAGAGACTCATTTTGATAAAGCTGACCCCAGACCAGGGGCAGTGACTCCTTTTAATACAGCTGGCCCCGGACTAGGGGCAGCGACTTATTTTGATACAGCTGGCCCCAGACCAGGGGCAGCCATTCACTTCACTACAGACCTCGAGCCAGGGGCAGTGATTTTCTTCTTTAAAACTATGGCCAGAGCAGGCTGTGTCCCGGAGGAGGGACCCAATATCCACAGCTGTAACTGTGGGAAGGAACCCATGACAAAGCAGCTCATCAAACCTGTGCCCAAAAGAGGCCTTGTCCGGAGAGAGGGACCCTGTAACTGCAGAAACTGCAATCGTGGTGAAGAATCCATGCCAGAGACATTTACCAAGGACTCTGTCCCAAGAGAGGGACCCCATATCGGCAGAAGCTGCAGCTGGTGGGAACAACCCACACCAGAGAAGTTCGTTAAGGACTGTGTTCCAGGGGAGGAACCCCGTGTCGGAGCAGGGGAAGAACGCCAGGAGTCACCCTCATCTGAGAAGACAGAAGCGGCAGAGCCCATNCCTCCCTGCCCTTGTCTCAATCCACAACAATCTTGCTTATCTTTTTACTCCCATTTCGCTGGGGCCTGCATCATCCTAACGAGGGTGGGGGTGAATGGGGGCACCAAGCGAGAGACTGTCGTGGTGCTGCTGTGCTAGCTGGGCCAAACCACGACATAAGCAAACACTGTTTTGCTGTATTTAAGCTGATTGAAGATGAAACTATGGATTAGCATGTACAAATAAACTTCACGCTATTATAAAAGTTGCAATAATAAAGTCAACACTAGTGTAGTCTTACCCGGCATGTACTGACATTCACTCCAAATAAACTACATCAAGTATGGGAAAAGTTCTTTGGGCATATATAATCACCCTAATCTAAAAACTCAATAGCAAAAGCAGCAAATGAAAGATGACTTCATCAAGTAATGTTAGCTCTAAAATGCCTTACTCTCACCTATCAGTTTCAGTAAACAATCTAGTCTTAAGTAATTCAGCAATGGAACTTTCTCTGAAAAGAAAAAAAAAAAGCTTACTTCTCTAGGAATCTTCACTGAAACCTCGAAGCATAACAAATACTTTTTATCATGGAACAGTCCAACGTTGTATCTTTACAGGAGTTATCGTTAATTTAACTCATCAAATGTATTATGCACCTTTCTACTTAAATGCAGTAACAGAAAGAACATTTTCTTATACAGTCTTGAAGACACTAGAAAAACTGGATACTCATTCTTTTAACTTGAATTTCTACAGAAAGTTAGTTTCACATACAATGTATGCATACAGGACATAGCACATAATTCTCAGCAAATCTGGCCCAAACCTCTTCTGTAAAAGAGATAAAACCCTCACTCCTACGATATACTAAGTTGTCCTAGCTACATGATTCAGCTATGACTACACTGTAAACCAGAAGCACTTTCTACTGGAGTTTGTATACATATACCCGAAGTAGTCTCAATACTCATTAAATGACAACAGTACTTGCAGTTTGGTAACTATGTGTTGAACTGAATTTTAATTTACCATTTTTGGAGACAACTAGGCTACAACTGAACTTTTTGTCATTTTTCAGTGGTTATGGTTGTTCATACCCAACAGGATTTTGTTATTTTTAATACTACGTTTCTCCTACTAAGCATTAGTTGAATACTAAGAAACTAACTATTCCAACTATATTTAGTTATCCTCAGTATTCATGGTAACTCATACCAGGATTCAGATCAGTTTCATGATGGGTACGCATAAATTCGATCAATAATTTCAGGATGCAAATTACATTTTTAACAGCAACTTCTATGGGACTAAGGTAGTGAGATGAACGTCTGAAAAAATTATTTTCCACTTTAAATGCTTTTTAGAAAGCATAGTTTTTATAACTGAATCTCCTTTTAATATTACCTGCTATTAAGAAATTAAGAAATACATATACCATTCAATTACAACATTATCTTTTCTTCCCAGAAACAAACAAACAAACAGGAACAGCTGCACCAAATGAAGCATGTACTCAGACTTTCAGTAGTGAAGACCTTATTTCAATTTTGTTTTCAAAACACTCTGGGCAGAGGAAAATATTGGTAAACAGATGATACACAACAGCTTACAGACTGCTGTTCATCCTGTATGCTGCTCTTAGTTTGTGGAAATGCAGATTAGTGGAAAACCAAACATTAGTGTTTTCAAAACTTGTATTTTAATGTCATGTTGCAAATATTTGGGACTACACATTCACAGACTTCGATACCAAAATACAAAGGAATTTGACACCAAGAACAGTATTTGCAGTAGGCTCAACTAATTATGGTGCTGCATTTGCATCAACTTGGTCACCAAGAACTAAAATGGTATATTTTTCTCTTTTTCAGAATTATGAACCGACAATGGCATTTTCATTCAAAAGAGAACTATTTCAATATTTATATTAAGAAGTTGGCACTAGTTGTCAGTAAATATGACTGACTGCATTTCCCTGGGGCCATGACATTTTTTTTTCTCAATGTTTAGGGTCACATCTCTGCCATCGCAATGAAAAAGAGGTGTTAGCATAGTGTATTATTTGCGACATTGACAGAGGAAACATACATAGTTGAGATCTATTTATTTCATACAAATAACAATGAAACTTAAGTGTATGAAGAGATGAGTCTGCTTTCGATGACTGGTCCCGTATTATTACAGAGAAAGAGCCTGCATTTCTCTCTGAGCAAAGTAGGTGTCACGGGTACAAAACATATGTGGGCTGGGTCCTCCGATACAGCAATACATTAGATACAAGAGAAAATTTAGAGATATTCAATAAAAGAATAATATTAAATATCTCCAATAGATCTAAGGAAGCTGTTGGGGAGCCAGGAGGTGGGGCAGGGAGATGGGGAGATGAGAGAGGGGGGACAAACAGGGAGAGGGTATTTGAAAAACCTTACTGTGAAATACCTTTCTTGTTCACGAGTTCTCAGCAAAGCTTACAGGCCTTTGTGAGCTTGCAAATTAAATCCTGACTGTCACAAAACTATTCTTCTGTCACAGAAAACAAAATGCCAAGGAACTAAAGCTGACAATGTTGAGAGACAAATATGTTTGAAATTCCTCACTTTCTGTGTTTGGTGCTTGTTCTGTGCTGTTTGCCACGAAGATTCTCAACAGCTTTTGCATCAGAAAAGAACATTCATGAATTTTCATATGTCAAAAGGTCTCCACAAGTTGCTTCACTACTTTTTCCTCAGTGTTCAACTTGTTTTAAACGCGTCTCCTCTCTTAAATTCTCATGTAGTTTAACAGTGTTTTTAGACTTAAAATGCCACGGGCTCAGCACCAATCTTTGCAAGACAAACAAGCATTTTGTGCATTACAAGTAATAACTTCTTTTTTCATTTTTTGGTATTTTTTTTTTCTTTTTGCCTGTGACAAGCCCGAATAATTAATTACTGATGGTTATTATATTCTATTTCAGTCCTAAATTCGGACATTTTACGTGAGCAGAAACAAGCGCAACCCTTATGGGAAACGACCCATCCGATGTCCGGAGCCGCAAACCCGTAACTGCCTTGTCGGGACGACACACGGCTTTGTCACACAGTCACACCGAACTGCGGCCGCCCCGGCGGGACGGGATGCAGCCGTTCCTGCTCCTCGCCGCCCGCCACAGCTCACACCTGTTCGGACCCCAAGAGAGCAGCTTCCCCCGGCACCACCCCCGACTTCGCACCCTCTCTCCTCCTCTCCAGCAACGCTCCGTTGCTACCTCCCGAGTCACCACGAGTAAGCCCTGCACACCACGGCAGGACCGCGGCCGCAGCGGGGGAGGGGGAGCCCAAAGGACCACGGCTGCCGGACCGGGCAGCGCACACGTACGCGCGGCGGGGCAGGCGCACGGAAAACTCCTCTGCCACTCACCCTCCAGGGAACTTGCCGGGGAAGGGNGGGGGGGGGGGGGGGGGGGGGGGGGGGGGGGGGGGGGCAAGTTTTGCCCCTCACCCACCGCCACCTTTACCCGCCCTAACTTGTCGAAACCTTCCCCAAAGATCCCAGAAAAACCCACCGTGGCGAGGCAACGACAACGGCCGGCTACTGGCCGGGTGCAGCGGAGCAGCGCGGAGCAGCGCGGAGCAGTCGAGGTGGGGGGGGGACACCACTCACCTTCCCGCGCCTCCACCTTATCTCTTCGCTCGCAGGCTGCAACTTCCAGTCGTTTCCCTCGGTGCCATCTTCCACTGGAGCGGCAGAAAATAAAAACAAGAGCAGAGAGGAAAAGTTGCGGCGGCTGCGGCGGGGATTAAGTGTCCATCGCGCCGGCGGCGGGGCGAGCCTGCGCCGGGCGGGGCGGGGCGGGGCGGCGGCAGCTGGCTGGGGTGCTGCTGTGCTCTGCTGTGCCGTGCCGTGCCGTGCCGTGCCGTGCTGCTGTGCTGCTGTGCTGAGCTGTGCTGTGCTGCTGTGCCGTGCCGTGCCGTGCCGTGCTGCTGTGCTGCTGTGCTGAGCTGTGCTGTGCTGCTGTGCCGTGCCGTGCCGCGATGGCAGCCCGTGGCGACGCGAGGAGGATTTACTAAAAATAGCGGCTCGGCTCAGCTTGGCTCAGCTCGGCGAGGCTGGGCTGGGCTGGGCTGGACGGGGGGGTGGCGGGGGAAGGCTGCCGGGCTGCACCACGCCACGCCACGCTGCCCGCCGCGGCCGCTGCGGTTGGAGCCCGCGGGGCTGCGCCGTTCCGAGCCGCGGTGGGCACGGCGCCCGGGCAGCGGGGCAGCGGGGCAGCGAGACGCCCCGCCAGCCCGGCGTTTCGGGCTGCGGTTTCCCGGGCTCAGCCCGCCGAGAGACGCGTGTTGGTGCTGGGACTCGCTCCTGCGCTCCGCCCCGAGCGCCCGGAAGGGTTTGCACGGGCTGGAGAAGGCAGGGCTCGCGTGCTGGGCTCAGGCCCCGCGGGGCTGCTGCCCCTGCCCGCGGGGAGCGGCTGCTGGGTTACTTCGCGCCCCTGCCACCCTTTCCACCCGTAATCTCTGTCTGGCTCTCACGCGGCTGCCCTGTCGGAGACGGGCGAGGCGAGGCCGGCGGCGGGGTGCGGTACCCGTGTCTGGGAGGGCATCCGCCGCTGCCTGCCTCCGCTCAGACCTTGGCGCTCGCACGGAGTGAGAGTGTACGAGCTGCCGTGTGTCCTGGCGGGGTGGGCGCTTCGGGCCCCTGGTGCTGGCACATCCTGAGGGGATCCAGCATTAGCACTGCGATCCGATCGTGGCCTTTTTGTCAGTCTTCACGTTGCTTAACATCTTCAACGAGAGGATGCCCACCGTTCTGACCTACTGTTAGGTCTCTTTGGTAATGGTTAACGGTCTCCATTAATCCCTTTTCCTAAAGCTATTTTATACAGTATATGAAGCACTTTAATGTGTCTCGACGACATCTGTTCCTAATATGATTTTATGGATAGATGTTTTTCACTACGCGGGAGAGCAGAGAACATCATCTTCTCCCCTTCCAGGTAGAGGTTAGCTGCAAACCCATGTAGTTCTTGGAAATCTGAGCAAGAGAAAAAATATAGTTATCATCCACCTAAAGGCTTTGGACATTGCATTTGTCTTTATATATATTCCACTTACTACCGTAGAAGTTTCAAGCTGTGTTTTACTCTTTTATTAAAGGTTGATTGTACTTATGTTTTGTACTGTATTGTTTTCAGTTGTTGGCTTTTGTGAAACATGTTTTAAATTGCCATTTCTAAGACTGGTAAAGAACTGATTAACACTATAAGGTTAACCTGGTGGTTAAAAAAGGTTTGGAATTTGGGCCTGAATCTCATTGGTTCAAGGGACACAACAGATGACAACTCAGCTGTGGTAAGCAGGGTTTCCTGTGATCCTCAAATCTCACTTCGCGATACTGGAAATAAAACGATGTCTGTATATGTTTCACCTTGGAATCTCATTAGTTTGGTTTGCTTTGTGTTTTGGTCAGGGAGTCAGTTTCAGTGGTATTGCTTCATGTTAAGTCATGAAGTGCCATGTATCAGATCCAACTCCAAAATTGGCTATTTCTCTGACAGATAGATACACTTCAAACTGATACATGGTTTTGTTTCATTGTTTACTTTTGCCCTCTGCCTACTGAAAGGAAGCATCAGCATTATAATTATATTCCAAAAGACTAGTCACCGTTCTAACGCTATGTTAGGAACTCCTGAATTTATACTGGAAAATAATAGGCACTTCTGAGACACCTCCATATTTTGGTTACTGCTGTGTTTGCCCTACTCATTTCTGCTCAGTGCTAATAAATAGAATGAAGTGGTGCATGGTGGTAATATTCAGGCAGTCTTTATCTTGCTTTTGATAGATCTATTATGGCTATTCCCTTACTATATTATCTACTCTGAATCCTACTGACCAAAAAATGATTTATAGACTTGACTGATTTGCTGGAATGAATGTGTAGCTCTCTTTTCAAATGTAGCATTCCCCGTTTTATCACTGTCTTTCTTAGCTACTACAAACATTTACTGAAAGTCATGGGGGTGAGAAAAGAATGTGGTGTGCCAGTATTATAATTTATAAGTTTAATTTATAAAACCTGAGATGAGATGCTGAAATCCTTAGAACATTTTTCATCCCTAAAAAAAAGACTTGTGTCATCCTTGCAGCTTTGTCTCTGCCATATTGTGAACTGGTGTCTGCTGACCATTAGGGTAATGATGCTCTTCACATACACTCTTAATTTGCCATAACCAGATTTTTGAATGGAGAAAACCTGCATATGTATCACATAGAAGATCAGTAAGGTAATTTTTGGGAGGGCCACAATAGGTTTTAAAAGCCACGATGGAAATGAAAAATTGTCTTCCCCATGGTTCCTCAGTTTAGGGACTAGAAGAAAAAAATATAAACTCCCTCCCAATCAACTACAAATGCTGAAAATATTGAAAAAACTAATACATACAAAACTAGTAGTATTCAGTAAACATTCCTCACAATGACACATATTTTAGTATCATTAACACTGTGGAAAAATAGCTTTTGGAAATTGCCGGCCTTCACTAGAAACTACCTTAGGTATTAAAAAGGCCCTGAGGTACAGCAGGTCATCAAGCAGTACTTAAGACTCATCAAGCAGTGAGCAATTCCCTCAAGTATGATATTAAAAGGAAACGTGTAGGATGTTCTGTATTGTGTGATACCAGTGATGTCCCTTTTTTACAATTCAGTTCATAAACCATCATTTCACAAAAAGCGAAACCCATCCAGATGAGCAGAAAAATATCCTTCACATTTAATAAGACCAAACTGTGCTTCCAGCCTACGTATGCCTGTTAACTTGGGGATCTGAATAAGACGGAAGTAACATTTGTCCATGAAAACCATTGAGGAATGAACAAAAGCTAAGTCTGCCCCATTAGTTGATGTTAAATGCCAGCTCTTTGCTGAAACGATAAGTCCTTTTGGATCTATTTCTGTTCCTCCACTGCCAGACAGCAGATTCTGTTCATTATCCGTGGCAGTCAAGAGGCTTCAATTATTATTCTTGGGTGTAATCTTGCATCACATCTATGCTTCTAGTCACATCCAGAGCAGACTGATAAGATGTGCTTTCAGTTTGAAGTTCAAGGAGGCAGCCACAATTTGGTACGATGAATAAACACCCCAAAGCTTTGCTGGTGTGTCTTCAGTTCCTGTCCAGTTTTCAACAGAACTCATGGCTCTACTTTTTTATCATCAAAGTTCAGAGTAGCTTAGGTCATGCTGTACTCCTCTGTAGAAATCAATACCAGCAGCTTCTCATCTGTCACATTAAAGGGCTAGATTCTTCCAATGCTTCAGGTCACTTTTTTTTTTAAATGGAATTAATAAGCTGATACCAAGTGTGTTGCACAGATCAGCCACATACCATGTACCTAAAAAATGCAGCGCCTCTAAACAGTGTTATTCATTCGCTATGTCTGGTGGTTTGACCCTGGCTGGATACCAGGTGCCCACCACGCCACTCTATCACCCCCCTCCTCAGCAAGCCAAGAAGGACAGAAAATAAGATGGGAGTCTCGTGAGTTGAGATAAAAGCGGTTTAATAATGAAACAGCAAAGCCACACAAGTGAGACGTGAAGCAAAGCAAATAAAGCTGTTACTCTACTTCCCATCAGCAGTGACGCCCGGACACTTCCTGAGCAGCAGGGCTTAGGTACACTTAACGGTTGCTTTGAAAGGCCAAAATGAATCACAAATGCCTCCCACTTCCTGCTCCTCCCCCCGAGTTTATGTTGCTGAGCTGACATCATATGGTATGGAATATCTCCTTGGTCAGCTGTCCTGGCCATGGCCCCTCCCAGGATTGTGCCCACCCACAGCTACTGGTGAAGGTGGAGGAAGGCATGCTGGAGGGACAGCCCTGATGCTGCTATGGGCAGTAGCCAAGACATTGATGTGCTATCAATACACATTTTTAGCTACCAACAGAAGGCACAGCACTACAAGGGCTACAGTGGAAAATCACCACCACCCCAGACCCACCACACTATGTGTGCTTTATATATGTATTAATGTTTGCAAGATTAACATTGCAATTGGCTGTATTTTACTAAGAACGTTGGCATTAAGTCATAGAATCATAGAATGGTAGGGTTGGAAGGGACCTCTAGAGATCATCTAGTCCAACCCCTTTGCAGAAGCAGGTTCACATAGATCAGGTCGCACAGGAATGTGTCCAGGCAGGTCTTGAAGACCTCCAAGGAAGGAGACTCCACAACCCCTCTGGGCAGCCTGTGGCAGGGCTCCCTCACCCTCACAGTGAAATAGTTTTTTCTTATATTTAAGTGGAACTTTTTGTGTTCCAGCCAGTTCTATCACCCCTTGTCCTGTTACTAGATACCATCGAAAAAAGGGATGCCCCAACCTCCTGACACCCACCCTTTAGATATTTGTAATTGTTAATGAGATCTCCCCTCAGTCTCCTCTTCTTTAGACTAAACAGCCCCAGTTCCCGCAGCCGTTCCTCGTATGAAAGATGTTCCAGTCCCCTGATCATCTTGGTGGCCCTGTGCTGGACTCTCTCCAGAAGTTCTCTGTCCCTCTTGAGCTGAGAAGCCCAGAACTGAACACAGGACTCCAAATGAGTCCTCACTAGGGCAGAGTTAGAGGGGGAGCAGAACCTCCCTTGACCTGCTGGCCACACTCTTCTTGATGCATCCCAGGATGCCATTGGCCTTCTTGGCCATGAGGGCACATTGCTGGCTCATGGTTAGTTTATTATCAATCAGCACTCCCAGTCCTTCTCTAAAATTTTAATATGTCCTCTCTAAGAAAAACATAAAAAATTGTTGGAGGTAAGGATTGTGACTGATCTGTGATGCCTGTCTGACTGAGAATTAGTCTTCTTCTGGGTGAAACTACTAGTATCTTCCTCAGTGGCTCATAAACATTAAAATTTCACGTTTCAGATTGAGTGTAATTGTTGATTTTATTTACAGAGAGTGTTTGCTTTTTTTCCTGAAAAAAGATCAGTGGTTTGGCTGGTGAAAGAGTTTTACGCAATTTGTAAATAACAACTTACCTGCTACAGAAGTAGGCAATAAATAAAATCAACACAGGTGCCCATGGTTTAAAGATAATAGGGATTTTTACACAAATGTTTAAAATAAAAAATAATAGGTTTTTATATATTTAAGTGCCTTATGCAAATATATTTCCTGCATACTGAAGATAATTTAATGTGTGATTAGCTCTTTCAGTGCTGGGGCTTTCAGGAAATGTTTACACATACCTACATTGGATATGACTATTCAGGTGAATAAAATTAAACATGTCGTCACTCTTTTTTTGTGTGTGTATGCCAGTGGTTAGCCAATATTTGGAAATTTTGTGGGCCATTTCTTAGAAATGTGATAGGATCAAGTGGGTTTTGATCCCAGCCTATTTGTATGCAAAGAATATAAACAAACTCTGTTTCCTTGAACACAGTAAGTGGTGAAATGAGTGACTACACTGGGCTGCAATGGCTGTAATGCTAAGCCCACACACAACCATCTTGCAGCAGCACTCTGCCCCCCGACAAAGTGGTTCTTCCACTCAGACAAAGCAAAGGTTTTTAAGTGCCCCCAGTGCTGTGGTAAACTGTGCAGAACTCGCAATCATTCATATAAAAAGAGGATCTAAGTAGAAGTCTTAGATGTCTGTTGAAATATTTCCTGTTAGCTTTCAACTAAATGGAGCTGAAGCTGCGCCCCATCCTTGCTTTCCAATGCTTCCCTTTACTCTTGATCCTGAATCCCCGTCGGACTGTTGTGGTCTGGCCTGCTTTTTGTCTGCATCCTTTGGGTTTTTTTCTTCCTTTTCTTCTGCTGCCGAGGTACCAAATTTTCTAAACTTCTGTGCTGAAGGTATTGGTATGTCCCAGCATACTGGTGCAAGTGACCCCTCAGATGTCCCAACTCTCTTCTGATCTCTGACCTTGTGCTTTGCTTATTCTGAGACAAATTTCTTTACCCAAAGGCATCTGATGACAGACTCCAGTGATTGCCTTATCCAGAGTAATTTGTTAGGCCGAGCAGCCAGTTTTGTCACTCTGTGCCCTGTTTACATATTCCTAGTGTTTTCTTGCTGTCCCTGATTTTCAGATGTCCTTGTTTCCTCCTGGCACACAACTTACAGTTCCACCAAAGAAGGGCATTTGTATTCACACTTCATTGTGTAAATGTCAGCTTAAAGGACTGAGCACCTTTTTCAGCCTTGTCATGCTGATCCACAGTTCAGAAGGTAGTTTCTATTCTTTGCCATTACTAAGTTAGAAGGCATTAAAGTATTCCGTCACTTACCCTGGACAGAAAATGGATTTTATCCGAACAAGGGCAGATTATAACTATATCAAGAACTGCTCACAGACCATGAATATATCTAGCTTACAAAATTCCAAATACATTACTCTTTGTAAAAGTGCTTAATGTTTAAGTTGAAAAGAGAAACTCTGAGGAACCTGATGCAATCATGCTTGTTTGGGTGGATGATGGCATCCATTTTTGTCACACACGTATTACAATTAAATGTATGAGCAGATAATATGTGATTCTGAATGAAAGAGTGAGCCTGAAATTACGTAAACCTTTCCCACTAGAATGATTCATCAGGTAGGATTTGTTTCAAGTTTCTGCTTTATCTATTATTATTATCCCACACTCTGTAGTGATGACAGAGCAGAAGTTACTGGTGGGATCCTCTGTTGATAAGCTTGGTGCAGGCAGCTTGGGACTGGTGATGATTCATTCGTGATCAAGTGCAACAAACAGCTCCATGTGAGTATCTTCACAAGTCATTTTCTGTGGGGCAAAACAATTTGGTAACATTATTATTCCTTCCTGTAATTTCTTACTTCTTGTTCTGAAATGTCGATATCTGGTAGTTTTTTCTTGCCAGATTCCATGGCTTAGTACCAGAGCTATGTGAACCACAAGCCATGGAAAGAGAACTTTTCCAGTATAGTTCTCAGCTGTGAGGAAAGGTTATGATTGACTGGGTCTTGGCTTTTCCAGTTGGGGTAGATGAGCTGTGCTCTAGATGTTTCTGTTGTCTTTATTAACTTAAAGATAAGATTCCATTGTCATGGACACTGCACTGTTAACAGGTGTCTGTTAGACATGGTTTATGTTATATAATAACATTAAAATATATTGTATTTCTTATTATTGACTTCTCTGACCACAGAAGGCTATTGGTGAAATACACATTGACATATAAATCCTATGCAGGCAGCAATGAAAGAGAAGGCTGTAGCCCCTTGTCTTTAATGAATGTTTGCAAATGCAGTATGTGCTCCCCGCTCACAGGTACCACTGTCTTTGCTCCTCTTTCAATTTAAGGAAGAGCTGCAGGCACCCTGCTATTATCAGTTTCTGCTTGGTGGTAACCTTGTCAGCTCCCTTTTGCGATTCATGTATTATCAACCAAATAACACTAGTTTCTGAAAATGACCAGTTCCATTTACATTTCATAAACTGTTGAAAGGAAAAACGTTTGTGACTGAGTAAGAGAAGGAAGGAGCTGTCAACCCTGTTTTGTGATTACTGCCCACAAATGTTCTCACATTTTGCTTTTAAAAAGTGTTCTGACAAAAATATTAGCACTAATAGTACAGTATGCATATGTTCTCAGAGTATAAATAGTGTAATTTCATCTCATGAGATAGCTCAGGGCTCTATCCAACGACTTTAATGAGGTTTGAGGTTGCTCAGCACCTCACACCAGGCTTTCAGCTCACAGGAGGAAGGCAATGTGCTAAACTTGTCATCACGTGAGGTACAGAGCATC
The DNA here is from genome assembly GCA_013401255.1 of Urocolius indicus. Lineage (NCBI taxonomy): Eukaryota > Metazoa > Chordata > Aves > Coliiformes > Coliidae > Urocolius > Urocolius indicus. Next base: position 23,980 of record WBNH01010062.1, read on the forward strand.
ATCAGTACTTGTTGAAGCCAACAGGAGTCACAGAGCCTTGGTGCTTGTAGAATTAAGTCTTTCCTTATCCAGTGAATGTCAAAAAAAGTGTTTCTTTATCACACTGTATCAGCATCCTCAAACAGATGTCCACAAACAGGAATCTATATTAGCATCCTGCTTTCACACAAGTGGAACTCATTTGCCTTAACTTAGGTGACTGCATTACTCTTGGCTCACTGTTCAGGCAATAGAGAGAAATACCTCCAGAGAACAAGTCTTAATTCAAGAGTATGTGTGGAAAATTAGGTGGGATGGATCCCACCCAAGCTGTCCACTGTGTTTTATTCACTCTTTACAAGGTTTCTTTTTATTACATGGTTCTTGTGGGGAATTTTTATCAGTCAAGTTGACAGAAAAAAACCTATCTCATTTACAGGCCACCAAGGAAAGATGTCTAATCTTACATAAATTCTGGGTTTGTAAAGTTAATATTCATTTACAAATACATGAGACACTAAGATGATGGATTGCATTCAAGATTATTAAATAGATGCTCTTTCTAAAGTTGCAGTGTTTTGCAATTTTAACACTATAGGATGAAGTGAACACTGACTTTACTAATGCATTTGATTTAGAGACACAGGTAGGCTCCTGACAAACCTGAGCGTGGCCAAAATGATTTCAGAGGAAAGTCATAAATGGGAATAAACACGCGGAAAAAATCCCTTAGTAATTAGGCAATTTAAAATATCTATATTTTATTGTGCTCTCTTCTGTGTTCTGTTCTTTTCTTTTTTATTGTTTGCCACAATTATTATCTCTCAGCTAAAGAAATTGAGGAAATTTGGCCTCTTATCAGAGGCCTATATATAACTTTTATCAGCCTGCCATTTCTTTTGCATGTAACTGAATAACTTTGTAGATGTGACACATACCTGCTGTACTGCATAAATGCCCAGTTTCTGAAAGCTTTCATGCAATGTGTCGTACCCTGCAGAGAAAAACCTACTTCCTCAGTTAATATCACCTATTCTTTAGGAGTCAAATATTCCAGGTTTTGGAGGCTTATGTATTTTTTGTGCTAATGATTATTAAAGAATTATGCAGTACAGCATAAAATCTTACATATATGAGATTTATAACATATCATATATATGATCTCTACCATATAGGTGTACCACATATGTGTGTATATGTTGTATTTATAATATTCAAGCATGCACATACAGATATATTTCAGGTCATAGCTGAGAGCTGAAGAGAAAGTCACTCTCTCTCTCTCCCTGCCCCACTGCAGAAAGTGAGATATTTTACCTCAAATTCCTGCAGTCTTTTTTTTCTAGAAAAAAAAAGTAATTCAGGAATATAACAAAATTCATCTGTACATAACCTTTGAAACTCCTCCTATTCCATTGAGTTGCAGTACTAGAATTACATAAGATGAAAAATAGATAGAGCCTGTTCTTTCTGTATTTCTATCTTTTTTGTAAGACAGAGGAACTATGATCTCTGCCTTAAATCTTTTCTGCATATAGTATAGCTACCAGAGTGTATTCAGGTCTTTTAAAAAGTAAGGGTAATAAAATAGCAGTAGCATGATTTTTTACAGAATTCTCTTAATACACATACACGCACACAAACACATTTATTTGCGTAAGTTTGTTCAAATTAAACAAGTATTAGGTATTTTTTTTTCTTGAGGAATACAACCATGCAACTTCAGTAATCATTCAAACTAAAACTCAAAAAATTCTTAACCACTCCTGTAGATTTTCATATTAAGCAAGGATTTATTGATTGGAATGTTTGGTTTATTTACTGCTATTTGTAAGAGCCCAACTCATACATTTCTCTATGTTCAGCCTATATGTCACATAAATTATCAAATCTATAGCTAAATATAACAATTATTATCTTACGGATGTGTCAGTGGCATACATAAAAGAGAAAATCAAAGTACTTCAGTGCTCAGTTTTTCCCACCACGCTTTCCCAAATAAGTTTGTATTTGTACAGTTTCTTGACTAAGATACAAGGAAAGACAATTGTCCATTCTCTGGGAAGCCACATTTTGGCCAATTGCCAAAGACTTACAAAGGTATTTGCATATTTGTTTTGCAGTTGGTTTATTTTTATGTTCTGATAGTATGATACCATTAAAATTTTAGAGTACTGACCATTCTTGGCATAATAAAAGAATTTATGAAGGAACTACTTCATGGTGATGACTCAAATGCATTTTCTCTTCAAAGGTGGTGTTTTGGGTTGCTGTATGGGTCAGTGATGACTGAACATTTGCTAATCTTACATTAAGTTGTATCGTGTAAAATCATCATAGTCTGTATCTATCTGTGCCTGTTCCTATGGCTGATGTCTGGCAGGCTGTAGGACAAAATATTGTCAGCACTACTGACACAGAGTGATGAAGCATTGTTCCTTGTTGGATGATAAAGAATAAGAAATCTTTATTATCAGCCCATGGAAAAATAATTTCCTTTAGAACCCAATCAGAACCCCAGTGCTAATTAAATTGTCCTAATGAGGATCATTTTGGTCCATGCAATGGGATTCTGCAAACAGAAAAGTACATTTTTCAGCAGAAACTGAAGACTAGTATCAAGTTTACCATCTCAGTGCTTTTCCATATTATTGACTGGTGGCTACCTCTGATTATTAATAAAAAAAAAAAAACAAAAACCGATCAATAATAGTTCTTGTAACAATATTCAGAATATTTTGGGTCTGTTTGTGACTCCTCTGGCAATGACTGAACCAGAACAGTTAAAGTATGGTTGTCTTTGGCTATCATTAGGTTCAATTAATTTGCTTTTTCCTGTTGTTCTATCTAAAACCAAAGTTCCCAAATATATTTTTCTGGTATTTTCTCTGTTGCTGTTTATCTTCCCACCAAGGGCACCTAGCATAATGTTAAGTTGTCAAGCTGTCCCAATACACTGCTCAGATAAGGAATGGCTGTTATATTTTTACTCAGATCTTGAAGAAAACTAACAAGCAACTTGTCAGGATTTGATTGCATGCTGGGCATAAATATCTTCTAATCATCCTGTGGATTTTTGGGCTTGTGCTTTGGCCAGTGATGTGGAAGCAGATTATCAGCAATTACAGGTAGTTTTTAATGGCAATCTGAGAAGCTGAAACACGAAACAACCTCCAGATCTCAGCTGTGGGCAGGTGGATGATGAAGAGTTAAGCAGTCATTTCTTCAATATGGAGAGTTAGTCCTGTGGTTTACACCAAATCCTTTCAAATACAGATACATAGAATTAAGCACCCAAATCTACAGTCACATATTTTTCTGTCTGCCTTCAATGAAATAAAACAACTTTAGATTAGATATTTTTTGCTATAGTTTTCCAGTGCAATTCATCTAGAGCTTGCCAAAGAGCAGATGTAGTTCCTCATAGGGATGGTTCTTCACCTCTCAGATTTCTTTACCTAATGGAGGGGCACCTTACAGATGCGTGGACCAGGGTCTGTCTCGGGCTGGGACCACAAGGACTCCCTGGGACAAGGGGTGGCAGGGCAGGGCTGTGGCAGCCCTGCATCCTGCCTCACTGGACAGAGCCTGACAGCCCCAGGCAAGGCTGAAATGGGGTTCTAGTCAGGCTAGGATGAGCCCCAGGGTGGGCCAGGCAGGGCCAGTAAGGCTTGGTAATGGCCCCAGAGCCCTGAAAATATAACGAGGTTTCCAGATATCTCTCTGTTCTATACTTACTTTAGCACTAACTTCAAGGAACTTGTACCCACATGGGTTAAATTTCTACTCATTGAACAGTACTGTTTTGATCCAGATGGACTCTGTCACCCATGTAACACAAAGAGCATTATAGCCTTTCCCCTGCCCCACATGAAAGGCAGTGCCATTATCTAGGACTTGTAGGTCTCTCTAATGTAAGAATTTGAATTCAGGATTTTGAGTAGGTATACTTTAGAAATACCTGTATCCATGAACATTGACAGATTGATTTGCCTTAAGCCATTTCTTGAAAGGAGCCTTGAAGTGCTTCCATCTGAACATGGAGATTTTGCTATTAAGTTTTCATTTTTCTCAAGGTCACTCAATGGCTCTCTTATAAATGTTATCTGAGAATATGTTGTTTATTTTATTCTTATGGGTGGTATCTTTTCTATTTTTCCTGTAATTAGAGATATGTGAATGCAAATAGAAGAACAAATCTGACAAAGCCTCAATTAAAATCCTAACAATTAACTAATTCTAATTAAAGAAAGTTAACTAATTCTGACACTAAAAAAAGCTGAAGTTCTTGTGGTTCTAATTTTCTGATAGGCTCCATCACATTCAGAATTATTGCCTAAAGCTGTAAAACTAGAGTGTGTACTCCCATAACAAACCAAGAACATAACAAAGGACAAGACAGTCCCTTTTTTTTTACTCTGAGTGCATACATGCAAATATAACATTTTCTTACAGTTGAATTTTGTAATATTTTTAACCAACGAGGTTTCATTGGTTAAATGATCAAGGAGAGACACTGTCAGATAGAATTTACTCACACTACAACCTCTAAAGTCAAGAAGCGACATAACAGCTCAGTAAGGAATTGGACCAATAACATTAAAATTGTTGATACGTTACATTTTACTAGTTTATGGGCAAATTAATTATGTATACTTAAGACATCCTGTAGTCTTTTACTCCCTAAGATTTTTTCATACAAGTGAATAGAAGGGAAAATGCCAGGGAATATAACAGCCCTATTCCTGAAGAGCTCTGAGATACGAAATGCCGGTCCCTGTTCTCAAAACAGCATTTGAGTAGCATATAAATGAACCAAATAAGTCTGTTGTCTTCCCAAATGAGGCAATAAATGCTGTTGTCTTGGAGCATAGAAACAGTACATTTATTTTCACATTTGTGAAATAGCAAGCATTTATTTAGATGCATGTCATTAGGGCTAAGTGAATGGTCTGTAACCAGACAGGAGAAGGAGAGCTACCCATTCAGAATTCAAGGGCTTAAGCTGTATTACTCCAGATAGAATGTCACTAATATTTCTGAATATTTTATTATCTTTAGGAATGAACACAAGTTCATCTATCTGCTAGTTACATAACACTGTCACTCTTACAAAAATAGAAAGTACAAAATCTCTGCAAAATGTATAGCTGCCCACAGTGTTCCAGTTTATGGGCTCAGTCCTCCAACGCAATGAGCACTTTGGTCCCAGTCCAGCAAACTGCTCAAATTTTTGCTTAACGGTATGCACGTGAATAACTCTGTTATACTAAACTGCTACTATAGCTAAATAGAAGAGTCACAAGGTCCTGATATCTGTCGTAGATGACATGTCTTCTTCACTGTCTCTGAAATGTTAGCATTACACTTACCTAATTGACTGAGGTTTTATACACCACCATTCATAAAAGTTAGTCTATAACGTGCCATGTTCTAGTGTAAGAGGACTACAAAATGGGTAAACAGATTCTTTTTCCTCTTACCAGTTTCTTCCAGGAGGAGATGCTTCCAGGAGCTTGAGGTGATGATTAGAATTTGAAGCAGGGGCTAGAGAAGCTATAGTTTCCCTCTCTCCACTACCTGTGTAAAATGCAATGTATGCTGGACATTGACCTTTGCAGAAAAGGTGAATGCAAAGCTTGTCACCAACTGTGCTGGTTGGCAGAGTTGAGATTGTTACAGTCGAAATGGCTTATGCTGCATTCATCAAATACAATACTGAGGCTTCTCCAGCGCTCTTGCCCTTGGAGTTTCCAAAAACGTTCAGTATGACCCAGCCAGTACTCTTGCCCATATCAGTGTGATTCTTTTTCTCCCTATGCCATTTGACCTCTTACCATCTGAAAGTTTCAAATCCCTGTCAGATTTGGCCTTTGATGACACTCGAGTAGTTTATCATCACGTGAATTGTGCTTTGTGCTGCACGTTACCATTACTAATACTTCATCAACATTTTGCGTATCTCACATGATGAATGTGGGCTAATGCGTTATCCCATTTTCTGTGTGCATCATGAAGCCAACTGCCTTCAATCAGCATTATTGCAGTCTCTGTTATTGCTTTCTTGCTATCTATCCATCCATATGACACATTTCCTACTCCAATCTCAATAAGAAAATACTAAGGGTTTTTAAAAATTCATACATCTCCAGAGCACTGTAGGTTACTTTTTACCTAAAACAATGTTCAGATGGCTGTCACAAAGAAAGTTAAAGTGAAATGTCAAAAGCTATAAGGATGAAAAGCTGCACATGGTAGATACAAGATTCAGCGCACGGTAACTCCCTCTTAATAAACAAGCAAAGATGTATTGGAAGGAAAATTTCCTTGCATTTGAAATTTAACTGCCAACCATCCACATCCTACACATAACTGTCAGAAAGGATGTCTAAATCTGTCCTCATTTAGAACATGTGTTGTGACAAGATTTGACAGTCTCTGAAAGAGCTATAATTACCACCTAAACATCCAGCATTTTGTCAACTGCGATCATGTTTAGGGAAAGCATTTATTTCACAAAAAAAAACTAGCAGTTTTTCTTTCTTCTGAATGAGATGACAGATTTATTTTTTTTCTTTTCTCATTAGGGGTTGCAAGGCAGATTTAAGGATTTTTTGTTGTTTCTTTTTTTCTTTTCAGTATTCTTCCAGTGACAGAAGTTGGAACTTTTCAGATTAGGAGATGAATGATTAGCTTGAGGAAACCAATAGCAATTTAACAGAAATACCATAAGGACATTACCAAGATACTGACACCACTGAAAATTTGTGAACGTCAGGCCGGTTTTGATAGGCGCTCCACTGAATATCACAACAGGAACAGAGGTGAAAAAGGGGGAAGAGTATCCTACTATTTGCTACTTTGTTCCTCTGAACAAATGTGATGTAGTTTTAATCCTGTGCATATAGTACTCCTAATGCAACCACAAATGTTTGTGCAGGATGGAGATGGGAGCCGTTGGCATGAGAGCAGAAAGAACATTTTGGATGAGGGAAATGAGACCCATCTCTTGGGCATTAACAGTCTATACAGCTGGGACTGCAACTAATGCAAAACTGATTAACTCCCCTGATGGTTCAGAAGCACACAAACTTACCAGTCCTAGGAGTTTATGTCTCATTGCTTTCTTGAAGTATTCAATGCTGAAAGTCACCACTACTAGAACAAACAGTCCCCAGCAGTATTGCTTTAATTCACTCTGGCAGCATTCATGGTTCTTCTGTGTTTATTTACCAAGAACTATCCAGCAATCAAATTTTATTCACGGGAATGTTCACAAAATTAAACAACAATCTGTGCTTTCGAGAATGTTGATACTAGAACTGATCTTTTTTTCATATGTGATGGATGTAGGGATATGGAAGCAGGGATATGGAAGCAGGACTGCATCTAAAGAACAGGTGTCCCCATATTCAGATCTACTCTTGCTTGCCTGGCTTGCCCTTGCCAGGTGCACTGTTGGTTAGACGTGTTTGCCACTTGGCATGTATGTACTATGCTGCCATGGACTTTCTAATGAAGAACATGGTACACTCTACTTCTTTTGGGTAGAGGGATTAGTAAACATACTAAACATTTCCTCTTGGCTGGAGCTTGATTTGGAAATGAACTAGAAGCTAAAAGATTTGCTGTACAAGTGAGAGCACAAGTTTGGATTAAGTAACCTTCTCCACCCATTCAGTCCTAATTGCAGGACTCCTATATGCTATATGCTTTATTTAACTGACAATAAAAGCTCTCTTACACTCAAATCACAGTTATCATTAATTCTTTCTCACACAGACAGTTGTCCATAATGGGTGTCCACAGTAATAATAGAATCATAGAATGGTAAGGGTTGGAAGTGACCTTTAGAGATCATCTAGTCCAATGGCCACACTGCGTCACCAGTCCAAAGCTCAGCTTCAGTTCAAACAATAAGCCATGAAATAATAATCTGACACCCTTAAAAACAGAAAGAAGGAGCCTCACAAACTGCTGCTATTTGTCAGATACATTTCCTTGAATATAACTGAAAAGTACAGTCCAACGTCTCTGAATGACCATTAGTAGACTGCTTCGTATTAGAGAAGTGGAGGTGGAGATTGACAGATGGTTCCACAATCAGTACAGGCCTCCTCCAGTGAAACTGATATGCCTTGGACCCTGGTAACAAATAAGCATGAGGCATTGACAATGGGGGACATAGATGAGCAAGGTCCAGAAGGAGAAAACCCAGCAAACCATCAGCACCATCTGCTGCTCCACCAGCAACAGGCAATGGGCACCGTAAAAAAGAAGTGACAAGTGCTTGTTGTGGGTAACTCATTGCTAAGAGGCCTGAAGAGACCCATCTGTCTTTGGGACAAGGAGTCACAAGAGGTGTGCTGTCTGCTGGGACTCAAGCGGGACAGAGAACTTCTGGAGACAGTCCATCACAGGGACACCAAGATGATCAGGGGACTGGAGCACCTTCCTTGTGAGGAAAGGCTGCGGAAACTGGGGCTGTTTAGTCTAGAAAAGAGGAGACTGGGTGGGGGGGATCCCATTAATCTTTACAAGTATATAAATGATGGAAATCAAGAGGTTGGGACATCCTTTTGTTTTCTGTTGTATCTGGCAACAGGACAAGGGGTAATGGAATGAAGCTGGAACACAAAAAGTTCCATTTAAATATAAGGAAAAATTATTTTACTGTGAGGGTGAGGGAGCCCTGGCACAGGCTGCCCAGAGGGGGGTTATGAAATCTCCTTCTCTGGAGGTCTTCAAGACCACCCTGGACACATTCCTATGTGACCTGATCTAAGTGGACCTGCTTTGGCAAAGGGGTTAGACTAGAAGATCTCTAAAGGTACCTTCCAAACCCTACCATTCTGTGATTCTGTGGTTGTATGATTCTATGAATGTTGGCGGCATTTGATAAGACATCAGAAGATGCTTAAAGAAGTAGAATAAATTAATGTATCTGTCAGCTTTTACATGTTTATGCTGAGATACTGGCAACCAGTACATTTTTTTTAGGAATATCTTTAAACAATGGAAAACTTATTTCAGGAAACAAGTAAATAAATGCATCATAGACCTGAATTAGTTATTGAGGCACACAAAATTACTACTACTAGTCCATTTAGATTTGTTTAATATCTGCTCATAAATCAGTCTCAGTTAGTTGAAGCAACTAAAAGGAAGGGAGTTGGGTGGGACATTTTTGCATCTGTCTCAGATCATATATCTCTTACATGTTCGGAACTTTCCAACATTTTTGCATTTTAGTGTTGTTTGCTTAGCATTCTCCTACATACATGCTCTCCTTCCTCTATTATATATAATGCAGTAGATTTTCTGAGTTCTACCTCTAAGCGACTACTAAGGTGAATGGAAGCTGGAAGAGAAAGTGTTAGAAATATAGGACAAATTTAGACACTGATATTGTGGTTAGATATTAATCATCTTCAAGTGCCTTTGTAACTGAAGAGGATGTCTCAAGTTTCTTCAGCTAGTAACACCTTCCAGAGAAACAATAGTTTCATTATCTGTCTATTGATCTGCACTATGCAGATTTTAAACACTTGCATCCTCAATGACAAAAAAAAGGAAATAGCTATGGTAGAAGGAAGCTGGAAAAGAGAAATGCTAGCACAAGATGGGGAATAGAAGTACTTTTTGTGGGAGTAAAAGTAAGAAAGAAGCACCCAGAATACATGTGGAAACCTAGGAGAAAGTGCAGGGAGTTCTTGACAGGGAAGTGGACAGAAGGAGGCAGGAGATTTCAGGAAATTTTTTAAATGGATGGGACAGAAAGTGACACACTGGAACCTCAAGAAGTCTGATAAAAGCAATGCTTGGCACCTTCAGCAACTGCAAAGTGAATGGCAGAACTCCTTCAATGTCAGGAGTCAAAACCTCAGAATTTATAGTCATAGGTATTATGAATGAGTATCTATAAAGGACAAATTACAGGAAAAAAAAAAAGATTTTACAGATTCTAAGTAGGCTGCCTTTCTTTTGAAAGGAAGGAAAGACAGTTTTGCTCTTTACTGGTAAACAATGAGCAATTAAAAAAATTGACCAAAGTTTACCTTTCTAATCAGCTAACACCTATGCAGTACAATAATTTAACAAAATATTGGTTTTTCCCCTCTACCTTTACATTTTTATGATTCCTTGTATATATCTACAAATTCTGACAGAATATCACCCTGCAGTAGAAGTAAATCCAGGAGAAGACAGCAAGCAGAAATTTGTGCAAGGTTTGTTCTGAGAATATTTCACCTCATGATTCTGTTATCTGTTAAGGTAGACAATTAATATAAAACTGTATGGCATACTTCCAAGCCTTTCCAGATGCTAATTTGGCATTACCCCTGGGTAATGTGTGGTTAGCTAAGCAGGGAGAAGGACAAACCCTTTTGTGTGTGAACCTATGCAGCCAGGTCAAGGAGCAAAATTAGAAGAGATCCTGCCTGTTCTAAAATATCATCCTAACTACAGTCAAATAAAAGAGTTTGAACTTGAATAGGAGCGTCTGTTAAAATTTTAACCGTGTAGTTATGAAAAATTTAAAGAAACCTTAAAAAAATACAGTTAAAATTCCATCTCCTTCACCAGGAGGGTTTTAATGACTACAGCCATTAATGATGGAGAATAGCTGTGCTAACGTTTATGTGCTTATTACTTCAGTGTCATAGGCTTTAGTAATCAGTATTTGCATTTAGCTTTTGAGATCAGAAATACACTGCACCATTTCTTCTGAGTGCAGCTTTTTCCTAATACTGAACAGTAAGCATTTGGTTGTAAAATAAGACTAAAATAGCTGTTTTGATGCTTATATGGATGGAGTTGTGCAGCTCTGAATGCTAATGAGCTGGAGGTAAAGAATGTTTCCTCTTGTGGGAGTTTGATAAATGTACTAGCTGAAGCTAAAAATAACCAGCTGACCTGCCCTTATCACAATAACATTGTGGAACTTGTTTCTCCTTGCATGATTGAAAGCAGGTAATGCTTTTCATCACCAGCCATACATTTTTAAGACAGAAAGAGGAAGTTTTGCTCATCTAGAAACTAGTTTAATGCTAAGATACCATTATTTATGTATCTGATGTTGGAAACCTGATTTGTAAATATGCACATAAAGATCATTCAAACATAAGAGTCAATTCGGGAATTCTCCAATTGTTCTTTGTAACAAAACACTGCTGTATTATCCATGCTTAGCATTCTCTTGGGTTGCTGTGATACAAAGAGGCTAACTTTAAGTGAACTGGTGTCAGCATGCTAATAGTCATTAGAGCAGCACAGAGAGCTGGGTATTAGCTGTTCTGAGGTTTATGCAAAGGTCAGTTTTGGTGCTTTTCAGAGGCCTCAGCTAAATGTCCTTGCAAGAAATCTCCATGTGAGATAAAAAGCTGATCCCTAGGGAGTAAAAGACTTATTCTCTGATCTTCACAAACATGCTGGAGAAGAGACGAATTGGGAAATTAAAAAAAAAAAAAAAAAAAAAAAAGACATCAATAACAATTTCAGATTCAGAATGGGCCAACAATGGATTAACAAGTAAGAAATTGCATTTAAACTGGAGCAAGTTTGTTTGAAATCATAGAATGGTAGCGGTTGGAAGGGACCTTTAAAGATCATCTAGTGCAACCCCCCTGCTGAAGCAGGTTCACCTAGATCAGGTCACACAGGAATGTTTCCAGGCAGGTCTTGAAAACCTCCAAGGAAGGAGACTCCACAATCCCTCTGGGTAGCTTGTGCCAGGGCTCCCTCACCCTCACAGTGAAATAGTTTTTCCTTATGTTTAAATGGAACTTTTTGTGTTCCAGCTTCATCCCATTACCTCTTGTCCTGTTGCTAGCTACCATAGAAAAAAGGGATGTCCCAACCTCCTGACACCCACCATTTAGATATTTGTAAATATTAATGAGATCCTCTCTCAGTCTCCTCTAGACTAAACAGCCCCAGTTCCTGCAGCCTTTCCTTGTATGAAAGATGTTCCAGTCCCCTGATCATCTTGATGGCCTTGTGCTGGACTCTCTCCAGAAGTTCCCTGTCCCTCTTGAGCTGGGGAGCCCAGAACTGGACACAGGACTCCAGATGAGGCCTCACCAAGGCAGAGTAGAGGGAGAGAAGAACCTCCCGTGACCTGCTGGCCACACTCTTCTTGATGCACCCCAGGATGCCATTGGCCTTTTCTCAAATATGTTTGTCTCACATGAATTCCCTTATTTCAGGATGACTTAGCTGGCATTTGAAAAAAGTTCCACCTTCCATTTAGCCACTAAACTGCAGGGAATGCAGCTGCTGTTGTTTGTTGTTCTTAAACACAGCGGTGATGGTATTCTAGGACTATAAAAAGATGACTATACAAATGCACTGGCAACAAATTTGTTTTGAATTCTGTTCTGCATTTGTCCTCTCTAAGATGAAACTCATCTTTATTGCATTCTCAGGTTTTTATGTAAGACACAATAAACAGGAAATTAATCTTTTGACGCCATGTGTCAACAACATTAAGCGTAATGCAATTTCTTTTTGTAAAATGTTATAGGTGCTGGATTTTAGAGAGCAAAGTATGTGTCATAGAAAAATAGATCAGCTTTGCCTTGTCTTACTTGAAAGAAGTTTTGCTTTATTATTGCTCTCAGAAGCCTCTAAAGACTATGCTTACACAACTTCCCATGACATCAATTCTAGTACTTAGTAACCCTTACCCCAAGAGTGTACTTGCCTAATTTAAACTTTCTCTGCTGCTGCTTTGAAGAAGAGCCGAGTCAGTTCAGTGACTCATTGTCACCTATAAGAGGGACATTTCCCTCTACCAAAAAAACTCTCAAAGCCACTGACCACACAGCCTCCATGGTGACCTTCTGGAACTATCAGCAAATGCTGTGCAGATCCTCAGTTTACAAAGCACAACCCATACAGCTTAGCAGCTTCCAGATTGCCTGCACTGTATTTGTGTAAAACTTCTCTGTCTTTGACAAGACGGGTCACTAGTAGTTTACTAGTGACAACATAAGCCACACACCATGTTACATGAAAGTAGACGAACTTGTTGGTAAAACATTACACGGTTTCTTGGGTTTTTTTGGTAAGAAAAAAGAAAAGATTGTGGTTTGAAGGACTGGAAAGGAAAATCGGCGTGTAAAATAAACAGAATATCACCTACAATCATTACAGACCATTCATTGGGAAAGCTGCATATGGATATTTCATTGCATTCCTATGGTAACTTCTTCCTTTAGATTCTCTTTTTCTCTCCCTTGCTCCCTTTGTTCATGTATAGAATAGAGGTTTCCCATTCACCTAATGTTTTAATGCATTCAAGCTCCCACATCAATTTCTTAATACATTCTCTTTGAGGTGTTTGATATTCCACATATTAAACATAATAGAAAATATACATCTCATTAAGCCTGTAATCTCCAGTGTATTCTTTGTTGGAGAACAAACTTTGGATCCTTCAAGGTGAAGGTTATGAGAAAGAGATAGGCTTTATCTTGCCCAGTAATCATATGAAGAGAAGCTCCTCTTTCCCCTGTCTTCCAGGTATGTACATGTTCATTTAAGCACCCTCTCTCACAGCTTAAGCTCCAGAATTCTTGTCCAATCACCAGTGATTGTACAAGGAATTTATTTCATTTTTACTTCTATATATTTATCCACTTGATAAGTGTCAGTATATGAGCTTGTAGACCACAATGGAACTCTGCCTGCTTCTGTGAGTTTTAACAACTCTTAGATATTTTTGCCTTTAAGAGACTTTATTCAGTTTAATTAAGAATCATATTCCCTAAGATCAATTACCCTGTACAGAGTAACTGTCAAATCTTCAAATAAAAAAAAAAAAAAAAAAAAAAATCACATGTAAATTTCTTCATCTTTTCTAAAGCTTTACTTTCTTCATATAAAACTAACTGCAATTTTTGATTAAATAGAAGATACTTCCTTTGGGTTGAAATATCTATTTTTCCATAATGTTTCTGCATTCTCTTTTGAAGATTAGGATTAAATGTAATTTTTAAACTTTAGAAGGCAAATTCTGATTCTTACTCCTCAGTGGTCATGCCCTATCATCCTTGATTCATCTAGACTCAGTAGTGATTGGCTGTTGGCAAAGTTATTTGAGATTTCTTAGAATGAATTTAGTATATAGATTCATTTAAGTGTAAGCTCTGAGGAAAGAAATAACTCTCACACTCAGGCAGGACCTTCCTGCAAACAGGAATTAAAAGGATTGAATGGAAGAAAATAAAAGGCTGGAGATTTTGCAATTCAAAGTGCAGTTTCTTGAAAGACTGCCCTTGGAAGTTCCACAGTCAAGTATGATAGTGTTTCACATACAGGACAGAGCTTAACAGGCTTTGATTTATTTATATGAACAAAAACATTTTCTAAAAGCTGTAAACAAGTAACCTGATAGAGTAATTAGTCATGCAATAGAGAATTGGTCTTCCTTAGTTTATTTTCATCAGTCATATTAATCACTACAGAGCAGATGTATTAAGGATGATCCAAGGTTAAAGCAAAGGATAGAAAATAATCAGCTGGAGCAGTAGCTGATAACCTGAAGAATTTACTGATTTATAATTCTGTGAGTGCCTGTTGTGAGTTTCAGCATCAACTTCATGCAAGTCTATTTCCCTTTAATCAGTCAGTCTCTGATCATGGTGATGTTTACTTTGCATTAATTTTATCTGCCTTTGGAGGTAATGTAACTGTGATAATAGCCAATTAGTTTTGCACCATCAAGAAGGACAATGAATTGTGACTTGGCAAAACAAAGATAAAATTAACCATTTGCCTAAATGGTGCTGTTTATTCTTGTTTTCTCATAAGGCTTCTTCTGTAATGTTCAGCTCCATGAGCAAAAGAGCTTAGGATATGCAAGTTTACCTAAAGTAAAACGTGTTCTGAAATGAATACTACACTAATGTAGAAACACTGCCCAGAATTCAATGCTCGTTTTCCACAAGCCGTTAGATCCATCTAAAGATTGTATTTCACACACATGAATAAATGATGCAGTGAGAAATAAGCTGGCAGTTCAGTTCTTGTGGCTAAGTCTTTTTAAATAAGTAGTAAATTGGGTTGGGTGGGGAATGCTTTTTTGACACAGATAAACCAGCACTTTTAAAACCTATTATTCCAAGTCTTTTGCTCAGAAACCACTGGAGCCCAACTCAAATCACTAGATAGAAAAGATTACAAACTTTCTTTTTTAATTATAATAACACTTCTAAGGAAGAAATCTAACACACAGTGGCTTCACAGAAATGCAACTACTGCTATGATACAGGTAACTTGTAATTCATATTCACAAGGAAGAAATAAGCATTTTTGAGATTCTTTTAGAGCAGTGTCACAGACCCAGTGATTTGGTTGATAAAAAAAATCACAATGACCAAAGGAAAGCCAAAAAATTAAAACAAAAACCCCACTAATCACAGAATCACAGAATCCTGAGGATTGGAAGGCACTTTGAAAGATTATCTAGTCCAATCGCCCTGCCAGAGCAGGACCTCCTAGGATAGGTCACACAGGAACTCATCCAGGTGGGTTTTGAATGTTGCCAGAGGAGACTCAACAACCCATCTGAGCAGCCTGTTCCAGTGTTCTGTCACCCTCATAGTGACGAAATTCTTCCTTGTATTTCTTTGGAACCTCTTATGTTCCAGCTTGTACCCATTGCCCCTTGTCATATCATTGGACATCAATGAGAATAGCCTGGCTCCATCCTCCTGACACCTGCCCTTTATGTATTTGTAAATATTAATGAGGTCACCCCTCAATCTCCTCTTCTCCAAGCTGAAGAGCCCCAGCTCATTCAGCCTTTCATCATAAGACGCTCCACTCCTTTAATCAACTTTGTGGCCCTGTGCTGAACCCTCTCCAGCAGCTCCCTGTCCTTCTTGAACTGAGGGGCCCAGAATTAAATCAATCCAAGGAAGAAAACCTAAACCTAAACTTAATGAGAATAGATGTTTTCTCTGACAAATGATACTAAAGAAAGGGAGAATAATGTAAACTAGATTGATCTGTAATCATCAGAATAAAAGAGCACAGAGCAATAAAAAATAAAAAATAAAGAGAAACCAGAGGTAAAAAAGAAATAATTTTATAAACAGTACTGAGGTGGGGACTGAGCACTGGTCTACTACTGAACAAAGAATGTCAACAGGCTTTAAGTCTTTTTTAAATTAATTGAACTTGAGTCTTCTTAGTAAAGGCCTAGAAAATTAATACCAGTAACATGGAAATACATTTTTGGTGTTAAGAGTATGGAAAGGACAGGTAAGAAAGTACTTAACTTGAAATATTTCAGATAAAACCAGTCTGATGAACTTCCTCACATACACAAACACCTAATCAACTGCAAAATCATTAACAAGTGTATTTAGAAACTCATGAAGGAAAGTGTACTTTCTATAAGACTTAAAAAGAGGTATGCATAACACCTATATTTAAAAAAAATAATTAAGGGTTGATACACTTATTAACTTCAGTATTCAGAATAATTATTAAATAAAGCAAAGAAGCAACGTTTAAGGCCCAGAACTGTTTATTAAAAAAATGCAGGCAAAAGATTTTTTTTTAAACAAAGAAATTACTCTTTTTTTTGTCATATTAGACTGTTTTCCTTTAAAACAGGCGTTGCTCTTGCAGGAAAGGAAACTGATTTCCTAAATATTAGGATAATAAGGTAATCACACTGTCCAGTATACTCTTTCATGGAGCCAAGACAAACATGCTCCAGAGGAAACTGCCAAAAGTAGGTGCAAACTGTTTGAGTACAATACCTAAAAACACATTTATCCCTGGTTCACTGTCAAAATGAAGGGACATGTGGCCTGTCTCATGCTCTAATATATATCTTTTCCAGCCTGGATGGTGAAATAGAGACTACAGTTATTGTATCTGAGGAAAAGGCATTCCCCACCCAACTCAATTATGATGTCAGGAGGTTGGGGCATCCCTTTTTCCTGTTGTATTTAGTGACAGGACAAGAGGTAATGGAAAAAAGCTGGAACACAAGAAGTTCCATTAAAAAAAATTTTTAAAAAAAAGTGAGAGTGAGGGAGCCCTGGAACAGGCTGCCCAGGGAGGGTGTGGAGTCTCCTTCCTGGAGGTCTTCAAAACCCACCTGTAGGTGTTCCTGGGTAACCTGATCTAGATGAACCTGCTTCTGCAGGGGGGTTGGACTAGGTCTCTAAAGGTCCTTTCCAACCCCTACCATTCTGTGATACTATAAAAAGACAGATCTAGAAGGAACTATAAGCACACTGGAAGAGAAGATGACAACTCAAAGTTACATCACAGAATCTCAAGATCTGGAAGGGACCTCAAAAGTTCATCTAGTCCAAGGGAAACTTTAATAATAAAAAACCAGATTAAATAAAATTACAGAAGGAAAAATCTAAAACTTTGCAAAAGAAGTGAAAAAATGCCCAACATTAAGATAAAATTAGATTGAAATGAGAACTAAGAAGAGAGAACTATTAGAAGGTGAGCACGAGTTAGCAGTTTTATGTTGCTATGAAAAAGTCAAACATCACACTGGAATTAATTAACAGCAACAGAGACTGTAGGAGACCTGGCATAATATTCCTGCTCTGCTCAGATAGATTACATCATCTCCCAAGGTTGCCTCTATTACTCTTTATAATACTACCAGGTGCACTGTTACAATATTTGATTTATTTCAGCAAAATAGCTTCCCGTGAAATCATTCAGATATTGATTTAAAGCTGTAATTTTCAGAGAGGCCTAAGTATCCAACTACTACAGAATTCAGAAAAGTTTGGATGATGATGATTACTGAATAGTTCATGGGATGCTTGAGAACCTAGAGGGCACATAATTCCAGGAAAAAAAAAAAAATTAGTCATTTTTTAAAGTGAGACAAATGAATGTTGTAATAACTAATACTTGAATTAGCTCAGATTTTTTTCTTAACGATTTCAATTTGCAATATGTTCCTCTAGACCAATTCACTTTTGCTTTTCTGTAAGCTAACAAGTACATTTTGATCAATTTTTTCTTTGCTTGAAGCCCATGTTTCTCTGATAACTCCCACTGCTTCAGAAAGATGTTTCCCTCTCCCTTTATCCTCTGTATCTAAAACAAGGGTTTGGAAATGGCCAAGTCCATCTTTATTGAAACAGCTGATGTCTCTCATTTTTTAGAATAAACCATTTATTGTTCAAAAACAGTATTTTGGAACTAAGTCCATTTTTCAAAAGCTCTTTGAAATTTTATGTGTCTTCACACACAGCTTGGACACCAGTAGGAGCTTTAACTTGTAAGCAAAATAGTCACATTCCATAGCAATTATGAAATACAAGTTATTGACTGATATTAAAAAGAGTAGAAAAAAAAGAGAGAGAGAGAGAAAATCGATCCACAAAACTATGACAGGTTTTATTTTGACAGAATATTTTCCCTTAATAGGCAGATAAGGTCTATTACAGTTTCTTATTTTCGTCATAGAGAACATAGGATTACATGCAATGGATAGCCTAATGCTAAGAGCAGTGATCTGGGCAGAAGACAGCATAGTGTTTCTATACTAATGTTTAAAGGAGACAATGAAGAGAAAGTTGTTGCAGGTTATAAAGATAATTTGCTCTTTTAGAATACAGCCTAGGTTTTTAATCTAAATTTCATTCAGAGCCATTGACAAGGAGTCTGCTCAAAGAACGAAGCTTCTTACTAGAAGATCTGGAAATCTGTTTGAGGATATGCACCTCTGGAGCAATTCTGCAGCATTGGAAAAGATACCGTGGTAGCTATAGTAAACAGAGACTCATTCCGTTGATCTGAGCCAAATTTACCTTTCTGACTATTTCTGGGCACTGATGACAAATTCCTAATGCATGTTTGTATAGTAGTGTAAAGTGAAGGAGATTGCATGTTAGGAGAATATGTAGGAAAAAAAAAAAAAAGATAGTTTAAAACATAGAAGAGTATAAAAATAACTCCTGGGTTACTTTAAGAACAACTAGCTTTTCAATGGAGATTTGTGTCTTTCTAGCTAGCCTCTTAAAAACAAAACCACTCTGTTCTTCATGTGATATGGAAATACTGCAGTTTCAGCAGTTGGGTCAGGAGAATTTGATGTTGTTTTGATAAGTCATGGGAATGACAAATCAACGATCTGGATGAGAGGACAGCAAGTTGTCTGATGACACCAAACTGTGAGGACTGGCTGATTCCCCAGAAGGCTGTGCTGCCATTCAGCAGAATCTCAACCGGCTTGAGAGTTGGGCAGAGAGGAACCTCGTGAGATTCAACAAGGACAAGGGCAGAGTCCTGCATCTGGAGTCTTGTGTCCAGTTTTGGGCTCTCCAGCTCAAGAGGGACGGAGGACTTCTGGAGAGAGTCCAGCACAGGGTCACCAAGATGATCAGGGGACTGAAACATCTTCCTTATGAGAAAAAGATGTGAGAACTGGGGCTATTTAGTCTAGAAAAGAGAAGACTTGATGTGACTTGACCTAGGTGGACCTGCTTTGGCGGGGGGTTGGTCTAGATGGTCTCTAAAGGATCCTTCCAACCCCTACTATTCTGTGATTCTATGAGTAAATATTAATGCTTAAAGTGGTTGTGACCTATAAGTAAGTGTCTTAAAATGAGAGTGCATTAAACAAAATCAGCTCTGGCCCTTTAACTTCTCTATAAAGATAATTGCAAGGAAATCCAGTCCATGGTAAATCATGCTTTACTATCATGCTACAGAGATGAAGATTCCAGCACATTTGTATGAAGACAGACACCTGCCAAAACTGAAAGAGTAACACCTACAGCTTGCACTCAATAGCCTGAACTGGACAATAGCTTTTCTCAGATTATGTTCTTTTCAGGAAAAAATTAGGTGACAGTTCGTATACTTATGCAAAAAAAAAAAAACCCAAACAAAACAACAAAAAAAGCCAAACATCAGTCTAAGGGAGTGAACTGAATTCCTGAATCTGGAAAGAAATGGAAGAAACCCTAGTAACAAGATCTTTTTGAGCCAGAAACCTGAACATTCAGGATTTTGGTATTTTCACCAAGAAAAAAAAAAAAAAAAAGATATAAAAATGAAGCAGCCACTGAACTTCTCAGGAGAGTGGTATTCCACATGGAAAGCTTTTAAAAGCATTGGAACCAAACTGCCAATCCTTTTTAATGGCACTATTGTGAGAACCAGTGGTGCCCTCGGCACAAGAGCAGGCTTCCATGGCCACACTCGAAGTTCTCAGCATCTGATATTTCAGTTGGTTGTAATGAAAGAGAATGAGGATTTAAAAAAAAAAAAAAAAAAAGAAAAAAAGAAAACACATTAACGATTACACATAAGGAGTTAATGATTGAAGTAGATTGGTGGAAGACCCCTACCTCTTGGAAGATATCTTTTTTGCCTAATTGTCAAAATCCATTTACATGCACTTTTAAGAACTTGATACATGCTTCTAAAGAATAGGGAAAGATCTTTAAGCACTCACAGCTATAATTTAAAGTGACACATTTTTGCTTAGCAAATGGCTGTGAAAACAGAGGCATTGCTGCTCCTTCAGGTGTCTGTTACAGCCTTGTGTCCTGCCACTCCCACAGTGGAGGAGATGGCATATGCATATGGGTCTCAATTGCTTCTGTGTAAAGCCCANTGAAACATCTTCCTTATGAGAAAAAGATGTGAGAACTGGGGCTATTTAGTCTAGAAAAGAGAAGACTTGATGTGACTTGACCTAGGTGGACCTGCTTTGGCGGGGGGTTGGTCTAGATGGTCTCTAAAGGATCCTTCCAACTCCTACTATTCTGTGATTCTATGAGTAAATATTAATGCTTAAAGTGGTTGTGACCTATAAGTAAGTGTCTTAAAATGAGAGTGCATTAAACAAAATCAGCTCTGGCCCTTTAACTTCTCTATAAAGATAATTGCAAGGAAATCCAGTCCATGGTAAATCATGCTTTACTATCATGCTACAGAGATGAAGATTCCAGCACATTTGTATGAAGACAGACACCTGCCAAAACTGAAAGAGTAACACCTACAGCTTGCACTCAATAGCCTGAACTGGACAATAGCTTTTCTCAGATTATGTTCTTTTCAGGAAAAAATTAGGTGACAGTTCGTATACTTATGCAAAAAAAAAAAAACCCAAACAAAACAACAAAAAAAGCCAAACATCAGTCTAAGGGAGTGAACTGAATTCCTGAATCTGGAAAGAAATGGAAGAAACCCTAGTAACAAGATCTTTTTGAGCCAGAAACCTGAACATTCAGGATTTTGGTATTTTCACCAAGAAAAAAAAAAAAAAAAAGATATAAAAATGAAGCAGCCACTGAACTTCTCAGGAGAGTGGTATTCCACATGGAAAGCTTTTAAAAGCATTGGAACCAAACTGCCAATCCTTTTTAATGGCACTATTGTGAGAACCAGTGGTGCCCTCGGCACAAGAGCAGGCTTCCATGGCCACACTCGAAGTTCTCAGCATCTGATATTTCAGTTGGTTGTAATGAAAGAGAATGAGGATTTTAAAAAAAAAAAAAAAAAAGAAAAAAAGAAAACACATTAACGATTACACATAAGGAGTTAATGATTGAAGTAGATTGGTGGAAGACCCCTACCTCTTGGAAGATATCTTTTTTGCCTAATTGTCAAAATCCATTTACATGCACTTTTAAGAACTTGATACATGCTTCTAAAGAATAGGGAAAGATCTTTAAGCACTCACAGCTATAATTTAAAGTGACACATTTTTGCTTAGCAAATGGCTGTGAAAACAGAGGCATTGCTGCTCCTTCAGGTGTCTGTTACAGCCTTGTGTCCTGCCACTCCCACAGTGGAGGAGATGGCATATGCATATGGGTCTCAATTGCTTCTGTGTAAAGCCCATCAGTGTAGCTTAAACCATTGTGGTCAGCAGTGTCACATCTGCTGGGGAGGTAAGAACCTTCAGAGAAAGAAACTAGTAAATGGCAATGTTCTGTAAACATCTGATCTAGATTTCTTCAGCTGTGTTTGAGAAAATAAAGCGTGTTTTGCAGATCCATTAGGATTCAGTTGTGAAATCTCTAATGTCTGGACATTGGTGACTGCATGCATCTGAGAGTTACAGAAACACTGGAAATTAGGTTAGATTTTAGGTACATGTCAGTTTGTTGCCCATATCTCTCTAGTCCATCTAGTTGGTGTACTGTCTAAAATGCTTTCAAATAGAGCAATACTCAAAAAAAAACCCCACATATTACTATCGTTCTATGATTCTGTACAAAGCTATTTAATAGACCATTTCCTTACTTTATTGAAATAATTTAGATTGTGTGCATGGACTTCTATGCTCATCAACAGAGAGTTTCTGACTCATAAAATTAAAAACACATATGTAAATTGGCAGGACTACTTCTCATATTTTCTTGCAGTGATCTATTTCACTCCTTAGCTATCACACATCTCAATTAGACAAGGTATGGAGTGCGATATCTATGAATACACAACACTGCATTTTGAAATGACAGATATAACTTCCCCAAAACTTAAGTTATCTTCATAAAGCTATTTCAATTAAAAAAATAGAAACTGCCAGTCTTATCAGCAAAACCCATTTAGATCAGCTGCAATGCAGACAGGGACACAGTCCAATGACTCTCCACTAACCCCAAAATGTTTAGTCATTTTTAAAAGTAATACTTAGCTTTTGAATATTTAGTTCATTTTAGCAATACTGAACACCATCCAAAGTATATTGGGTCTGAACTGCTGTCCCACAAGGAGTTAACTAGAAACAAGAAAATAACTTTTCAGTCAAAGCCAGGGACTTTTACCAATGAACCCCAACCTGATCAGATAGCATGCAGTGTGCCCTGTATATGGTAGGGTATGCATACATTCGTCCTACATCAGTTAAAGGTGCTGGAGTTAGTAAGTCTGATCTGGCTATAGCCGAGTCACTGAATATTTTGCATCAGTTACAGCAGGATGGTACTGTTTGCTGTTGAATCAATTGAAAGTAAAATAAAAGTTCATACATAGTTTCCTTCTTGGTATATTTAATTCCTTCCCTGGCTTCTGTTTTCAAAGTATACAAACTTAATTGTCCTCAACCCAAGTTGGAAGATTCTCTTAATTTTACTTCTTGGCTTCTTCTTCACTCTTCTTTGTAAGCTCCATATAATGTATTTCTTTTTTTTTCCCCTCAGGTATCACTTATTCAGATGATTTCATTTAGTGAACCACACGATACCAAGAATGTTATTATTATATAGTAATTTCTATGGAAATAATATTTACTTATCAATAGCTTTACAAACAGAAAAGAATTGAGCAGGCTGATCTATAACTTTCCCAGCTACCAATGCTTAGTGTGATGAATTCTCAAGCACTATATTTACTTCCTCCCCACAAAAATAAAGTAACTTAAGCTGGGGAAGGGTCTTATGAGCAGTGGCTGAGGGAATTGGGGTTTTAGCCTGGAGAAAAAGAGGCTAAGGGGAGACTTTATCATTCTCTGCCATTACAGAAAGGAAGTTGTAGCAAGGTGAGGGTCAGTTTCTTCTCCCAAGTAGCAAGCAATAGGACAAGAGGAAATTAACTTATTTCAATAATGTAACCCAGACAGTTTGCCTCCCTAAATATCTAACCACATTTAGTGGATCTGCACTAAAACCAACTTCTAGCAGATACTAGAATATAGCTTTAATCTATGTTAGTGTGATAGTATTGCTTATCTAACAATACTACTCTCTAAGTGGGTGTGTATGGCTTTCAAGGATTCTGCCTGTTACATGAGAAATATCACTGTCCTGCACAATCAAAAGGCAAAGAGCAAAGTTGAAAGAGCAAAAATATTGATGAAAGCTCAGCATCTTTTAGCAGTAGAGAGATCTGCCAGTAACTTTTCATCATAGTACCTATATCTTGGACTACTCCTAGCTGCCTTTTTTTTTTTTTCTCTCCTTTTCTCCACATTTTTTTCCTTCAAAATATTAGTGAGCTGATAAAAATCCCTCCAGAACTGCACTGCCTTAACAGGATCTAGGACCAGTGCAGCGTTAGTACAGCATGACTTAGTAATTCTTCTTCTCTCCTAAATTGATCATAGTTCCTGTGTTGCAGTTCAAGAACACAAGGAAATTATATCCTTATAAGGGAAGCAGTTTTACAGTGAGTTTAGCCACTGCAAGCTAACAAAACAGTTTTTTGTGGACCCAGCATTGGTTGCTTATGGAAAGCCAGAAGGCTACACTGAAACAGAAAATAACTCAAAAACGAGCTGCAAAAAGGGGTGCAGGCTGCTCAGGAGCAGCAACTCAACAAGCACTTGAAGTAGCAGTAGGAAGAATAGTAAGCAATTTATTAAGTAGTAACTGACCATGTTGGCCCCAGATTTGGTGAAAAAACAAGTGGCAGGGGGTTTCTGGAATCAGGATCAGGTCCTTGACAGTCATCTCAGATTTATAGAAAAGACTAACCTTCAAGAAAGTGAAATTTGAGTCATATCCTCTAAAAGCCATTTGTTCAGTGGCTCAGTTATAGGAAAACATATTTGCTTTTACTTTTTGCATATATAACATTCCATTTGCATCAACATACATAATATTGCATCAATATGCCACTGCCAAAACTGCATTTGAAAAAAAAAGATGGAATAAACTGCCACCTAGAGTTAAATCCTTGATGTTAATGTTGGTTATGTTTACTTTCAAGATAGACAGCTTTAGTTTTACAATATTCAGGACGGAAGTATCATTAGTCAGCAGTCTTTGAACATCAAAGTGACTACAAATTTGTCAGATTGCAAATTGAATGTGATGATGTCCTTACATTCTTGACAGATATTGATCTATTTAAAAATCATTAAGGAACTAGAGATTATTACTAGCATGTTATTGTCACCCTATTAATGCTTATCAACAGAATGAGCAAGTATTACCAAAAACAAGGTGCCTTTCTTTTCTTGACAGTCATTTTCAGACCACTGGAAGTGCATACATATTAGCAAGTCTCCACAAATTCATTAGCTGCCTCATCTCAACATAGATGCATTTTTAAGCTAATAAATATCTACTGCCTCCTATACCTGCTGTAAGAATTCTGAATTTTATTTTCACATTTGTATTTAAACTATTAATTATGTTACATGGGTTGAATTGACCTTGGTTGACTGCCAAGTGTCCATGAAGCTGCTCTCACCTCCAGAACCAAAGCAAAAATAGATTTATTCTCCAGTTCAAGCCAGCAGCCACTGTCCATCCATTTATCCATTTCCTGTGAAGCAGGGCCACAGTATGCATAGCAGTTGCTTCAGAAGACAAATACTTGAATAATGAGTTCCTCGTTTCCATATCCCACACCCTCCTGCCCCTCAGCTTTCATTGCTGAGCATGACACCATATAGCATAGAATATTCCTTTGGTCAGTTCCAGACAGCTGTTCCAGCCTTCCCACCTCTTGTCATCCCCAGCCTGCTGGCTTTTGGCCAGGTAGGGTTGAAGACACAGCATCAATGCTGTGCAATAGCCAAAAGACTACTGTGCTGGCTACAAACACAAAGCACAGCACTATAGAGGCTGCTGAGGGGACGATAAATCCATTTCAACTAGACCCAGTACAAGTAACTTCAAAATTATGAGAAATCATTTGTTGTCCTGTAGAAAAGTAGTCTTTGCACAAAGGCAGTTCCAACAGTTGAAGACAGCAGTGGGAAAAATTATCATCCTAGTTATACACATTTGACTCTCGATAAAGATGGAAATCTAAGGTAGTCATTGACATCTAAATGATTAGAGACAAATTTGTTGGGAAACATAGTAAAGAAATCTTGGTTCTGAGGGCTTAACTTATTGGTGAAACAAGTTAGTGCATTAATAAAGAATGTCATTAATAAACCTGTCTGGTATACTTATCATGGTCAGATAACAAAGGATCCAAAATAATTAAGCCAGTCTTTCCTAATTAATAAGCTTTAACTACACATTTTCTCAGTAGTTTAGAAAATTACCTTAGCATAAATTGCATATAAGGAGGCTTGCACATCAGACTCAAAACAGAAGGATTCAAGGCTGTCTTAGTTTCAGTAGTAAGACTTAAGTTCTTCTAGAACTGACCTAGCTGAAATTAATTTTATATTCAGACTTACTGTCTGTGATGTTTGGCCTTCTAGACCACCATCCAAAGTGAAATGAAGAAAACATTTATGTCAGCAAAACCACTTTTTCCTGGTATAATCTGTCAGTCTAAAGTATCACTATAGAAGACGGTTATTTTTCCTTTAATAACATGAATAACTTCATTTAGAAGCGTTCATGATTATATTGCAGAATCACTTAGCAACCCTGCTCTAAATTGACCACAAATATAGGATACACAGCCAGGATATGATCTCTTTCCCAAAAAATATCAACATGTCTTTTTCCATCAACTTCTTCTGAAGAGTGCTAAATCCTGTTTGGCAGTCTACCATCCTGACCAAAATTATATACTCTCTATACTCTCCAATAATGGGAATTAAAACCACAGGGAGTTTGTTTCTACAGGTGGATAGCAATGGCTATTAACTACGTTAAAGTGGGTTCTTTTTGCATATTCATGGTATTGTCACTATATGCAAGAAGCACAATGTCTCTCTCTCCTGTAATATCTTACAGTAAGCCTCAAATCCACCAGTAAATTCTATTTCAGGCACTAGCCGACAGGTTACAACTATTTCACTTCCCATACAGAGATATGGTGCAGCATTAACTCTGTCATTAGCACTTCAGGAGCATTTGCATGTCATGTCATGCTGTTATCATTGCTATATCATACTAATGGTTTGTAAAGTCCTGCCACATCACAAATAATTAAATAGTTAAAAGTCCACATAAAGTTCAAGTCATTAGACATTTAAAGTGATGCATCTATTCTTGCAATTGAAGTACTGAGTTCTCATTACACAGAGAAAATGTGCAGTTCATCTTGTGTCAAATAATTATGTAAACAATAGTTTATATTGTAATAAATGACTACTTGCCAACTTCATAAGTCTGCTGTGCTTATCAGCTTTTTGAGCCTCTCATGCACAGCAATTCCTTTCCTTCCTACCCTCATAATTTTGTATAAGTCCTGTGACTGAAAAGAAGATTTAGACAAATAGTAATGGCAGATATTTCATACATTTGGAAATGTTTGTTTAGTTTCATTATCACTACAAGTCTTTAAACATAAAAGAGGCAATATTATAAGGGAAATTTCTTGTCTCCAGTAATTAAAGGATCCTGTTCTTCTGAGTGTATCTAGCATATTCAGAATCATAGCATCATTTAGTATCATTTGAAAGCACATGGTATGTAATATTTTCTTTTCCAAAATTTTAAATACATACTTTTACCACTGTAGATGATCAACATACAAGGTTCAAGGCAATACCTTACTTGGCTGTGAAAGTGACATTTATCACAGCAGTCAGTCTTGAAGGTCTCAGCACTATGCATAAATGCATGATTCTTCTCTAGAAGCAGATCATTATCAATTAACTGCAGATCTGCTTTCACCTACAGCATTTACAGACAAGTTTCTTCAAGTACTTGTGCAGTTCTATAAGTTCAAAGATAGCCAACTATCAAAGTAGTGAAAAGCATTATGGAAAAAGCATACATTTTTCTTCAGAAAAACAAAAGTCCTTAAAAAAAAAAAATCTGAGTTTCTAGCTGATCATGGCTTTTGTTTCTAAATCTTTGCCAAGACTGGATTCTAATTCTACTAGTAGTGCAGGTACCCTTCATTCAATAAGGAGTCTGAATACCTGCAAGATAATAAGTAGGAGGTATTCTACTGCTTTCTCCACCTCCCCTTCAATTTTTTCCCGTGCTACAGCAGAAACTTAACTCAACAATAAGTTAGTAGCAGATTTTTAGACAGAGAACTTGTTTTATTAGTTTTGTTCTGAGGTGTCAAGAGGGCTTCAGAAGAAATAGGATGGTAGCATAGAGAGAAACTGATAGTTCTGGCAAAGTTCTTTATCTATTGCGGTCAATGGTAAAGACATTAAGTTTCAAAGAAGAGGCATGATAAGGTTACACCAAGCTTTTCTCCATTATTATATTCCTAATAGAACTCACCAGGCCAAACTGAACATTTGTTGTTTCTGATACACATAGAAATAGCACGTTATAGAATCCACCACTACAAAATATTTTCCAGTTTGTTTAAGATATAGTAAAAGGCTTGAAAGAGCAATGCTCAGTATATTAAGCCAGCACTTAAGTAAACAGTGACTAATAGCTACAGCCAGGAAAGAAAAGTAAGTGAGCAAGTTTGCAAAGATTTTTGTGCCTATCAGCAGCTTTTTAGATTAGCAGAGATCTCCCATTACTTCCCCAAAATTAGGAGCATGTCCCTCTTCCCACATTTAATTGATACAATGAAATCTAAGATGGAGACTCACTAAGATTCCTTTTTATAGGCAACCTCTGTATTTGAACAAAACAAAAGAAAACCCAAGCTAGGAAGTTAAAGTAGCCAACAGATGAAGTCAGAAGTTGTTAAGGAGCAGCATAAGCAAGGCTGTCCCCTGAAAGAAGGTTTGCTGAGGATGAATGAGCACACCACAAGAAGGACCTCACCAACTGGGCACTGTCTCACCAGGCTACAGCAGGGCAAACAGAGCCAAGGCAGCAATAGTGATAAGCCCCAACTATTCAGCCATCATCACACAAAGTTAAGGTATCCAATTCAAATTTGACCCAGAAAAATCTAAACAAACCACCACACCCACAAATAGGATTGAAAAGGAATACACTTACAATGGCACTCCAACAGACTGCTCTCCTGAGCTAGAGCTTAAATGGAGGACGTGAGCCAGTGGCAGCAGCTATGTCGGTGAAGGTCCCAGGTGAGACTTCTCACAACAGTCGCAGCCTTTTCCTGCCCTGAGGGCCCCGACATGAACCATCTGACTTCACTCACCAGGAGAATTCCTCTGGTTACAGAATTAAAGTTATGCTGCTGAAAAAAAATAACTAAAATATTGCCTTGAATGGTTGAATTGATGTAATTAAACAACCAGACAGCCTCTGACATCCTCTCAGAAAGAGAATTTTTCTAAAAGATAATGGAACATAGGTATACATTTATAAACATCAGGAATACCAGCTGGGAATCAGACTGTGGAGAAAATACTTACTTGTTTCCCATTAGTTATAATCTGCATTGCAGCAGAGAATGTAATTTTTAAACTTCAAGAGGGTTTGTACCAGGCAACTGTGGTGATGATAAAAGACAGTAATCTTGAAAAAATTTTGACACAAATTTTATAATAAGTGTGGTTTTTGGCATTATTGTGTTTGACAGATAGCAACAGATGTATTTTCTGACTTTTAAATAATTTTGTGAATTTATACACCTATTAGTAGCTTTCTCATTTGATTGCAGATGCTTTTCTTTTTCATTTTTAGCCAGTTCTTCAGCTAAGTATAAAGGTAGAACCATCACTGTGGAAGATATAATGCACTAAATTAGGTCTCCTGGGACTTATATGGGAAAAAGAAAGATTAAGAGGAAATTCAGACAGATTGTTATAAAGTTGGCAAAATAGTCTCACGGTATTCCTGCTGTAATGTTAGAAGCTTGGGAGAGCATCAGAAACTACTACAGATTTTCATGAATAAACATCATTATAATTGGACTGACAGAGACAATGTAGAATGAGCTTCAGAACTGAAATGCTTATCAGTGACAACCTGTACTCAAAATCTAGGGATGGCAAAACTACTGTGGAAATAGCAGGCATCTATTGTATACTTAAGCCAAACGTTAATCATCCCTGAATACATATCCAGGGAATATGATCTGACTTCACATGAGACATTAAGTGGCGCATAATTCTTCAGCATTTGTTGGTCTTCCAATTTTGTAGTAGCTCAGAATCATATAATTAATCTAATATGTCTTTAGGAACCGATGCATTATGATGAAATGCATGAGCTTTAAGATGAACATGCTCAGAATTACTTATATATAATAATTGCTCATGGTCTTTATATTAAAAGCAGTATGAAAAAAATGAGGAAGAAGTGTCAGAAGGTAATGTGACTTTTTAAAGCTTTAATTTGGCTCTTTTTTTGTGTGCATTCCTCTGAAAATGACGGTTATGAAATGGTTCTGCTTCTGCAAGTTCCCCTTCTGGGAACCTAGGACCTGGTAGAATCAGTTACTGAGGTTTCTCAGTTGATATATACCCTCAAGTTCAGTTAAAAAAAAAATCGTATCTAGAGAGAGGAGAGCTACCACTAATGTTCATTAAAAAGAAAGACATGAAGAATGAAGACATTTTACATCTTATTTAAGAGAAGTGCTTCACTGATGTAAATACACTGGCCAGCTGACCAGCACACGTGTAAGTAAGCTACTCATACCATGTGCTTTGTCTTGTATAGCCAGCAGGTAAAATAAGATCTATTTAGGATATTCTGGGTGCAGAGGTATCTAGGTTATATTTGCAAATCACAGTAAACACTAGAGATATTGCTAGGGAAGGAGGTCAGCAAAGGTTTTGGAGAAGATCAAAGTTCTGCAGTGGATTTCACCTGGGCAACATGGGATTATTGCCAGAGTACATGCAGGACTAGGTAAAAAATCTGCTCAGAACCAAACTTTGATATTAATTGACAGTGTTTATATCAGCTTATTTTTCTCCTTATCATTTATAATCATGGTTTTAAGCATTTTTTTAATTTAAAATTTTAAAGAATGTGAAGTTTTTTAATTCTAAGTCTTGTGGCTGTGCTTCAACTGTTTTATTTTGAAATCTCATACCCTAACTGAAAGAGCAAACTGTATCTTTTATGACTTTTCTCCATTGTCTATTTTAGCCTTTGGACTTATGTAAATATATATATTTAGTTATAAAACAGCTAGACTGTAAGTATGTTTTTTATGATTTATGAACTATGGAATGCATTCATAGAGATTTAAATTTTCTCATTAGACTGCTTTATATATTATTGATATATAATGATCTTCCATGAGCTTTTACAGTAAAATATTTTAGAAAGTCCAACATTTCCATAAAGGTCCATGAAAGATCATGAACTCCATAAAAGCTTCTAACTTCTTAGTATATAAGTATACCACAACACACAAAAAAGCTGCATAATCCCCTTTTCACTGCTGTTTGCCTTTAAAGCAATAGTTTCATGCAGAGATTGTTATTATTTCCCAAAACATTCTCCATAATTCATTTAAAAGAGATAAATAGCCATCCTTATATATATCCTTAGTCTTTCAGAACCTGGAAAATATATTGCCAAAAGAAATGCCTGTCAATTAAAATGAGAGTAACAATAAACCAGTCTTTTCTCCTCCCAGTTTCACAGAGAAGAAAACTTCAATTATTCATCAAGCATTTTGAGTATATTTGCATATAGTATGACCAGAAAAGACCAAATTACAATTTACAACACATTTTTATAGTAGAGTTATATTCTATGCCAAATGCAGAGCGCCTTTTCTAGGCTACATCACACAAAAAAATCTAAAAGTAGTACGTAGCTATAGTACTGCTGTTGCTATGGGTGTTCTGCATGTTCCTTTTGACTTCTTTGTCCAGTTAAGATACACTATTAATATACAAGGACAATACAGACAATATAAGGCCATTCAAAATCATGAGTCAAAATCATGAGACCAGTCTACAAAAAATCTAATATTATTTTTACAAGGTTATGGGGGGAGTTTATTTCTTTTTATTTGCTTTTTTTTTTTGTCATTACATCACTTCTTAAAGTGTTCTCTTCAACCACAAAATTAAGAAACTTATGTTTCATGTGTATTCTGTTTTGGGTTTGTTTTTTTTTAAGAAAATCAAGGTCATGTAAGAGTAAGTTTAAGAGCTTTGATGAAAGGACCTGAGACACAGAGAGTCATAAGAAAGGGTAAACTTTTATACTGACATATAGTATTTGCCTTGGAAGTATCAGACAAACAAAAAACCACAAAACAAAAAAAAAACAACAGTCATAAAGTATCAAGTGAGGCACATCTGCAAAGTTTCATGCACTTTCAGTTCCTTTAAGCTGTACGATCTAGTGCTCTGGAGACCTTTGAAAGCGGTTGGGAGCAGTAAATCTCTGGTAGTTCAGGGAGGCTGACCTATGACTTCACAGGTGAAAATGGGTTGTGAAGCTTTTACAAATCTATCTTTAAACATTTCAGTTAGCAATCCAATTGCAGAGATCCCAGAGGGTGGAATACAAGGTAGCAGGGCTGGATGTATGTTCTTGCAACAGACTCTGCCTTCTTGGTGCTGCTGCTGCTGCCTGTACAGGCTGGAGGAAGGCAACAGGTATCACATGAAGGCAGGTATTCTAGGGACTTACCTGCATAACATCAAAGGCTACACATAATGGAGGACTTGGAAGTACTCTCAAGGTTGGTAAAAAAATAAGACATAAATCACCAGAGGGTGATGCGTATTGACCGTATCATAACATGCACCATCCAGTTTAGGCACAGGCCAAGAAAGCCCTTCTTTTCCACATCTGAGATATTTATACAGAATGTCCTCAAGGAATTTGCTCTACTGTCCAATAATGGATGTGCTTACACTACAACTTTTCCTTTAATCAGAACCTAGATAAGATTTCCATATTTTCCTTGGCCATTTTCCAAGCCTTGTAGGAACATAGTTATTTTTAGAACTGTAGTCCTAAGTTAATTTGGTTAGAATTAGCCAAAGGGCTCAAAGGTATTAATGGAAAACAGGAAGAGAGGTAAATATGTATGTGTGCACGCATGGACACTCACACATGTACAGATGAGCCCACATATTGAAATATTTGAAAATTTGTTTTCATATGAAAACCAATCTGAAAAGACAGTTAAAAACAAACTCTTCAGAAGTAATCTGTCAGAAGAACAGATGACTGTTTACTTGCTTTGGAAAATTTCCCTATCTCTATGAAAAAAAAAAAAAAAAGAAACCTAGCGTTAAGCTTATATAAGAAAAAAAACTTCTATAGTCACAGCAAGATACTTTAACTATATGCAAGTTCTAGCATAATGAGAGATTACCTATTTGTCAAGTGACAGCATTGGTGGTCTGTAATAAACACTAATATGGTATCACGTCAGAGATCAAAGACTCAGTCCTAAAAGACATAGAATAACTCATGAAATCATAATTACTGTTTTGATTAAATCCAGGCAGTTTGTCTAAAGCATTTTTTTTAAAGACATGCAAGCATTTCAAAGTAAACAGCTTTCTGAAAGCAAGACAGGAAATAAAAAAGTCCTTCCTCTTTCTACTTTGCGGCACACCTATTTTTTTATATGATATAAAAAGCATGTATCCAACCTACTAATTCATCCATCACAGTTTTCCTGCAGTACTACTGTTAGCTGCATCATACCAAAGTGGAAAAAGATTTCTCTTCCGTAAGTCACTTGCTTTGTGCTTAGTATCATATAAGCTATGACATGATTAAAGTGTGCAGGCTTTTAAGATGCATAACTTGAACTTACGGTTTTGCAGAATCGGGTCATGATTATACAATCAGTTTAATGTGATTAAATACTGCTGATTAAATGCTGCTGCCAAATGGGTGGCATGTGCTCCTAAACTTGCCTGACTGCGCTGGCTTGAAAGCCTCAGTGCTTCTACCAGCGTAAGGGTGGGAGTGAGCAACTGGGCACATGGAGAGACAAGAGTCAATTTGTGTCAGGTAAACGTGAGCATGTAGCCATTGCTGCAGGCCTCTAATTTGCAAGTTTGCAGTAGAGATGAAGTTTTAATTATTTCTGTGACATACTTCCTACAGTTGGGGTACTTTAAAAAGTGTATTTTCCTTATAAAAGAGGAGACTGAGGGGAGATCTTATTGACAAATATCTAAACAGTGAGTGTCAGGAGATTGGGACATCTCTTTTTTCTATAGTAGCTAGCAACAGGACAAGGGGTAATGGGATGAAGCTGGAACACAAAAAGTTCCACTTAAATAGAGGAAAAAAGTATTTTACTGTGAGAGTGATGAAGCCCTGGCACGGGCTGCCCAGACGGGTTGTGAAGTCACCTTCCTTGGAGATCTTCAAGACCTGCCTGGAGATGTTCCTATGCAACCTGATCTATGTGAACCTACTTCTGCAGAGGTTAGACTAGATTATCTCTAGAGGTCCTTTCCAACCCCTACCATTCTATGATTCTATAACTGTTGCCATTTTTAAGTAAACAACTTACAAATATTTATTATGGAGAAAGTACATCTTATTAGTTCAACTGTTGGATTTCAATGCAAAAACTTTCAAATGAATGCTAATGCCTACAGATGTCAAAACTGACCTTAGGACAATTTATGACCTGCATAACAAAGTTGTGTTTTCCCTTGCTCTTCTTGGAAGAGAAAGGCTTACCCCAAATACGTGCGAAATCAGTTAAGATTTAAAGCCTACAGCTTCTCTAATAATCTAGAGATACATAAAAACTGGAACCAAAAGTAAATTTGGAGTTGTGTCACCCACAAGAGTAAGTATAGTCTTACATATTAAAACCGAGACTATTGGAAAAAGATACAAGAGAGCATGTGGCCTACCTAGGCTGTGCCTAAAATCTTGAAAATTAGTCAGTCAGTAATCACAGTAGTAGGCATATGCATCTGAACCAACAAAATGTTATCTTAAAAGCAGCTTAAAATTAAATGCTATGTCTAATTGGAAAACAAATCACAAAGTGCCACTCAAACTATTGCATTCTGTATATTTAAAAGGATTTTTTTTCCACATCACTTTTGCAATCTTTTAATCAGCAGCTGTGTACTTTACGTACATGACGAGAATGTTAATTAAAAAGAAAAAATAGAAAAGTTCTGTGGAAATAGATGTAATTTAGCTTTCTCTGTCTCCAATGCAGCAATCCAATTCATTCTAGACTCATTTCATTTTCATTAATTCCACAACTGAAGTTTCTCTAGACATAATGTAAAGATTTAAGGAGTTTACAAAGCTATCACATCTTCTGTGTCATAGCCCAGTCCTGGCCATGTGCATCACAATGAATTAATGCAAATGTACTCACAGATTTTACCCGATGGAAGAGAAGAAAGATATTTTTCCTTAGTATCCCAGAAATAAATGTCCTTCAGAAATAAAGACCTGTCTCTTTAATAGTTATTTTTTGGGTATAGAATGTTAAAGTGATAAAGAAGTCTTCTGAGTTCTGTAAATCTCCAGATAATGAAGAAAAAATACAGATGATATCCTTTGAAATAATAATCTGCTTGAGGAGTGCTGTTTGGAATAGAGCTACCAATCAGTATGCAGGTTTCCAATCAGTGGGCAGGTTTCAGAAGATGACCAAATGTATTTTGGTCAAAATTCCAAAGAAACTTGAACATGTTTGCCTTAGTATTGTGCATTGAGTGGTTATAAAAGTAATTCCAATAGCAAAGTTAACGCATGCAAAATTTTTTGAAGGCTCAAAGTATTGAGAGTAACAACGATGGAAGGTTTTGAAGCAAAGGGTATTTGTATCACAAACAAGAAATACATCTTCTTTACTTCCCTGGCTTTCTAATGCTTTTAGGATTCACATACGTAAGCAATTCTGGGTCAAGAGGAAGGACAAAACTTGCTTGCTTAGAGGAGACTCTTTTATCATCACGTGGATCAGACACATGACTTCACAGACAACAGCTTTAGGTGAAACAACAAAACCAACCACAGGACCTGCCATAATGATGAATTGCAACTGTATTTGCTGTCTATTTAAAACTATTTCATATTTATTGAAAAGCTGTACAGTTTAAAGTGACAAAACAAACATTTCCTCTTTATTCACAATGATAAATTAGATCCAGAAGAGCCTTTGGTAGCTACCATTTGCCTTATCCCAGAACACCTTCCCTCCTGGAGATGGAAGCTCTTTGGCTTGATCGGAGGCAGAAGCTATAGCCTGACAGCTCTCTTGCTCCTCTGGGGTGGTACTCTCTCCAGGTACAAAGCAGAAGACATCAGCGCATACTCATGCTCAACTGTGAGAAAGAGAGGTATTTCTCTAAGGAATATGAAGATGTTGCCACACAGGACATAAGAGCAAATAGGAGGAGGGAAACATATTTCCACTATGAAAAAGGAGAACTATTAAGTCCAGACATTGCAGGATGAGGGCCAAAAAAAATTGGCACGAGGTGAACAGAGAAGAGTATAGATGGATGAAGATGAATACTAGGAGACTTTGCAGGGCAGATGTTTATTTCCATAGATGAATGTAGCTGGGACTGCGATTTTTTTTCTTTACTCTTACAAATGCACAATATTATTCTAACTTAGTTTTGTTTCTTTCCATTCATATATTTTTTAATTGTATGTCCATTGGACTGCTCCAGAAAGGTGCAAGAAAAGAGCTAGTGCAGTTGATTTATGTTTTGTAACTGGAAAGCCTCTTTTCCAGCCTTGATCCTTGTCACTTTTGTCAGATACTTTGGAGCTTAAATTAGACAAGTTGCTGTTTGCATTTTAAATCTCGAAACACCTGAAGATACGAAATAAGTTTTTAATTGCATCTTATTTTAAGGAGGAACTTGGAGTAACTAATATTGTTCTTAACTGGTAAGTTTTTAATTGACTAGATGACTAAATATTAATAGTAACAGTTAAAAGAAGTCATGTATCAGAGTTGGATAGAACACTTCTCCTTTCATTTTTCACCTCCAAAGCACTGATGAGTTTGAAGAAAATCAGGGGTTTTTTTGGCAATTTCATATCTCAAAAGTGAAATGGTGATCCTTGTGGGAATCTAGTGAGAACATATTTATAAAAGGCTGTAATCTGCATAAATCCAAAATCTCTTATCAGTATGATGACTAAGCAAATCTGAATTTCAACACAAAAATGCACTGCAGACTTCTGTGCATAGCTGTTTAAGAGAATTTAGCTTAGTCTGCTATTTCGCAATCTCAGCTTTGACTCCAGAGTAATCAGGGTCAAGTGATGTTTATATTCAGCGTTTCTAAATAAAATCTATGTGACTGTATTTTTGGTTTAATGTGAAGATATCATTTGACTGCAGCATTTGCACTGCTTGTAATGAGAGGCATAAATAAGCTTACAATACTGTATGGTCAGCCCGAAGAAAAAGTGATACCCTTTGTTAAACCCACTGACATCAAGGAGGTCAAACATCCATTTTAGGCTTACAAATTCTTTTTCATGTTGGCATTTCCAGAATAACTATTTGAAGAGAAAATGGGAATTATCAGGAAATTACAGGATTTAAGATGGACAATTTCACCATCGTATGGATATACTCACTACCATAGGATGTGCCTTTACTGCAAGGATTAATACTCTGGTGTGTGAGTCACTCCACAAATGCCTATCTAAGATTATGCCTTTACTGATCCTGCATGACCTTAGATATATTGCTCATGCCCTCATGTTAGCAGCAGTGGCATCTGTTGTTCTAATTCTTTCACAATAAATTGTGGAGAAGTGGCAATTAGACCTCCTGGTAAAGTGAAGGAAGAACCCACAAAGGAAAGCTGAGCTCCACCCTGAAAGTGTAATGGTCCTGAATTTAATACTAAATGACTTGCAGAAGGTCTCCTACCTTGTAGAGGGAGTGTTACAATCAGAAAGAATAATTAAAAACAAACAAACAAACAAACAAAAACTTGGGAAAAACTTTGAGGAGAAAAACAGAATATCAAAGATAAATCAAACAAACCAAAGAAGCAGTCAGAGGTATCAAAACTTTATTCAAGGGCACATTTTGTATATAAAATCCACCTGGTTAAAGATTCATCATAATGACCTCTCTGACTATGCATCTAACTATGAAGAGGAGTGGCTGAGGAACAGGTTTTTCTGGTGAAGGAGGGACCTGGTAGACATTGTAATACATGAAAAACAGTTTGGAGTTGACATAGGACTAGTTTCTAACCCTCCTTCAGTGGA
This sequence comes from Urocolius indicus, assembly GCA_013401255.1. NCBI lineage: Eukaryota > Metazoa > Chordata > Aves > Coliiformes > Coliidae > Urocolius > Urocolius indicus. The sequence continues at coordinate 61,845 of WBNH01010062.1, forward strand.
GCAGCAACTGACTTGTGTTGTAAAGTACATAGAGTCTCCAGAGTATTCTGGGTCTGTTTTTAATAAAACTAGGGGAAATGTCATCATTCAAAGAAGCAGTGATTCTTGTACTCCTTTGTATTGTCATCTTTCTAGTTTGTTAAAAGCAACATTTCATTTCAGAAGTTTGGATTTTCTGTGGCTCTTTTCAGTGATTACATTAAACCTCTACATTTTGTAGAGGTTTTTTTGCACAAATCTTTGTTATGAACAAACTACTGTAAGTAAACAGCAATACAAACAACCAAAAGAATGAAGCCAGTTTGCAAAGTCACCTCAAAGGTCTAAGCAGTGAGAGCTCCAGCTCTGATAGCATAAACAATACTAATAAACTCCTTCACCCAAGGAGAAGACAAAAACATCAATGATACACAATGGAAGAAAAATATAATAAGCCCTCTGGTATCCTCACAGCTTTTCCCAGATCCTACAACTTTATTATAACTTTATTTATAATTTATTATAACAATATTTAGCTTCTTTAAGTTTGTGAAGCCAAGTAATTCAGTGCAGAAGAAATTAAGAGAGTTTAAAGGCAGTTTGTAGCTTTTATAATTGCAAAACAATGCTTGAAAATACAATTTATCTGTTTCGTAGAGGTTCAAGAAACTGGGAAAATGTAAAGAACTTTCATTTCCAATGTCTTTTCTTAGAGCTGGGCTAATGGCTCTGAAAACCTGAGGTTGCTAATACTGCAGAGAGACTATTTTACTGTTAGCTATTCTTCTGTTTCCACTCTCCTCCCCAAAGTAGATGAAGTGTCTTAGAAAATTTGTTGATTATGGATTAGTCATTTAGGGCTCAGTGGAAAACATTAAAAAAAAAGATTTAGAATCACCTCTGATTCCACTCTGCTCAGCTTTTGGTTTTTAAATATATTTCCTAACTAGAGAATCACAGAATCTTAAGGGTTGGAAGGGACCTTGAAAGATCATCTAGTCCAAGCCCTCTGCCAGAGCAGGACCACCTAGACCAGATCACACAGGAACTCATCCAGGTGGGTTTTGAATGTCCCCAGGGAAGGAGACTCCACAACCACCTGAGCAGCCTGTTCCAGTGTTCTGTCACCCTCATAGTGAAGAAATTCTTCCTTGTATTTCTTTGGAACCTCTTATGTTCCAGCTTGTACCCATTGCCCCTTGTCNAGAACATATTTATAAAAGGCTGTAATCTGCATAAATCCAAAATCTCTTATCAGTATGATGACTAAGCAAATCTGAATTTCAACACAAAAATGCACTGCAGACTTCTGTGCATAGCTGTTTAAGAGAATTTAGCTTAGTCTGCTATTTCGCAATCTCAGCTTTGACTCCAGAGTAATCAGGGTCAAGTGATGTTTATATTCAGCGTTTCTAAATAAAATCTATGTGACTGTATTTTTGGTTTAATGTGAAGATATCATTTGACTGCAGCATTTGCACTGCTTGTAATGAGAGGCATAAATAAGCTTACAATACTGTATGGTCAGCCCGAAGAAAAAGTGATACCCTTTGTTAAACCCACTGACATCAAGGAGGTCAAACATCCATTTTAGGCTTACAAATTCTTTTTCATGTTGGCATTTCCAGAATAACTATTTGAAGAGAAAATGGGAATTATCAGGAAATTACAGGATTTAAGATGGACAATTTCACCATCGTATGGATATACTCACTACCATAGGATGTGCCTTTACTGCAAGGATTAATACTCTGGTGTGTGAGTCACTCCACAAATGCCTATCTAAGATTATGCCTTTACTGATCCTGCATGACCTTAGATATATTGCTCATGCCCTCATGTTAGCAGCAGTGGCATCTGTTGTTCTAATTCTTTCACAATAAATTGTGGAGAAGTGGCAATTAGACCTCCTGGTAAAGTGAAGGAAGAACCCACAAAGGAAAGCTGAGCTCCACCCTGAAAGTGTAATGGTCCTGAATTTAATACTAAATGACTTGCAGAAGGTCTCCTACCTTGTAGAGGGAGTGTTACAATCAGAAAGAATAATTAAAAACAAACAAACAAACAAACAAAAACTTGGGAAAAACTTTGAGGAGAAAAACAGAATATCAAAGATAAATCAAACAAACCAAAGAAGCAGTCAGAGGTATCAAAACTTTATTCAAGGGCACATTTTGTATATAAAATCCACCTGGTTAAAGATTCATCATAATGACCTCTCTGACTATGCATCTAACTATGAAGAGGAGTGGCTGAGGAACAGGTTTTTCTGGTGAAGGAGGGACCTGGTAGACATTGTAATACATGAAAAACAGTTTGGAGTTGACATAGGACTAGTTTCTAACCCTCCTTCAGTGGAGCAGCAACTGACTTGTGTTGTAAAGTACATAGAGTCTCCAGAGTATTCTGGGTCTGTTTTTAATAAAACTAGGGGAAATGTCATCATTCAAAGAAGCAGTGATTCTTGTACTCCTTTGTATTGTCATCTTTCTAGTTTGTTAAAAGCAACATTTCATTTCAGAAGTTTGGATTTTCTGTGGCTCTTTTCAGTGATTACATTAAACCTCTACATTTTGTAGAGGTTTTTTTGCACAAATCTTTGTTATGAACAAACTACTGTAAGTAAACAGCAATACAAACAACCAAAAGAATGAAGCCAGTTTGCAAAGTCACCTCAAAGGTCTAAGCAGTGAGAGCTCCAGCTCTGATAGCATAAACAATACTAATAAACTCCTTCACCCAAGGAGAAGACAAAAACATCAATGATACACAATGGAAGAAAAATATAATAAGCCCTCTGGTATCCTCACAGTTTTTCCCAGATCCTACAACTTTATTATAACTTTATTTATAATTTATTATAACAATATTTAGCTTCTTTAAGTTTGTGAAGCCAAGTAATTCAGTGCAGAAGAAATTAAGAGAGTTTAAAGGCAGTTTGTAGCTTTTATAATTGCAAAACAATGCTTGAAAATACAATTTATCTGTTTCGTAGAGGTTCAAGAAACTGGGAAAATGTAAAGAACTTTCATTTCCAATGTCTTTTCTTAGAGCTGGGCTAATGGCTCTGAAAACCTGAGGTTGCTAATACTGCAGAGAGACTATTTTACTGTTAGCTATTCTTCTGTTTCCACTCTCCTCCCCAAAGTAGATGAAGTGTCTTAGAAAATTTGTTGATTATGGATTAGTCATTTAGGGCTCAGTGGAAAACATTAAAAAAAAAGATTTAGAATCACCTCTGATTCCACTCTGCTCAGCTTTTGGTTTTTAAATATATTTCCTAACTAGAGAATCACAGAATCTTAAGGGTTGGAAGGGACCTTGAAAGATCATCTAGTCCAAGCCCTCTGCCAGAGCAGGACCACCTAGACCAGATCACACAGGAACTCATCCAGGTGGGTTTTGAATGTCCCCAGGGAAGGAGACTCCACAACCACCTGAGCAGCCTGTTCCAGTGTTCTGTCACCCTCATAGTGAAGAAATTCTTCCTTGTATTTCTTTGGAACCTCTTATGTTCCAGCTTGTACCCATTGCCCCTTGTCNCACATTCCTGGCTCATGGTCATCCTGCTGTCCACCCAGACCCCCAAGTCCCTTTCCCCTACACTACTCTCTAAGAGTTCATTCCCCAACCTGTACTGGTATATAGGGTTATTCTTTCCCAGATGCAAGACTCTGCACTTGCCCATGTTGAGTTTCATTATATTTCTCCCTGCCTGACTCTCCAGCCTATCCAGGTCTCGTTGAATGGCAGCACAGCCTTCTGGCGTGTCAGCCACTCCCCCTGGTTTAGTATTGTCAGCAAACTTGCTGACAGTGCCCTCTGTTCCCTCATCAAGATCATTAACGAATCTATTGAACAGTACTGGTCCCAGCACCGACCACTGATGGACACTAGATAAAAGCCTTCAACTAGACCCTGTCCCATTGATCACAACTCTATGCCGTCTTCCCTTCTCAACCAGTTAACAATCCAGCTCAGTACCTGATCACCCAGCCCACACCTTTTTAGTTTTAATGCAAGGATGCTGTGGGAGATAGTGTCAAATGCTTTACAGAAATCGAGCTAAACCACATCCACTGCACTACCACCATCTGTCCACCTGGTTACATCTTCAGAAAAGGCTATCCTCTTATATCATGTGTTAACTGCAGTACAGATTTCTCAGATTTCTTCATTTGTGCTTGTGAAAAGAAGACACCACTGACACCAATTTTGCAGAATACAAATATGGCAAATGAAGCTAAATGTTTTAATGCATCATGAATAGCTCTACTTTCTACTTGTCATTCTTTTGCTGTCAGTCTTATTAAGTGGGTATTTTCTAGCAAAATGTTTTAGATATATTCCACTTTGTATTCTCCAGGCCATTGAACTTCATTTTTATGTTAAGTTACTGACAAAGTTCAGTATCACTGTCACACATTATCACAGTATCAGTATTGCTGTAATCACTATTAAAGCCATATATAACCTGAAAATTCAGGCCCAAACTTCATATGCTTGTCTCACACACTTAATGCCTGGAAGTATAACCATGATACAATGACACAAACAAATTCTTCTTACCAGAAAAGTAAGCTGGGTCTCCATCACTAAACAAAACTAAAACCCATATACACAAATCAAAGTATATTCCCCAAGTAGCCGTATTAATATTTGAGAAGAAACTAAGAGGAGGTACTTTTAGGACCTGTGGGCTTGTCGCTTAGGCAGACCTACTTGACAGATATATTCAGGAGTTCAAATTTCAGAAGCCATCCAAGCACTTTTGCAACAGGCTGTCAGCAGATCAAATATAGCTAACAGCAAATACTCTGAAGAGCAACAGAAAAATCTTCAAACTGCAGATACGTTCTCATGATTCCTGATGCATTTAAAACAAGGGAATGAGATAATTTACCATACAGTAGAATGAAAATTCCATTTAACAGTTTCGTCTTCAAATTAGTGTATCATTCAGTTAGAGATTTGCTTTGGTTGCTTCCAAAAGAATGTTAAGAATTAAGATGATTTTTCTAAACAGTTTTGTATCCTATCTTGCTCCCCTCTGCAGCAGCAGTGTGCAAAACACATAGCAAGCCTTCTGTTTGTGTACATTATTTACACAGAAAATCCACAGCCAGAAGCTAAGCAGACAATGACTAACAATTATATTACAGTTCTGAGATTATTCTAGTTATGTCATTATAGACTTCTCAGAGAGACACCATTATAACTTTGAAAAAGTTTCCTTTGTTTTTAGAAATACAGTTTATCTTTATTCTGATACTTGCTTAGACAACTAGGGTTAAGTTGCTATGGCAAACAGCATCTGTCCTAGCTGGAGACAGCTGTTTGAATAGCAGAAAGTTCACTACAATGAAGACATGTAAGCTGTCAAGAGCTTTAAAAGACATTTCAGCCTCCAATAAACAATTACGAGAATGTGAACTTTGGGCAGATATTGCATCCTTATTGGAAAGGATGAAGCATGAATTATACCTTATGCTTCTTCAGTAAATTATCTAATGCTCAATATTTACATCATATTGTCTCGAGTGGCATTTTCACACGCACCCTTGCGTTTTTTGTCTGTGCTGCATTTCAGCTGAATGCTGAGAAAGCAAGAAGAGAGCTCTTTAAATGGAAACTAGAGTGTTGTGATCCTGATCAGAAGGAAAACTTCTGATCAGCCAGCTTTAGATCAAAGAGTTAGAATAGGCTCAATATTCTGAAAAAAAAAAAAACAGAATATTCAAATTTCACACATAAAAGGTACTTTGAGTCTCCTTTTTTGATTGAAAAGTCACATTGCTATAAAAATTTTGGGGTCATCTGACCTTACCTGAAATGTCATGGCATGCAGCCATAAGGATAGATAATTGCTTTAAAACAGTAAGACACTTGAAACATTTAATGACTAAAATTTCTTCAGGCTTCCTCCACCTCATCTGCTCACCCCCTAAAATATGAACCCAAACTAAACAACCCTAAGCAAGCTCTAATCATACTGCCAGCCTGAGCTATGAACAACTTAAAACAGGAGAAGAGAAGTCAAACTTTGGGTTATATTGGTTGGTTATGGACAATCCCAGCTAATTTATAGTATACAGAAATAATTCTGTAAAAGAACTTTCCTAGACAGTAAAGAATGGTACAAAAAGTTCAGGCTTGCTGCTGAAGCTAGAAACAGTCTTGTAGCCATTCTAATGAAACTGCTTAGTGAAGCAAAATGGGTCTGTTGTTTGTTCAGTCCTTCCCTCCCCCAACCCTGACCGTAGTTTCCCCTTTCCTTAATCTTCACTTGTCTTCTTGCACACGCCAACAGAACACATCCTTTTGCACTCTAAATGCTGGTTACTGCTGTTTCAGAGATTATCTTAATGGCAATTAGGTCACCAATTTCATTTTTCATTAGCTGGCGAGCTCTCCGTTATTTAGGTTATGGGACTGCCCTCCTTTCAGAGCTGGAAAAGAGTTTGTGCTCTTTTGTGCTTTGCTGCAAGTTGGCACAGTTGCTCATTTATTGCTAAATCTTGCCTGTGCCCCTTCTTCTGTGTGTGCTGTGTCCAACTCCTCTCAACTATATTTTTGTCTCTGAGGCTGCCTCTTAACTTAGTGCACTCACTATGTTTCACTTTACAAATATCTTTATCAACTTCTAGATGGAGAGCCTGATGGTGCTGTCCCTAACTCCTTCTGCTCTATTTCAGACTTTAATGCCACATTCATTTGTAATTTTGGTAGATATCCCCACAACTTCCAGCATCTGCAGCGGGATTTCAAGATGTAGATCTAGACCATCAGACAAGTTTCCCTATAGTCAGTGATCACTGTAATAACTGCAAAGAACACTAAGATATTTGGCAACAGGTAGGAGGTAGTATCTAAATATGAAGGTATTTGCAACCATCGGCTGCAGGTACTCCTAGTTGAATTAAGCATTTGTCTGGGCCTATGAGAAAGAAAATTCTCTGAGTATTTTAAGGACTAAGTGCAAAATTTGTCAGGTTTACATTTGGCTATATATGTCTACTTTCCTTAACACGGTTCTTTGCAGAGTGCTTGTGGGGTTGCAGAAGTGACAAGAAAATAATGAGCACCATGCTCTGCCTGGATGAGCACAGTGCTAATGTGGCTGCACCACTTCCGTTGAGTCCACTAGCTTGTAGTGCCAGTCCCAAGCTGTCTGTGTATCAAATGCAAGAGGATAAAATGTAAGGAATATGAGTCTTTATGGATCACTCATCAAATCTAAGTGTTATTGCCTAATAGAGTTCCAGTGCCTCTGGCCTACCATCCTTTCAATCACACTTGAAGCTTTGTTTCCAGACCTGCTGTTAGTAACTTAAAAACACCCTCCTCCCCAGAAAAAGAAACAAGATTGTACCTACGTTTTTTCAGTTTATTCCAAGACTGGGAACTGTCCCATTCCTCAGCAACGGGCAGCCTTCTTCTTCTCCTTTGTGCTCTTTCCTGCAGATTAGTTTTTCAAGAAATGCCTCATCATCTTTTCAAGCTGTCGCCTCCTCTCCTGCCTTAAGTCTACCTTTGTATGGTTCAGCACTTCCTCACAGCCTCATCCCTGCTCTTGCCTTTATCTTTTGAAGTTGGGATGAAATTAACTAAAAAATAGAACATTACTAACTGTTTTGCAACAATATTAAGACCATGCTGACAGGTGTAAAACCAGGGAACAGTTTTCAGTAGAAGTTCTGGCAGATTCATTTTGTCAGTACAAGAATGGAAGGTGCTTCTCAGACTAGTAGAAGTAGGGGCAAATTCAAATTGAAGTACCAATTATTAATTGTGACTTCACCTTGCTGAGAGATTTGAATACAATTTTTTCTTCTCTTACATCTAGCACACTTAGGATACATACAGTTTTGCAATAAGTTTTCAAAGGTGATTACTTCTTTTGAAAACTTTACCTGGCGTGTCTAAACATACAGGGCAAAGAAATACAAGTGCTAAAAGTGCCAAAAGCTGGACCATCATGTTGGTTCAACTGCTATCGTTTATATATACTCATAAATATCATGAGAGTTTAGTTCCTGATTACCCTTTACATTTTAGAAGCTGGGTGTTTTATTCTTCTAGTTCCTGATACTATGCCTCGCCCAGAGAATGTTTTATGGCTAAGTGACAAGGCAAACAGTTTTTTCCTGTTTCCTACCTAGCTAAGTATGTGGGGTTTTGGTTTTTTGGTTTTTTTTTTTTTGCATAATTACACACCTGATAATTTACTGATCACTCTGCTATATTATGGGTCCTTTCAGGTTTTCCTCTACCACAGACCCGAGCACAGGTCATTACTTGGCTGAAGTGTAAGGAAAGCCATGAATAGAGAGCTGCAGCAGTACATACACATGACTGTCTTCCAAATAAGTATCTACACAATACCGTAAATAAATGTTAGTGAACCAAAGCAATACAATAGAATTGGCATTTCATGACTCCCATTACTCAATGTTTTTGAACTATTTTTAACTTAATCCCAGTCAAAATCAGCACATTTATCAAGACAGTGAAATACCACGTGCAAGACATTGCGTGGTTGTTATTGTTAAAGCTATTGTTAAAAATATAGTTGTGCATGCTGTAAGATTTGGATTTTCTCTGAGGGATCAGCTTGGAGAAAAGGGTAATGCTAACATGAAAACATTAAAACATACATACATACATACTCAAAAGCTCACTAGGTACTCAAAAAGGTTAGTATTTTGGAATCTTTAGAAAAGGCAAATAAATGATTATGAATACTGAGGGCCTGCCTTTTCTTCTTTTTTTTTTTTAAATTCCCATGACTAACATTTGGGTCTCCGGGAAAAACAGTTCTATGAGTAAAATTGACAGTAATACAAATAAAACTAAGTGTTGCCGTTGCAGGCAACACTACGTGGTGGTTCAGACTGATCTCCCAGCTCTCCGACAGTGGAGGGAAAGGATCACTGCACACACGGTGTGGATGGTTGCTCTATCTCCGTCTCTGTCTCCGTCCTCGTCTCCGTCTCCCCTCTGTCTCTCCCTTATTGTTTATGTTATGCCCTTATATCTGCTGGCATAAGCACCTCCTCTATCTCTGCCCCGTGCCAGACCTCTCACCTCCTCTTCACCCCTGGCATTACAATCCGAGATCTTCCGGACGCCTACTACAACTAAGAAGCAGGCATCCTTGAAGTGCTAAGTATTGAACCATCCCTGGGAAAATTAAGAGAACTTCTACAAATCCCACCAGCCCAAAGCTGCCTAATGCCCATTGTACCTCTGGAAGAAAAGGGGCTCTGCTTTTATCTGGGGAGAAGAAACACTGCAATTGAAGTTCGGTTTTCTTGATGTTGTAATAGTTGGCTTTCCTCTACGTTCACAGCTATTTCTACTTCTTTGGTGTGCATTTCGTTATGGACAACGCAGAAAAAGAATCTCATCTCGTTTCTGCTCCCCTAAGGTTAACTTTGTAACGTTAGAATCTAGTTAAAAAGCAAGCAAGCCAACAAAACCCCGCAGGATCGTGTTGGAAGGAGAAGCAACAAGTTTCAAACACAAATCCGTCTATTCCAAATACCGAGCGGAGGGGGTGTGCGAGCAGGGCTCGCTTTGCCTGCTGCAAACACCGCTCTGGTCCCCAGGTGCGTTTCAGTTCCCCAATTTCTGCCAACACTGAACAACGCTGTAGGCAAAGGGCGTTTGAGACGTCTCTGAACACAGAGAGCAGCCGGTGCCTTTGATAACCGGCGGATGGAGAGGCACGCCGCTTGGCCAGGAACACAGAAGACGCTTCGCTCGCTGTCCTCTGGACTTGGAGCCCGTCACCGAAGAGCTCCGAGAAAGGGCAACACCAGCGTTTCCAGAGAGACGGGGCAAAACAGGCTCGAGCTGGCGCTGACCCCGAGCCATACCCGGCAACCTCATTCACCAGACCGCAGGGCCGCGGCGCCTTCCAGCCTGCCCTCGGCCGCCAACCCCGCCGGCGGCCGGCCAGCCTGCACTGACTATGGTGACCCCGGCGCGGGTAAGCGGCGGCCGGGCACAGCCGTGCCACGGGACGGGCAGGGAGGGGGCGGGGCCACGGGCCG
>WBNH01010062.1:73182-100462 GCA_013401255.1 Urocolius indicus
CCGAGTCCCGCAGCGCCAATGGGCGGGGGGCGTTGGCGGCGGCGCACGTAGCTTCCCCAAGATGGCGGCCGCTCCGGATGCAGCTGCGAGCGCGGTTGAGGGGCCGGGGGCGGCGGCGGCGGGCGGCCGCTGAGGGGGGCAGCCGGGCGCTGGCGGCGGGCGCCTCGCCTCGCCTCGCCTCTCCTCTCCTCTCCTCTCCTCCCCCACAGGAGGCTGGCAGCTTTCCGCGCGGCCGCGAGGCTTCAGCATGCTGCGGGGCTAGAGTCGCCGAGGCGCCGCAGCGGGGTAATGATGTTAGCAGAGGTAAGAACCTCTTTAAGGTGCGCGATGGAAGGGAGCGGCCCGCCCCAGCAGCCGGCTGTGCGCCCGCGCCCCACAGGAGGCTTTGCCTTGCGCCGGGGCCTCCCGCTTGTCCCCCTCAGCCTCGCAGAGCAGAGGCGCCGGCCACCTCGGGCCTCTCTCATCACCTGTCCGTTGTGCGCTGCCGGCTGCCTTTGCCGTGTGAGCGCGGGGTGGGACGGGAGGAGGGCGCCGCGCTGCCGTGCCGCGCCGTGCCGTGCCGCGCCGTGCCGTGCCGTGCCGCGCCGTGCCCGGCGCAGGGCCCTGTTGCCCCGCTGCTCGGCGGGCGGCGTTTCTGCCGGTGAAGCGCCACCAGCGCAGGGGCTGCCCCGCGGCCTCCGCCCACCCGCGCTCGCTGGACCCCGCTTCGACGCCTCGGGCTTGCTCCTCGCTGGTGGCTTTGCCTCTCCCTGAGCAGCCGGACAGCCGAGCCGTCAGCGGAGCGGCTGTTGCAGGATCGGCGTGGGCTAGAAATGGCTCCTGTCTCCTAGGGTGCGCTCCCAGAGGGAATCTGTCGGTGTTTGCTGGTTGCTGGAGAGGAGTCTTTTCCTCCACGCTCAGTTTCATCTACAGAAATTGATGGGTTTCTCTATTTTTAGTACGTCAGTGAAATGTCTGGCATACAGATACTTCTCCAACGTCGTCGTTGCGTTGTCGCTGTGTTTTACGATTTGTCATTTTATCCTGCAGTGAAGGTTTATTTATCTAAAACTGAATTGACTTAAATCTGGAAGGGTAAAGGCTTGCTTCCTAACACCTGAAAAAAATTTAGCTTTTGCCTTCCTGAATGACAGCTAAAAAAAAAAAGTGTCCTGGAGCTTTCAATTTGCATCACCTCAAAGTTTCAGGGCATTAGGAAAGTGGTTCTCTAGTGACAGGAGCTCTCAGATTTCCCCAGGAGGGTAAAATTTGTGGAGTGAGTTAAACCTGGAAAAATACCTGACCTACTTTTTCATGAAGGGTATTAGAGGGGTGGTCAGAGTTAGTAATCTGCATTGATGAGTGTGATGCACAGGCATTAACCATAGTAATTTAGGTTATTTTAAGGGTGCTGTAGAATTTTCTGTCAGTGCCTCATGCTGGATTATTTGTTCTCTTGGATGATGGCTGTGTGTGCCTATCCAAGCCGCTTTATTGTCTTGGAATTTCTTCTTTTTTCTTTTATTACTAATAGCACTGGTGTAGCAGCTTGGATGCCCCTTGCTCTGGTGGCTTTTTGAAGTAAAACTTAGTACTTGTGCTTGCTATGATACTTTATTTTGGTGTGTGAAGGACTGGGTTCTGATGTCCTTTACTTCTAGTTCCTATATGTAAAATATTTGTAGTCAGGATAATATCAGGGTGAAGTATTCTAGGCTTGGTCTGTGCCAAGGAGATGGCTTCAGATTTTCGAGGGAGTGGGTCTAGCAAAGTCCCAGGCTTTGCTTACCTACCTGAAAAGTATTTGTGTGAAGTTCTTCAAGCACCAGACAACTCTTTGCTGTCGGAGAACCCACCTCACACGTGAACTGGAAAGAGTCCTTGCCAGCATGCTTTTTCCAGTGTTCCACTGGTGACTTGGTACCTAAAACAGCTTCTGAAAACTGCGAGAAATCCCACCTGTGAAACTTTTTCCCAGTTTGCAGGAACATGCAGATTTCTTCAAGCCTACCAATATATATACAGTATTCTGTAAACATCTATATACCTCTCCATCATTTTTCCCCTTGCTTTATATGTGAAAATTGAAATGGAATGTGTGATGAACTGATATCAGAGGAGGGCAGTAGTGATAACTACATGTGTGTATAGGCTGCCTAAATTTATCTTAATAACTTTGAGAAGCAGAAATATTATATAGCCAGTAAATCTGTTTGGGTTTCTTTTCCTTTCTCAAAGTAACTGTTTTATTTAAGAACATATAGTGAAATGCGATTAAAAAAAATGCTAGGGATTTGCAGGCTTACATAGTTTGCTTTGTCTGGAATGGCAAAGATCACTGCCTTTTTCTAAATTTCCAATGTCTCAAAAAACCCCACCATTCCCTTTATTATGACAGTCTTCTTGTTCATTGGATGTCTCCTTGTCTTTTCAAGACCTAGTGCAGCCTGTTTCCATGAGACTTACTGTTTCAGCACTTCATGGTCTGATGAGGCCATGATGAACACAAGTTGCAGTGATCTGTCTCTTCTGTTTTCAGACAACTGTTTTCTCGCCTCTTAAGTGGTAACAACTGTACTGCCCTGATTACAACAAGGCAAATGGTGTTTTACAGGCTCTTCATGGTCAGTAGTGTCTTAAATTCTGATGGGAACAAATGTTAAATATGGTTTTGATGGGATTTAGTTTACAAAAAGTTTGGATATCTTTCAATTTGATGGTTTGTGCTGTCTGCAGTTGGAGGCTGTTTCCTCTACAGAAGGCACTTGAGAAAAAGTGAGTAGATTTTTTTTTCCTTTTCCCCACCGCCCCCCCCAGTTCTTCAGCTGTTTTGAGATGCTTAGTGAGGACTTCCTACTGAATTTATAACAGTAGCTAAATTGTCAACAACTTAATTCTCAGCTTAGCAAGAGTACTTTGTTGCAGTACTGGTGACAGTTGGTAAGGTTTTTGAAATTTGGAAAGTAGGAGAACTTTTTCCTTGTCCACAAATAGAAATGAGCCATAGAAAATGAACACTGATGTGTTGGTATTTCTTGTTATTGTAAACAGTCAAAACAATTCACTGACTAGATGTATTTATTTCTGTTAAGCAACCTATTTTTATTTGTAAGAGATGTTTAACAAACTACTTTTCTGTTCAACTTGTATAGCCCTTGAGAACTGTTTCTGAGCAAAACTAAGTAAAATAGTCTTTTTTTTTTTAAATAAAGGTTGACTCAGCAGCTTAACTTGCTTCAGACTAAAAACGAATTAGCCTTACTGAAACAGTAGCACATTGTCATACATATATGGCTGTCCAGCTCTGTAAGATGCAGAAAACAGTTAACTGCCTGATATTCCTATAGCATTGTTATTTTTCTTCACATTCCTTCCTAACATGGCTCTGCAAGGTTGCTGTGATGCTTTATATGACTGAACTATGTTTTGCTGGTAGAAGCAGTTTAAATTGTGTAGACGATTAGCAGGGTACAGAAAGAAATTATTTTTCTGCCCTTTTGTGAAATGTATGATGGGGCTTTGCCTTGGTGTCAGTGAGGATGGTAAATTAGAATATTAGCCATTTACAAGGAATGGATGTCATATGTTCCTAGTGGTTACTTTAAAATATTTTCTAGCTATTAGTAAAAAATAGTGTCTAAATGCTCAAGACTATTCTTAGAGTGTCCAATTGGGCCTAAAGTGCTGAGACAGAGTGCAGAGTTCTGCAACAGCTCTAAAATGTGAGTCTGGAGAATTCCCCAAAACAGTGGGGAGGAAAAGTGTGAAGTTCCTTATTCTAATAAAAATAGACTAAGGACTTGTCTGGTTAGATAGCTAAAGGAGCTCCAAGTGACGATTTCCTCTGTCTGATTGTTCTCTAGGGAATTATCTCTGTTTTAAATATGTTTGTCCCTTTCTCCCCACCCTTACAAAGATGACAAAGCATGTTTTCCTTTGAACTAGCATGAAGAGAGTTAATGTTATTGGAAACAAGAAGCTGTTGGTGGTGTGAGTTATTGGCAACACTTAAAGAATTAATATTTTGAAGTCCCATTAGCACTTTTCAGCATTGCTTGGCTGCGAGCACCGAGGCTGGAGTAACAGCAAAACAATTGCAGCGGGCATTTGCAGGCACATGAGAGAGAAGCTGCTTGGGCTTAATTGCTCTTCTCTCCCAGAATTGAAAAATGAAGCTTTATTTCATAATGTAAATATATTGAAATGTTTTCACAAAAGCACACTAACCTCATTTATGTAACTTCTATAAGCATTACACCTTGCAGTTATGACTGTGTGATTACAGGTATGAGGTGAAATGGCCATTTTTGTTTAATCTGAATAGGTGTGTTCAGCTACTAGACTCCTTTTTATAACTGCCATTTATTTTGTAAAAAGGGTAAATTCCTGCCCTGGTAGAGTTTGGGAATATCTGTTGAAGATTTTATTCTTGCTGTGAAGCAGAAGTAAAATCCTCAGAGTGGAGATGGATTAGGGGGTATGATCTCAGTGTTGCAGTTCAAACACCGTGAATCAAATTTATTCTTTTATTTTTAAAATTGGCATTTTACAAGCATTTAGAAAGTCACACAAAACTCTAATTCATTTTATTCAAGTGAGATTTTCTAAAAATCCAGGCGTTTCCCAGGACAAAATATAAGGTTTCACCATAGTAGTTAGTTGAGTAGTTTATTTTGAAGCTATTTCACCAGTGGCCCTTGAACTTCTTTAGTCCTGCTGCTTTGCATGTTTTCTCAGATAGTAAGCACAAGACCTCAGCAGTTAGTCGCTCCATCTCTGCTTACTTTCCACTTAGTCCGTTCTTACATCAAATGTCCTGTATGATGTCTTTTCTGTGCCTTGACTTGGTTGGAAGAATTTTTGCCAATTAAACATTAAATATCAGGAACCTATGTTTTTGTTTTGTTGTTATTTTTAAAAAAAAAAAAGTCCCAGGTGGAAGTAGTGCTGTGTTTATTCAGGTGAGAAGTAATATGACCTAATTAAAAGTTCACAAGTAACTGTTGTCTATAATAGCATCGATATCTAAAATGCTTAATTCAGTATCCCATTGCGGTTGGGGTTTTGGGTAGGAAGACAAGCTTTACACATTTTCTTTCCAAGAATGTTCATGCATTTGGGGCCTTACTTTGAAGAGTATTATCTGTTTAAAATTCAGCTCTTCTTTTGTTGCAGTTTGATTTTTTAAATTCTATTTTTTTTCTGTTCCTGTGCCTTTTCTTTGATGAATCTCATGCTCCTGGGAAGAATGGGGTGATCTTGTTTCAATTCTAGTCAGATGTATTAGTATCAGAATGCTATTATTTCATAGATATCACTATTTTAAGGTCACATATTCCTGTTCTTCAGTATGCTTTTGCAATTCTAAAAAATAACTGTACTTAACACTTCTGGTGGTGTCTGTGAGGCAGTGTGAGTTAGGCTATCTCTTGTGATGTAAGGGAACAAATTTGATCAGGAAGCTTGAATTGCTACATATCCTGTAGGATGCGCTGCATTTCCACTCTTCCTGTTGGTGCTGTCAGACAAGGCCAAGTAAAAAGTACTCTAGAATTTCATCGGGAAATTCTTGCTACAGCTAACCAGCAGATTGTGAAACAGTGCCTTCTTTTTTTCTCATAGCTCTTAATCGGTACTGAAAACAAGGGCAAAGAACATGCCTGATGTCCCCAGTCACCCTGTATTCAGCATTTGGCACTCCGGATGGCGTGCATGAGTTAAAAATCTGGTGGTGCATGTGCTTTAGGAAATTAGTATTCAACCTGTGTAACTCTGGGAAGTGATGGCTTTAAAGTTTTGCTGATCTTGGAAATGTTTGACTTAGAGACACGATGAAGCTTTCCTCGTTCCCATGCTACTACTCTTAACAATTGCTGCAGCAGACTGAGGTGTCCCTCATGAGTCTTGGGTCCTTTCTTTGTGAGGCCTGGCACCTCTTTGCTTAAACCTTTGCATTCTATGTACTTTATAACAACTCCAAACTTTGTTTATTTTAAATGTTCTCAAATGTTGTCACGTTTCACAACATTGTATGACAATATGTGACTACTTTTCTGAAGCACGTGTGATGATTTTCATGATACATTGAAAGTAACAGTAATTATGATATGTATTTCTTATCTACTGACCTGTTTGTCCTTGAAATTTCATCTGTATTTTGTGTGTGGTTTTGTTTTTTGTTTTTTCTAAAATGCTATGCTGAGGATGTTTTTCCCAGTACATCTTGGCATATTTGTTACTGATAGATATCTCGATTTAAATTTCCTTGACTGAAGCAACTAACCTGTTTTAACATACTTGGAAGAAAATGACTTTTTAATGGTTTCTATAGTGAAATTAATATTTCTGATCACAATGCTAAGAAATTGAAATTTCATTAACTTTGTAAATTAAAATAACATACTATGGGAATCTTAAATCTGGTGATTTAACATCTCAGATTGAATCTGATGGTACATGTAATAAAATGGAAAAGTTCTTGTAGAAATGAGGTTGTTTTGTGTGAACGTAATTTTCATTGTTTTGATAGGAAGATATTTCCTTACAATGCTAGGCTAGGAGAGTAAGTTGGGTTTTTTTTGTTTTTAAATTTTTCACTCTTGGCACAGTTTTTTTTCACAGTCAACACTTTTTTCTAAATTGAGTACTCTGCAGTTGTTGTGTTAAATGTAATTTACACAGTTATATACTACATTCTCTTCTGTACTCCATGCTTGCATTAATTTGACATGCACTAATTTGACTTGCAGGTGTGACTGAAACTTTAAAATAAGTTTTGTTTCTTTCTTTATGTTGGTTTTAAGATCTGAATAGTACTGATATTGTGTTTATTCAGTTGGCGGTTGCCTTACTACAGCCTCTTAAAGACGATGTCCTTGCCCGTGGCAGAGGGATTAGAACTATGTGATCTTTAAGGTCCCTTCCAGCAGAAACCATTCAATGATTTCAAGTTAACAATAGTGAGACCAAAGGCGAACTTCATGTTTCTATGGGTGTTTCCAAGCTCTTCATTACTTTACTGGATGTTTTACATTATTGAATTATCCAATTAATGATGGTCTGCTTTTGACCATTACTGTTTCTTCTAAACATGCTTTATTTTACCTGTACTCTGTTTTGTTTATTATTTGATTTTCTTGTTTGTTTTGATAATCTCAATTTAACATTATGCTTGCAGTCTTCTTATTTTTTTTCTCCCTGGGTTTGTAGAGATTTGCCTATAACTGTTATTTATCTTATTTTCTATTTTTTTGATGCTTTATGCAAAACTTTTTTCTGTTTTCCAGTGATCAAAGTAACTGCATTGCTGTCGTGGAATAGCTGTGTGCCTGGGTTAATCTGTGAATGCTTCTGTCTTGCTATCTGTATGGTGGTTCTTTGGTTTATTACTTGTTTCTCTTGTTTGTTTCGTTTGTCTTTTCTTCCTTATATGTTTATCTTTGTTTTTCTGTCATTGTCACTGGATTGGCTGTGTATTTTTCTTGGGTACGTTGCATGCATAAAGAAATCTAAGACAATAAGGGTGCCGTTTCACATCTGACTTAACTTCCTTAGTAGCATCTCAAGCTAGATTCAGTTTTCTGCCTCTTTCCACACACAAGCTGGTGTGATGGCTGCTTTTTGTATCAGGTCTAGCAGCTAAGCAGCAACTACATGAGGAATTATTTCATCTTGGTGAGCCAGCCAGGAGAAGCTGCCAAGTGAACAGCTGCATGGTCCAGTGCAAGGAAAGTGCTTTCCTGTGTTTCCTTCTGTTTAGGACTAAAGTGAATCAATATCTGAAATAATTCCTGTCCTTCTGGAAATGGGAAATGTCGTCGTTCCTTCTGTGTCTTCTGAATGTAGCTCTGCCTCTAGAACGAGTAAAAAGTAAGGTTAGCTAGCTCCACTGTGGTTAGGGGTTTTATTTGTTTGTGATATTCTAGAGCAAGTGGAAATGATTGAGGTTTTTACATACCTTCTGTAAACTTACCCTGAGAGCTTGATACTCAAACAACTTAATTTGTTTAATCTACCACTAGTGTCTGTCTGTAATTGAAGTGTTCATGGCAAGAGCTGATGCAGAGTTTCTTTGGTTTACTTTTCCTTCATTTCAGTTCCCCTCAAAAGTCATAAAAATTTGTTGGAAATATTCCATGCCTTGATGTTTGAGAATTAAGTGTTCTACTGAGTTCATAAAACTGTCCCTATATGCAAACTTCATTTGCAGATGTTCACACTTGCTTTACCTTTTCAGTGTATATGCATGAAGGAAATATCCACAGAGTAGTTGGCATAGTAACTCTGGGCCTGGATTTTTTGTGAAGAAAGGGAGGAAGACTACTTGAGGCCAACAGATTCATCTAGGATACTAAACAGGCTTTTTGGCTTTCATAGAGAGGTCAGGTGGACAGAGGTTGCGGAGCAGAGTCTTGGAAGAAATGTAGGAAGCTCCACTCTGTTTACATGTATCTGTTTGCTTTTGCATTGCAACACCGGTCATCAGCATTATGTTGCAAGTTGCTTGGATTAAACTTGTGAAGTTTTATAGGGAGTGAGGTGGCAGCAGGCATATGCCTTTTCTTTGGAATGTTACTGAGGAAACCAAAAGTGCACAGAGCACCAGGAAAGACATGCACAGAGTACCCATGCTTTCTCAAAAGGGTCACTGAACCAAACATGTCTTGGAAGTAAGGGAGTAAAGTAGAAAAGTGATAAGAACTAAAAGAGGGATTAGGAAATGGGGTATTAAATACATGTAAGGGAATGACTGGGACTGGTTTTATTAATATTTCTATTAAATTTATCCAATTGGAAAATGACAATAATATTTCAACACTTTTTTCCCCTCTTAAATAAGGCCACACCCTCAAAGTGTGTTTTCTTGTTTTTGTTGGCAGTGTCTATTCTGCCAAGAGTTAGGCAACTGCTCCTTAAAGAAATTGGATATTGTGGATACTGGATAATTTGGGGATGCTGAACTCACCTCTCTATTTTATTTTATGCAACTGGATGATATTCTGTCCAGAAATCAGAGAAACAATTGCAAGAAGCTGAAAGTTTTGAGACTCATTCTAGCTTTGTAAAGGTCTTCATAATTTTGTATAACATCTGTTTCCACAGTTATTTTGTTTTTGTCCAGTAAGCATGCTACATAGGATATTTGGCCTTACTGGAGTTCAGACGTACTCTCAGAGACTATTGGGAATTAGTAGTGAAATAGTGACTGTATCAGAGTTTCTGTATTTTGTAACTTAAGGAAAAGTTATGTCACTTAATTTTAAACTTACTGAATGAGCAGTGAAGTAATTGCAGTACCTTCAGGGGATGGTACTAGTATTCTGTAATTAGATTTAAGTTTCTTCTTGAGAATACCCTGTATATGCAGATTTGGATCGATTTGTTTTTGGCTACTGAAAATTGCTTCTTCATGGTGCATACTCTGAGCTTTCTTTAATTTTTAGATCCATTTTGTAGTTGGTTAATTATGGTTGTGATTAAAAAATGTTGGGGAGCTATCAATAAATTTTAAAAGAGAAATTAGATATGCTGAAGGGATCATAGAATCATAGAATGGTAGGGATTGGAAGGTACCTTTAGAGATCATCTAGTCCAGCTCTCCCTGCAGAAGCAGGTCCACCTAGATCAGATCATGTAGGAATGCGTCCAGGCGGGTCTCAAAGACCTCCAAGGAAGGAGACTTCACAACTTCCCTGGGCAGCCTGTGCCAGGGCTCAGTCACTCTCACAGTGAAATAGTTTTTTCTTACGTTTAAATGCAACTTTTTGTGTTCCAGCTTCGTCCTACTACCCCCTGTCTTGTTGCTAGCTACAATAGAAAAAGGGATGCCCCAAGTAGATACTGTATAGTTGTGTATCTTTTCTCTTTTTAAATGAACTCTATCAACTTAAGATTCAGTGAACTATTTTGCACACAGCAACTGCTGTGAAATGATGTGCAAATTGGGCAGCATGTTGGAGATTTGAATCAAAGGAATAGATGTCTCCTTATTTCTTGATGGAAAGGGTGCTCAGTTGAAGTTTCTTCTAGAATGGAACATGAGCTTAAAACCAAAATTCTTTTCTGCCTTCAAAAAGCATAGCTGTTAAGGTATGAAGAAACCTTTTTAAAAACCTGTCTTGTACAACTGTTTCTGCAGTAGCCCTGAGCTCTGTCAGCAGGTTTTTAATTAGATTGAACATAAAGATGGCCCGCTAGATCTGAGTCTCTCTTTGAGAGAGAGACTACTTTAATATATTTCTGCCAAGAAAAATATTGGCAATCTTAAGTGGTAGAAATTGTTTTACAAGCAATGTCTTTTCTTCAGATTTATTTAGTGGGGTAAGGTTTCTTTAGCAGGAACTTTTAAATGACCCCTAGCTGCAGTTTTAGGCAGGAAAGTGAGAAGTTTAAAGTGCTGCTTGAGCAGTAATCACAAATGAAATGTGCAATAGCAGTTTCTTGATTAAAGAACGTGTAACTTCATTATGTTTATCCATTTAGGAGAACAAACTCTTTTTACGTAATAAAGATTTTGAGGATTTACCCCTCTCTGTTCTTTGACAGTGTTTTGCAGCAGCAAAACTTGGAATAGATGTAATCTGTTTATGTGGAGGCTGAATATAGAACGGTCTAGATTATCTCATTGGCTTGAATTCAAGCTAGAGTTAGAGGAATTTATTTTCTCACAGTAGATCATCTTAGGTGATCTAATCAAGCAGTAAACCTGGCCCTGTTTTGATTACCTAAGGTGATCCAAAATGCCTTGATCCTTTTTGTCTGTTTTCTGTCTGCATAGCTAAACTAAATATGAAGTGTTAGAAAAAAAAACACTTTCTTTGAAATCATATTGAAAATGAGTTTGTGTCTGTCGCTTCTATATTTAAGAGCATAGTTGAAAATGGGCTTGCATCTTCTTACATCTTCTGTTTCCCATTGTCATCTAAGATACTCGAGTATTTCTCTTGAACTTGACCAAAACACCATATCATTTTAAAGTGTAATAGGGTTCAGAGTAGATTTTAATGCAAGTATGTGAAGGTGGCCTCTTGTTTTTCATGGTAAGATAAATGCTTCTTCCAGTTTGAAAATAAAGTTACGTGAAATGAGGCTTTATCTCTCTTGCTGATAGTTCTACTGTATAATAAAATAGTTATTAGCTCTAAAAAGAAAGGTTATTAAAAATAAGGTCAGTTTAAAATGAACAAATCCACTTCCAGATTTCATCTTGTGATCAGCAGTGCTCACAGAACAAGTATGTGAGAGGAAGAAATAGTAATAGTGACTTTTGAATCTAGGCTGTATTTCGCTCTTCTTTTTTTCAAATGGAAAGATAGTTTGGTGTTGAAAACCGTTGGTAGAACAATTTTCAGTGTTTGTCAGAGGATCTTTCTTTTTCTTCACCAGCTTTATTGCACAAACCAATTGTATCAAAATATGGGGGGAAAAAATCTTTCTATTTCTGTTTTCATAGTAATATTCTGACTATAGCAAAGAGGCAGGTTTTTAGTAATGTAATTTATTGCTTTCTAGATAAATATTAAAATTGAAGTGATGTGCACAATAACTTAATTTTTTCAGTTACATGCTGTACTTAATATGCTAACATTTGCTTGAAGTAAATATTTTCATTTTAAGGTTTCCACTTGTAAAAATGAACTTTATGTAGTTGAAACAGTGCAGTAATTGTGATTATTGTCTGTCCACAAGAGCTTTGTTAGACTACCTTGTATAACTATGTGGGAGGGTAGGGGAAAATGATCCCAAAAGCTTTTCTGTCTCATGCAGTATGAGGAGCGTCAGGAAAGTCTAAGCTAAATGAAATTAGACATGATTGCACTTGAATTAATTAATTCAACTGTTAATCAGGTAAGCCATTTAACATGCCGAGTATGCACTGAGCAGAAGAGGAAGAGGTGAGGTAGAGAGGGGACAGATGGGGTCGTGCTTAGAGGAGGGTTCCCAGGCTCTGTGATGAGAAGGGATCGACAGGAATATTACACTTATCCAGCAGAAACGTCATTGACCTGACTTATTCACTCTTAACATTGATTGTGTAGGTTGCTGTTTGGTTTGTTTTTTTTTAAAGATGAGTGGTTTATATGCTCTTAATAGTTTAGGCTCACTTGGGGGGAAAAAATTCTAAACTTAGAACAATAAAAGCAAAATAAACAATATAAAATTCCTTCATTAAAAAAAGATTTCGTGTGAGTACTGCAGTAAATTGTGTAGATTCACTACAATTGTGTTGATATAGTCAGAGGTAGGAGTGGAGCTTAGGGTTTTGTTTTGCCTTGCATTTTTCGGTTAAAGAAGAAAAAGGGCAAAAGGATAAGAAGGAAAATGTTAAAAAAAAGAGTTCTTTGGTGATATTAAGATATGCAGAACTCTTTTGGAAACTCTGCTTGACATGTCTTTTACTTGATTCCTTTAACTTTGGCAGGTAAGAGAGTGTAACTACTCAGATGTTAATAGGTTATTTCCCACTTGTAAAATAGTCCTCCTAGTACTGTAACATAACGGTTTCATCACAGATGGAATTGGCACTCCAGTTGATACAGCTTTCCAATTTCACTTGTCATGCTAGTCAAGATAGTAATTTGAGTCCTAAAATAATGTTTTAAATCACTTGACAAAAATGACATTCACCTTAATTATAGAAGGGTTTATACATGAACATGTTCCAGTTACACTCAAAATGGAAGTCAAATTAAAAGGCAGATGTGTAGAATTAACAAAATTAAACTTGACATCTAGTGTGTATGCAATCCTTGACAATTTTTTTTAATGTGAGCCAAGAGCTGGCATTAAATACCTTTGGCAAAACATCATATTAAAAAAAAAAAAAGAGACCAAAAAACTACAAATCACAAAGAATAGTTTGCTTATTAATGTCTAGTTAGGACACAGCATTTAAAAATATTAATGGACAAATGTAGTTGGATATACACAATAAAATAATTGTGAACAGAGAAGTATGGTTTTGTTCTTAAATGATACTTTTCTTTCAATGTTCAGATTATTCTGTTGCAACTGGTTAATTTTAAAAGGTTAATTTAAAAATAATCACAAATGACAGTCTTCAGAAGTAAGTATGGGCCCGTTGAATGCTACAGCTGTTAGCAGATGATTCCAGAGCCCTCTTTTCCTATATGGATGTTCTTTGTTTCCTATCCTGCCCCATCTCCAACTACAATTACTTTGTGTGGGGGACAATTGTGAAGAGAGTTGGATGCCTGGAGTGGGAGGTCCTGGCTGGAGTGAAAGCATGGTGGTATCCAGAGCCTCATGAGAGCAAACACATTTGTCTTCTTTTTGATGGCAAAGGGAAGGAGGGGAAGGAAAGGACTACCTGTAGGCTAGACTTTTCAAGTAGTACTGGTTTTGTACTGAATTGGAAATGCTTTGAAGTATCTTACTGCCAGTTACGACCTTGAATTGGCAGCGCCGCTTCAAATCCAACCAACCAACTTGCAGTTGCCATAGTGAATTGTTTTAATGAAAGGTGTATCAAGGATGAAGATTTTGCTTAAAGATGGCCTAGAGACAAAGCTCCGAAAGCTTGTTGGCTGGATTAAGTGAACAAGAAACCTGATGAAGTGACTTTAAAATGTAGCAAGACATAGCTGTGGTACTGGAGTAAATCATTGCTGTTGCGGTTGGTACATTAAATCCTTACAGTGTTCCCATTGATTTGCCTGTAAAATACTCCAGCTAATTCGTAACTGGTAAATTATATTATGCATAACTGCATGCATACTAAATTACAGTGGGATTTTTCTTCTCTTAAACTGTTGACTGATTTAAGACTGTCTCTATGTCCTTAGTACACAGTTTCTAGGCATTGAGTTTTGTAGATTTACATAAGCTCTTGTGTGAATGGTCATATTAAGTCATGTAGTCAGTCTTAGCTCAGCACTGCTAGCCATAACATTATGCAACTGGAATCATCAAAATGATGCATTAATTAGGAAGCAGCAGCCGAGGAAAGGAAAAACAGATGTATGTAAGAAATCAAGTTCTTTATGTACTACTTCTAGTAGGCTGTATACTGTGGAAAAAACATTCAGTGGGGAAAAAAAGGACAAAATATAGTAAAAGAAAAAAAAGACAAGCAGGTGTCAGTGAGAGGGGTCGGTCCTGTTATGTGTCACAGCTGAACCAAGGTCATGTGATTATTTCTGTTAGTGTGTCTTCTCTCACCTGAAGAGGCTCTTCAGTGTGCTGTTTGGATTTAGAGACTATCCTTTACTTCAACTGCAGTAATTTTTTTGCAAGACTCTACCATAGAAGAAGATTACCGTGTATGAGTGTGATAATACGTTAGCCCTTTTCTGCAGTGTGTTAGGAAGGTCATGTATGCAGTCTTCTTTTGTAAGATCTTAGACATGAAAGTGGTGATAGTGAGACTAACAAATGGCATCTGTAGTGATTATAAGCAAAAGTGGCTAAAACCAATGAGGTGGAACAGTTATTGATCTGGAATAAAGATTCTTTATATATGTACACCTCTGTGTATGCATATAGTAAATACTTATCCTTGCCTACCTCAAGATTGAGGCCTAAATTCTTCTTCAGTATTTAGATAACTATCCCTAGTTACTTGGAACTCAGTAAACAGTACTACGATAGTTCAGCTTTTAAGTTTGTCCTTGCACCATAGGGCACGTCAGCTTCTTTTAAGGGATCTGGATATTTAATTGCGAGCATTATACCATCTCTTCATAAGATAGGCTCATTCTTTCTGTCTAGAGAGACAAGCATTCACCCTGCAGTTAACTTTATGGCTAGGCAAAGCTTCAGTACATCTGTGAATATTCAGAAAAATTGACATTATAAACAAAACATCTTTCAAAATAAATTCAAGCCCCATTAATTGTAACTTAAATACCTGAGCTAATTAATACTGATTACTTGCATAGTCATATTTGTGTAATGCTTGGACTTTCTTTTAACAGTTGATTTTCATGTGTTTAGGGAACTCCCAAGTTTTTTTTTATTTCTGGGAGTTATGAAACTGAAGACCCTTTACGAAGTGTGAAGTTAAGAAAAGCTTTATTTGTAGGCAGCCTAAAGGGAAGTATGCTGATGATAGAATCATAGAATTAGATCCCTTTGAATGTTTCTAAATCCCTAAGACTACCTATCCCTACGGCTCATCTAAAATGAACCAATATCTGTTG
This sequence comes from Urocolius indicus, assembly GCA_013401255.1. Lineage (NCBI taxonomy): Eukaryota > Metazoa > Chordata > Aves > Coliiformes > Coliidae > Urocolius > Urocolius indicus. The sequence continues at coordinate 88,323 of WBNH01010062.1, forward strand.
TACTTACTGCACAACTGAGTTGTCATCGTACCAAGTTGTGTGTCTTAAGGAATCCTATTAAAATACCAAATGAGATTTGAATCTCTCTAGCTATATGCTAAACAGCAAAACTAGAGCATAGGACAAAAGGTCACTGGTTTATTTATTAGTTATAGAACTTTATTTGTTAATTATGCATTCATACAACTATGAATATGCATCCTGCTATCTAGTTTAAGCTTTTTTAAAGTCATATAGAGTGCTTATCCCATATTTATAACTTAAACTTATTTGAATAATACCATTAAGCACACTGTGTTTTGACCGAGGGGAAAAAAAGGACCACGATTAAATGTTATCTTGTGTGTGCATATCTTCCTTTACTTGTGGTGTTAAAAATGTGTTGCTGAGGACATGAATAGGTCAAATTTTCTTTGTGTATTGAAATGTAAGTGTATAATGAGATCACATGTGTTTTTCAATTAATTGTTGTGTTTGCCAATTTAGTTTCTTTTATTGCTGGCCCTCTCCTTGTCACTGTCCTCCACACCCTCCAAGCAGTATACCTGCTGTATTGACTTATGAAAATCATCTACTGTGCTGTGGCCAAAATTTAAAGAATTTTTTTGTAGTGCCGACCTTCAGCATTTTAGCTGTGTGGATTGTATGGCTACTATAATCTAATAAAGCACTTTCTCAGCTTAAAAAGTGTTGAATAATTTGCAATTTTTTCAATTGCAACATTTAAATTAAACATGTAAGTAGGTAGATGACTTTTTTGTTTTCCAGCCTCAAACACTAAGAAAATAGCCAATATACCTTCTCTATTTCCTGCTAAGAAACTTTAAGAAGAAAATAGAATTTAATCTCAAGATTTCTTTACAATGTTAATAAACTAGGAATAATTAAAATATTCTGACAATTACAATTCACATCTACGAAACAGTCTCTCCTTAGAGCTATGATACTGCTTTTGAGCAGTGTGATGTCTTGCTCTCAGGAAAGAACTGATGCTCTTTTATATAGGAATCTTAATTAATATTATTTTTCATTATTTATAGGAATTTTAAAACTTTCTTGTGACAAAGCTGATTTTTCTGAATCCCATGGCCAAGATGGAAAGATGAAATCTAAATAGTCTCTTTAGAGAAACCAGAGCAGTAGGCAAGTTTCCCCTATCCTCCATATTAAAAGCTAAAAAAGGACTCTGCAAATATGGTGTTCAATCTCTACTTGTTTTCTGAATGTCAAACTGCAAGACAAGTTTATTTAAATACTTTCTTAGTGTTACTTGTTGACATAGCAGTTGTCTGAGTTCCCATCTGAGTGTCATTTGATCACTGGTGGGGAAGGTGTCAATTAGACAACAAAAAAAGAAAATTTGAGATCTTAAGAGTTGGAACAGTTTTCGTGGCCTATAAATACCTGTCATCATTGGTTTCACACTCTTAGGACTTGGCTGAAACACGCTTTCCATATTGAACTAGAGACTAGATTGAATTAAATTTATATAATCTTTATTGACTGCATTGCAGCATTGTAACAGCCTGAAACTATCGTAGCTCAGTTGTCAGGTGTTCTGTACCTTGCTTTTTAGATTACCCTGCATGTATGTATATATATGTACATATGTACATCTGTCTAGATCAAATGTGTGTATATATGAGTGCACTTACATTGTACTACGTATTCATGCAATCACCTGAATCTTGCTGCATTTTTCATACTTCTGGTGAGTTTGGCAGTGCAGGTGAAGTTTTGCCTACTGCATTATGCAAGACACCAGCATCAACATCGCAGCAGTCCCACAGATCGTGGATAACTTGAGCTGCACCTTGGGTTTTCCAAACAGCTCATCTCCCCACTTCGCCACTGATGAAATATCGTTTCTGCCTGCTAAGCCAGATTTTGTCTAGGAACTGGAGAATTTCTAAGTGGAGAAAATGTTAATCTGGGAAATCTGGAGTCTTTCATATTTAAAATATCATGATTTTAAAACAGAATTGTATTTGATATTTCAAAGAATTGTTTGAATGCTCCTGATTTCTGTGGTAAAAATTGTTAGAGCTAGGAGTCAGTTTTTAAGTTTCCCTCCCTTTTAAAGCAAGGAGAAAAATTAAACTTGTACCAAATATTTGATATACCTGTTGACCCATTTGTGATCTGACTGGAGAATGGGACACTTTTTGGTCTTGCAACTGAGTTCATCTAGGGAAGACACAGCATTGCTTGGTTATGGAAAATGACATGTTTGCTTGTGTGAAACAAGTTTATACTCATCTCTTCTTGTTTTGTTACAAGGCCTGCATTTTTCTTCGAAGCCATGGAGAATTTCATAGGGAGGAGGCAGGGAAAGACATCTTAGGAAACAGAAGTGTACAAATTGAGAATAGAGGAGAAAAAGAAGTAACTTGAAAGGGTTATAGTTTCATCTGAAGTGAGAGATGAGAAAATGCTTTAATGTTAGCTTAGCCAGACTACTACCATACAATACGACTTGAGAGCAATAAGCTTTAAAAAAATAATTTTCATCAACTCCATATCCAGTTAAAGCATATAAAGCTTTGTAGAAACTAGAAATATTTCTTTGGAGACTTAAAATGGTATGAATATAATACTAATTATTCTTTTTCCATATGTTCTTGTTTACAGACCAGTCTTTCTATATGGGGATGGGGAAGTCTTGGCCTTGTGCTTTTTCTAGCAAATTTTGGACCCTGCACTATGTTTTCCTTTGCATGTTGTATCCTCTGCTTTGTTGGTGGGTAAGTATAGTATTTAGTGTTTTGTATAATGTACTGTGAAAGTAAAATATTAATGTGTACATTAGCAAATAGTTTGCTCTGAAATTCTGAAGTGACTTTTGTGTAGTTAATATTTCTACAACTGAGCAGCTGTTTATGAGAAAAATATTTTTCTTGAAATCTCAATTTTATCAAAAGTAAATTTTTTTACTGCTAAATAGTGCTTGTGCTACCTTTGCCCTTGGAAGAGAAACTGATAAAAAAAAAAAAAGAGTACTTGTAACAGGTGTTAGAGGACAAATACATGAAATCAATGTTAACTTCAGTTCATACTGTCTATCACTTTGTTAGTTCTTTTCCCAGGTATTTACTTAGTAATTATGTCCCTTTTCACAATCTCATTTTCCTATGTAAGATACTTCATTTGAGAGAGTAGATGGTTTCCTGGGTGCATGAATGTTGCTACATCTTGCTATATTTTGAACAAGTAGATAGTTCAGCAGCTTTAGACAACTCATGCTTTACATAGGTAGGAAGGGAGCAGATAGGTGATATTTTTATAGCCTTTGGCACCATTATTACATTGTATATAATAATGTCTGCCTTGTAACCATTAAAATTTATTTTGAATGCCAAGTCTAAATTTGTTGGTAGGATATTCCTTCTTCCTCTCACTCATAACACTAACCTGCAGGACAGTAACACTTTTAGACTCTCCAGTACGTGCTTGAATTCTAATGGGGTGTTTGGACTATCTTCAATATTTTTTTTTCCCCTTGTTTTGAAACACTCTTTTAATCTTCTTGCTGGGTACAGTACGTCATACATATTCTTGCATGTCTCATCAGAAAATGTAAGAGTCAAGTGGCTGGAATTGCAGCTGCTACGCTTGGATTTCAGCTATATTAAGAGTTCCATCTTTGAAAAATAGGAGTAGTCAGTCTACTAGAGTGAGAATTTAGTTTAACTTCTAAGTAAATGCTTTTGTTAAAACTTCATACCTGTGATTGGCATATATTGCTGGCTGTTTGTCCAGGGCAAAGGGCAGAGGGTTCGTCCAAAGGGCAAGAGCTTTTCTATTTATTGTTTTGTATTACCACTTCCTTAGTCTTTGCAGTATGAAAAATTATGTGGGATGTAACAATTTCTTAAAAGCTTATCCTTCCTTCTTGCTCAATTTTGATTGCTTGGCTTTTCAAAACTAACAGACAAAGTCTCTCACGGAGTATGTCTGAAGTCAGCTGCAATTTGCCACTGTGAGATTGCATGTAGAGCCTGAGCTTGCTCATTCCCAAGTCAGGTCTGGTGCCTCTTTGCTGTGCTTCTTTTTCTGCTTTGGTTCATTTTTGTAGCTAGTAAGTGAACATTGATCATCCTAGGAATAAATTAATCTGTAGGTAGTGTGTCAGTTAAAGCGAAATTTGCATCCTTTTCCGTATTATGTATTTACTTATATAAATAGGCATAAACTCTCAGTAGAATGTCATGAGTTCATTACTTTAACATACACATCTTCTTGGCTAAGTCTGTGATCTGTCCCTTTTTAACAGTGTTAATAATTTTCAGAGTGACACACCTACTTTAAATTTAAACATTTGTCTTACAGAACCATGAGTGTTGACTGGGTCAGATAAGTTTATATCTAAATTATTGTTGCCTAGTTTTGGTTTTTAATTAGTATCTGTAAAGTTATGCAAAATATTTGGTCTTTGTTTCTTAGAAACAAACAGAAATTTGTGTTAGAAAGTAACTGTTTCATTTATAATTAGCAATTATAAATCAATGTCATTTATATAAACTTAGAAAATAAAATTATTTTTTGTTTATGATTATAGTAGTGCCTTTAATACTTACCATACCCGTGTCTGGACCAAGATACCAGTTTTGCATGGGGATAGGTTTTTAGATTGAAACTTTGAATTCTTATGCAATTTATAGAACTGTGACAACTTTTTATGCCTGCTCAAAAACAGTGGCCTGTGTCACAGGTTTCTGACTTTGACTAGCTTGGAGTCTGCTCCTGTCCCGTTTTGCATTTCAAACAAAAGAAAATGTTGAATTGTAGCTGGTTGCATTCTTAGTATCGATTGAAGGATTTAAGTTATATGCCAGGGAGTTGTGAAGGAAAATGATGATGCTGTAGCTGTATTGACATAATCTATTTGTACTGTTTCAGTTCTGGTTTGTGATATCTAATTATATATTTTTATTTAGTCTTAACTGTGTGCTTGCTTATAAGTGTACTATTGTCATGTGTGCAAGGAAGGATACTGAAATAATTTGTGTATATGAATATACAAAACAAGTAAGTTCTAACCAGAACTATGTAACCTATTTTTAGTTTTGCAAGTATTGATTATATATGCATATATTGACTATATATGAATAAAAGCTCCAAATAAAAAGCTTTCATTGTTCTATTTCAAGATTAATTTATAAAATATTAGCTTTTTAGATTTTTAGCGCTTTCATCTTCAATTCAGGATCTGGTAACTCCTCGTGTTTGAGCTCTTTTCGCTAAAAGCATGAGGCAAAAGATAGATATTGTTTCTTTAACCTTTGCAGCCAAGACTATTACAAGATACTAGTCTTCCTGAAATATTTTTTGCATCAAACTTCAAGTATTGGTGCAAAACCTTTAATCTGAATACTAGGCCTGTCTTTACTCTCTGGTTTTTGCTTGTATTATGAATATTTCTTACCCTTCTTTACTTCCCTCTTTTTTTTTAATCCTCAGGAATTTGAATAAAAATTACATGAATTGTGGCCCTGCAAGAGCCTTTGTCTTCTGATGTTAGGAGAGTTGAAATTTCTTGGGCATCAATTGCTTTTTCATTTTAAGAAACTTGCTCTGTTGTCAAAAAAGATAATTACTGGTACTTAATTACATCCTTGCATCTGTGACTGCCTGTGCTGATCATTCTAACTGCTGTTGGTTTTTTTTTTCCTTTGCAGTTTAAAATAAGTTCCCAGTTGAAGGTTTTCTTTCTTGTTTGAACATATGCAATCAGTAGTTGCTACACTTACTACATCAGTTTCTTCCTCGTCTGTGTTTCTGTGCTTATACCACAATGCAACGGCCTAAATGTATCTCTGATATCTCTGAATCTTACTTCATCACTACAAATCAGTAAAGAATCTTTGTATAAATAAAACCAGATTAGATTATGTATGTACCTGTCTTTCTAATGCACTAATATTTGTGAACATAGGTACCACACCATCACAGGTTCTTCTTATGCAGCAGGCTGTGTAATACAGATTGTGCTTTATGGATCTGCGATGTGCTAAGAATATATCAAGACTGACCTGACACACTGTGAAAAAGCACTGTACTAGGAGAATAAACAATGTTAATTGTTGTATATTGTCATAACTTGCTGTGAAATATTTTTTGGGGGAAGATGACTTGTTCTAGCTGATCTTTCTTTTTCCCTTTTAGGGGTTTAGTCATTATTTTTTTATTTGGAAAAAGCAACTCGGAAAGATATCTTGAGCAGTGTGAGCATTCATTTCTTCCTTGTACATCAGTTGGGATCCCTAAGGTAAGGAGAGTTTACTGGTCTTGACTTGTAGGTGAGATTTCATAACTTTGAAAATTAAACTTATATTAATAATCAGTTTTAGTCTGAGAATTGTACCAGTTTCACAAGGTGTAAAAGAGCCTTGTTTTGTTTTGTGTCAACTGCAATGTGCAAGTGGAATGGAAGATTTACCCTTTCTGAAGTAGAAGCTTTAAGCATTTATGGAAAGTTTGTTTCAAGTACTGTTTCTGGCTTCGTTATGAGAAATGAATGAGATGTAGGATCAGGGAGAGAATTACTTTAGTAATTCCATTCCATTCTAGACTACGATATTGTAGTGTTGTTTTTTTTGGGCAGGAGTGGTAGCTCTTTCTTGATGCTTCTTGCAAGATTATCATGACTGTTTCCTAATTATATAAGGTGTCCAGTTTTGATTCTTTTGATTGTTTATGGTTAGAAAGTTACTTGCCTTACTAAAAAGATTGAACTGTAATGAAGTCTAGATTTATAGTACTTTGGGGATGTAGAAGTTCTCTTTGACTATCAAAGAGCAATCAAAAGTCCTGGAAATGCATAGGTAAATGTGGAGCATCTGTGGCATCCCTGTTTCAACTCTTTCTTCACTGTTTGTAACAGATATGTAATTTTGGTTGATGGACCTAAATTCTGGGTTCCTAATCACATAAATCTGCATTTGATTAATACAGAATAAATTCTTAATACAAAAGAGGTAGAATTTCTATGAGTTCCTGGTTTGTGAACCAATACATCTTGACACTCAAAAATTTCATAGCCTAATCTGTTTCCATTCATCAGAATAAAGACAACTCTTAAACCCAAAGATTGCTAATTAGCTGGTATTTAATCTCACAACTGTTTTGACTGAAACATCCTGCCTTTTCTTAGTTGTTGGGTCGCTACACTTCATGTTGTCTGTGAAAGGAGGGTCTAGAGTTCAACGTCCTTACCAGTATTTTTTTCTGTATTTTAAATTTTTTCTACCTTGCTGAAATTTCTTTTTATATTTGTTAATGCTGCTGTTTTTGAGCTGGTTACATGTGTGCTGTGGTTGCTTATGAAAGAATAAAATATTGTAGGAGTATTTTTGTGTAATCCTTGCAAATTCAGTAGCTTGACTTCTGATTTGATGTTTCAATAATCTGCTCTCACTTTTTTCAACTGACCTGTCTTGACTAATCTTTGGATTTAGGTTTTGCAGGATGAAGGTATTTATTCTTAGCTAGTTTAGTAAATGCTATTTGAAGTTGTTCTCCAAATAAAAACTATTTATCTTCTACCATAGTGTTGTCTATTTCTTTTTTTTGCCACTGTATTAAAATAATATTACCTAATATATCTGAGCTATTCAGTAGCAGTGCAAAAAGAGATGAATCCTAACCAAACGTGAGATTTGCTTGGGATTCCTGTTTTGCATTTCTGTATGTAATTTCTGCTGAATTACTTTCCGTTAAAAGTAAAATTTTAAACTTGTTTTCATGTTTAAAACCTTTATGACCCTAAGTGAATTCACTGTGAACAGTGAATATTCTTTCAAGTGACGAGGGCTAGTGGTTCTTCCATGAATCAAGTACAAACTGAGTTTACCTTCATATAAAATTTTGTCATACTGTATTTTGAGAAGTAGTCTGATAATACAGGTTCTTTCCCTCAAGAATAGAGTTTTATCAATTGTTTTGGACATTCTTTTTGTTATGTTGGTTTTTTTTTAGTCTAAAGTGTATTTTCAAATGCTTGCTTTTTCAAGAAATCAGTTATAATTCAAAGCATCACAATTGTGGATTGAAATATTGTATAGAATGTACTAGACTCTTAAGTTCCAACACAGTGCCAATAGATTTCTTTGCTTGCCACTTACCAACAATATCTAATGAGTGCCTCATGTTAAAGAGAAACAGTTACATAATTTTGATGGAAGATTATATACCTCAATGGTATTTTTTTGTGTTATTGTTTGGATCCGTGCAGGGAGGTTTTAAACATTTGAGTTAGACTTGCTTTTCTTTTTGCAAACTGTTTTATATAACTTTTGTGTCAGGAATGTATTTGATGCTACAATATACTGGCTCTGTAAGATGTACAAATGTCTGCAGGTTTTAATTAAAATAATGTTGAAGGAAAAGCAAGTTTAGAGCCTTCTGAACTGTTACCTGGAATGCTATTTTGAATTAAAATTATAGATTGAGAAATATGGAACATTCAGTTATTATTGTAATTGATGTCTCTGATGCTTCATCCAAAAGACAGCAAGGCTGTCTTTTGTAGGCTGGGTGCAACTTCAACAGTGATAATTTGTAAGTTCTGTTTGTATGTTTGATCCCTCACTAATCTCTGAGTCTCTTTACTTGGAGTCAATTGGTTGTATGCTACGTTATGGATTTGATACTCCACGTTGTGGAGTGTGTGCCCCATGTTCATCATAGGTGCTTCCTACCTGCCTAAAATTAAGTAGATTTCAAATTTAATAATAAGTGATTAACTATTTTGCCTGAGGAGTCATTTAACGTTGGTGATGTTATAGCTGTTTGAGTTGAATTTCCTTTTGATCTAGTGTTTTAGCAAACACGCCTCTTTAAGCTAGAAGTAGGTTTTCAGGTTGGTTCCTCACCATTGTTTACTGGATGTGAAGAATACAAACAGTACTGTTGTAGAGAAGCTGTAAATACCCCATCCCTGGAAACATTTATGGTAAGGTTGGATGTGCCTCTGGCCTAGTTGAAGATGCCCTTGCCCATTGCAGAGGGATTCGACTAGATAACCTTTAATGGTCCCTTCCAACTCAAACAGTTTTATGATGCTATGATTAATTCAGAGAGTAGATAAGATATATATTAATAGGGGAAATATTGTATAAAGTATTAGTGGAAGTATACATACATTATAAACTGTAGAGATGATTTTTAATTATAGCTAAAACCTGGACACTCACATTTACTAATGTCTTTCAAGTGCATAGAAGAAATGAAACGTGAAGCCAGACCTATTAAGATTGACAGAAGACTGACAGGTGCCAATATAATTGATGAGCCTTTGCAACAAGTAAGTTCTAACCAGAACTATGTAAAACTATTTTGATTTTTGCAAATGTTGACTATGTAATATCTTACTTGAGTGATGAATAGCAGTGGAGAAACGTCATTGTACTTGAGAGTTGTAAATGAAAAAACCCTTTGCAATGGTCCAAGATACTGGACAATGTTTGAATCTGTTTTCTATATATTTTAGTTTCCTAGCATAGTGGTGATGAGTGCATGCAAACTAATATGAAGAAGAGGTTTCAGTATGTGAGTTGTATTGTTTCACTCACAGTTTCATGATGGTAGGAGAAGGTAGTTCACTGTTTTAAGCTTTTAAGACTGCTATTTCACTATCAGGCATAGAAAACTATTGCATATTTTGTTATCTCTTATTCAGTAGTTAATTTTTATTTTGTCTTTTCCAATTTCAGGTAATCCAGTTTTCATTGAGAGACTATGTGCAGTATTGGTATTACACACTAAGTGATGATGAATCATTCCTTCTGGAAATCAGACAGGCTCTTCAGTATGCACTTATTCAGTTTTCTGCCAGGTAAGATTATTCATATTTAGGTCAGTACACTGTCTTAAGCAAGTGGACAGACATCTCTGTGGGTTGTATGGTAGTAGATAAATGATGAAGTTTATCTGTTGACACAGTTCAGTGAGTTTTTACAGAAAGAACAGGTAAAAAGGTCATAATCTAAGAACTACAATCTGATCCTTTAAGGAATGAATGTAGATGATATTTGTAGTTATGGACTTTAGCAAAGTGGCCTTTTAAAAATTTAGATTGATGTATAAGTTTACCAATTAACTGCTTTTCTCCAACTTAAGTGTTCACTTGCATGAATCACCTTTTTATATGAGGGTCTATTTCATGTAAGCAGCAGGATGCTATTCACAAGGTAAGGTGACCTGAAAGCCTGTAATTCAAGCATCTGTATCAGCTCAGTTAACTTCTAACAGTGGTATTTCTCTTCAATGTATAAGAACAATGAGTATTTTTAAAGTAATCAGAATGGAAATCTGGAGAATGAAATACATCACATGTAAATATTTTTTTTAAAAAAGAGATCCAGATCAAATAAATACTTTGTTAATTGTCCCATATGTTTTCTGTTTTTGCTTAATCAAGTTGCAAGAAATCAGGGAACTTGTCTGACAAATCATTCATTTTCTTAAGTATGGCTGATTTCTCAGCCCAGATGCTGCATGCTGTTATATTCATCTACTTTTCTGTTAAGTAATGATTTCAGTTATTCATTCAACTATACTGATTGCTATCTGTATTCTTCTCAGAAGAGATTTTGAATCACCTATATATAATAAACTTAGGACTTTGAGACGATGTTATCCCCTCCCTCTGTTGACTTGAAGACGTAGCTCAGTGTGCTTTTCTGGCATGGAAAGTCAAAGAGGAAGAGCAAGGTTTAATTCTAGGAAAAATTCAAAATAATACAATCTTATTAATTGTAAAATAATGGAAATCCTAGGAAACAATTTTTGCAATAAATTACATATTACAGCAAGCAGTCAAGTAGTTATATGGAATGAGCCTAGCTTCCCAACTTCAGTGACTGCCAGTTTGTCAGTTACTTCATTGAACAGTGTCAGGCACTGGGTTTGTGTTGAAGCACATGAAGTTACAACCAATAATTTTTTTTTCCCCACAATACTATAGCTCTTCAAAAATAGAGACCATTCCTATGCAGTTGTGTTCTGTACAAATCAGTTCTGTTTCATGAGGCTGCAGCAGTCATTGTTATTAAGAGACAATTATCTAGTGTATTTGTAGTGACTGTAGCTGGATATAGCTGTAGCACTACTATCATCTCTAATTTCATATACCCTGTGAGTTTCTGGGGAGAATGAATACGGTATACAGTGTGATTTTACTTTGTTGTTTTTTTTTTTTAACTTGAGCATTGCACATTTGGGAAAATGATGTAAGGCTGCCACCCAGTGGTTTTTCTACTGTTGGTTGATTGCACGAATAGTGGATCTGCGTTATTGTTGGTTTCAATTGACTGCCTTGGAGACAACTCTGCACTTTAATTTCCCATCTATTTTTTAAAGTAGGCTTCCCTTTCTTCCAGAATTCCTTATCTGATTCTACTGAATGACTTCTTTGCCTCAGTCTTCACTGCCAAGGCTAGCACTTGGGAATATCCCTGTAGGACAGTAGAATACTCTGGAGAATGGAAAGCTTTCCCCTGATAGACAAGGATGAGGTTAGGGACATGTTGGGCAACCTTAACACCCATAAATCTATGAGACCTGATGGAATGCACCCCTGAGTGCTGAGGGAGCTGGCTAATGTTATTGTTAAGCCACTTATCATTTTCAAATTATTGTGGAGGACTGATGAGGTGCCTGAGGACTGGAGAAAGACCAATGTCACTCCAGTCTTCAAAACGGGCAAGAATGAGGACATGGGAAACTATGGGCCGGTAAGCCTCACCTCCATCCTTGGAAGGTGATGGAACAACTCATCCTGAATGTCATCTCAAAACGTGAAGGAAAAGATGGTTATCAAGGAGAGTCAGCACAAGGGGAAATCATAGAATGGTAGGATTGGAAGGGACCTCTAGAGATCATCAATTCCACCCCCCCCTGCAGAAGCAGGTTCACCTAGATCAGATGGCATAGGAACATGTCCAGGTGGGTTTTGAAGACCTCCAAGGAAGGAGACTCCACAACCCCTCTGGGCAGCCTGTTCCACTGCTCCGTCACCCTCAAAGTGAAATAGCTTTTTCTTATATTAAATGGAACTTTTTGTGTTCCAGCTTCATCCCATTACCCCTTGTCCTGTTGCTAGCTACCATAGAAAAAAGGGATGTCCCAACCTCATGACA
>WBNH01010062.1:100740-158974 GCA_013401255.1 Urocolius indicus
CCTGTGGAACTCCACTGGTCACAGGCCTCCAACTTGATTGTGTGCCATTGATCACCACCCTCTGGACTCTGTCATTCAGCCAGTTCTTGATCCACCTCACTGTCTACTCATCCAAGCCACAATACCTGAGCTTTCTGATATGGATGTTATGGGAGACAGTGTCAAAAGCCTTGCTGAAGTCAAGGTAGATGACATCCACTGCTCTCCCCTCATCTAGCCAACTGGTTATACACTCATAGAAAGCTATCAGATTGATGAAATGGGATTTCCCATTAGTGAATCCGTGTTGATTCAACCTGATAACCACGTTATCTTTTATATGTTTAGTGACAACATTCAGGATGAGTTGTTCCATCACTTTTCCAGGGATGGAGGTGAGGCTGATCGGCCTGTAGTTTCCTGGGTCATCCTTCCTGCCCTTTTTGAAGGCTGGAGTGACATTGACCTTTCTCCAGTCCTCAGGCACCTCACCTGTCCTCCATGATTGGTAAAAAATGATGGACAATTATTTAGCAATCACATCAGCCAGCTCCCTCAGCACTCTAGGATGCATCCCATCAGGACTCATAGACTTATGAGCCTTAAGCTTGGCCAACAAGTCTTTAACCTCTTCTACCCAGGGCAAGTCCTCTGCTGTCCTGGCCATCCTACTATCCTTGCTGGACTGGGCTTCCCGAGTGCTGGCCTTGGCTGTAAAGACAGAAGCAAAGAAGGCATTCATTTGGCCTCCTCTGCATCATCGGTCACTAGTGCACCCTCTGTATTTAGCAGCGTGCCCACGTTCCCCCTCATCTTCCTTTTGCTGCTGATATATCTGAAAAAACTCATTATCTGTAACTTCCCTGGCTAAATTTAATTCAAGAAGGGCTTTAGCCCTCCTAGTTGCACCCCTGTACATGCTGGCAATGTTCCTATACTCTTCCCAAGAGGTCAGGCTGTGTTTCCACGTCTCATAGATGGCTGCTTTCTGCCAGAGTTGTCCCAGCAGATCCTTGCTCATTCAGTCTTTGTATACATTCCCAAGACGAAATCCTGCTTGACCAACCTGATAGCCTTCTATGAAATAGTGGTTGGCTAGATGAGAGAAGAGGAGCAGATGCCATTTACCTTGACTTCAGCAAGGCTTTTGACACTGTCTCCCATATCGTCCTCATCACAAAGCACAGACAGTGTGGGCTGGAAGAGTGGACGGTTAGATGGATCAAGAACTGGCTGAATGACAGAGCCCAGAGGGTGGTGATTAATCATTGTGCATGTAGTTGGAGGCCTGTTGCCAGTGGGGTTCCACAGGGGCCAGTCTTACTCAACACATTCGTCAACGACCTTAATGAGGGGACAGAGTGTACCCTCAGCAATTTGGCTGATGACACCAAACTGGGAGGACTGACTGATTCCCCAGAAGGCTGTGCTGCCACTCAGCAGGATCTCAACTGGCTTGAGAGTTGGGCAGAGGGGAACCTCATGAGGTTCAATGCATCAGGGAAGGAACAACTCCATGCACCAGTACAGGCTGGGGATTGACCTGCTGGAGAGCAGCTCTGCAGAGAGAGAACTGGGAGGGCTTGTTGACAATAAACTAAACCTGAGCCAGCAATGTGCCCTCGTGGCCAAGAAGGCCAATGACTTCCTGGGATGCGTCAAGAAGAGCGTGTCCAGAAGGTCAAGGGAGGTTCTTCTCCCTCTCTGCTCTGGCCTGGTGAGACCTCATCGGGAGTCCTGTGTCCGGTTTGGGACTCCCCAGCTCAAGAGGGACAGAGAACTTCTGGTGCAAGGCCACCAAGATGATCAGGAGACTGGAGTGTCTTTACGAGGAAAGGCTGTGGGAACTGGGACTTTTCAGCCTGGAGGAGGAGAGAGCTCGTTAATTCTTACAAGTGATTGGAAGACGTGTCTCAAGAGGATGAGACGACATTTTTTCTGTAGTGTCCAATGATAGGTCTGGGAAGTTCTGCTTGAACATGAGGAATAATTATTTCCTGTTAAGGTCAGGGAGCCCTGGCACAGGCTTCCCAGGGAGGTTGTGGAGTGTCCTCTGGAGTTTTACAAAACCCACCTGGACGCGTTCCTGTGTGACCTGATCTACGTTGACTTTCTTTAGCAGGGCGGGTGGACTAGATATCTTCAGAGGTCCTTTCCAATCCCTTCCATTCTGTAAGTCTGTCTTTGAGGAGAGAAAGACCAGGTTGAGGGAATAAATGTGAAAAAGGTGCTGATTCTATTAACAAAGTAGGTATCTAAGAGAGTTGAGTATGTGCATATGTAGCTTTCTTGAGATAATGCAGAGTTAAAAGCTGTCACTGACATGTAGCTTGGTTAAATGTTTAACATACAAGCGCGTTTTCATTTTGGCTAGTAAGATCATAAGATCTCTGAAACTGTTTTATAGTGAAATAGTTTTGTGCAAACAATGACTACTTTCTTAGCTATGTGCATTGTTGGAGAAGAATGCTAATTGCCACTTATATAAGCTTTAGAAATTGTGGATTAGATTGGGTAGTTTCAAATGAAATGTGTGTTTTCTCAGACATGAGTTACTGCAATTTCAGAAGGAAATGATTTTGTTTAGGTGCCTTCCAAAATGATGGAAATGTATTTGGCTGAAAAAGACCTGGGGAATATTTTAGTTTTAAGTTGTAGACTGTTTATATCAGGTTTTTTTACACATAATTGACCATGTGATGAATCAGAACACTATTCCAGATATTAATAATGACTTTAAAGTAATGCAAGCATAAATATTAATGTGATGTGAAAGTGATGTTTTACAACATTAGGTTTGTTTTCAGTGGTTAAACAATTAGGAAACTCATTTATTTCTTTGCTTTTCCATGTTTATTATGAGTGTTGTTCCTGACACGGAAAAAGGAGTAGTAGAATTTTATTATTGTTCTTTGTGTTCAGGATAAAACATTTCATTTTCATGGGTGTCTTATTCTGGTAGGTCAAAGGAAACAGACTGGCAGCCTTATTTCACTACAAGACTTGTTGATGACTTCGGCACTCATCTTCGAGTTTTCAGAAAAGCTCAGCAAAGAATAGCAGAGAAAGGTGATCAGATGAAAGGTAATGTGATTATTTCAATGTCTGAGGGTTTTTTTGAGTCTCATTAGGGAGATATCTTGTATGTGTGAAATACAGAATAAAGCTCCATGTAATTCAAGTGTACTCTGAAGTTTCTAATCTTTATAAAAGAATGACGTTTCCTTTTCGTTTTCTTTTGTGCAGACCAAGCTGAGGAACTTGTAGATACATTCTTTGAGGTTGAAGTTGAAATGGAAAAGGAAGTCTGTCGTGATCTAGTCTGCACTTCTCCCAAAGATGAAGAAGGTCTCTTGGTGCTATCTTCTAAAGTTATTTTAGTATAGCAGACTAAATTAAAATACTAACAATTGTGTTCACAATCTGATATATACTGAAATCTTAACCTGTGACTTTCAAAGTGTGATTATCTACTGTACGTGTATGTTTCCTTTAATTTGTACATATTAATACTTTAAATGAGTATGTGCATATGTAGCTTTCCTGTTTTCACTGGAAGAATTTTAAGGCAGAAATACATTTTATGGTAACCAGGGAATGGCTTTGCAGATTATTAGTGCTTTACTGGCTTGAGTTGGGTGGAGAGGAATCTCATGAGGTTCAACAAGGCCAAGGCTGTGGGAACTGGGGTTATCCCTTCCAACTCCTACCATTCTGTGATTCTAATGACTTACTGATTTCATAGTGTTCATTAAGAAAATCACTATGAAAAAAGGAACAAAAAACTGTATCTATATATTATATGTGTTAAATGAGGAAAATACGTTGTAGTTTTTTTGGTTCTTGGGATTAGGCTTTCTTTTGTCTTGGTTTTGCAACTCTAAATCAATCTTATTAACATCAGTGTTACTTATGGTTGGTCTGAAAAGTTTTATGTGATTCTTGGAGGACTACAAGAATGTATATATGATTGTGTATTGTAAATTGAAGCTTTATGTGTTAGCTTGTATGATATCAGATAAGATGTGGAATAACATAACATAACAAAAATGTCCTAGGGTGTTTTTTTTTTTGTTCTCTCTCCCTAGGATTCCTAAGGGATTTGTGTGAGGTTTTACTGTATATATTGCTACCTCCTGGAGACTTCCAGAACAAGATCATGCGATACTTTGTCAGGGTAAGTACGGACTCTAAAAGCCCTCCCAATTCCTTGGCTTAATGCCATGAAAAAAATTGGGCTGGGGTGATCTGATTTTTATTTAGGTTATTTTAAATGCAGTATGGTCTTGATAAGTATTTAATAGCAGACAACAGTTTGTGAGAAATATTTTCCAAGATTTTTACCTCTAGCAACATTAGAGAAGCATTTTTTCTGCATTTTTTTCTGAGGTGTTAACATCTTCTAATGTTAATTGAAAAGGAGTGTGCTAGGGGCTATTGAATGGATTCTGTAATTCCACGTTTTGAATTTAGACTCCACACCGTGATTTTTAAATTGTTGCAGTTACAATTAGCTTTATGAATAAATGTATTACATTATTTTTTATATTTTGTTTCTCAGGAAATCCTCTCCCGAGGAATTCTTCTTCCATTAATAAACCAGCTCAGTGATCCTGATTATATTAATCAGTATGTCATATGGATGGTAAGATTTCTCATGTTTAAATTGAATTCCAATTTCAGAATGTTTTCATATAAATATTTACTTGTGTTCTCTGTGATTGTGGTAGATAGATACTGGGTAGAAAAGTTACGAATAGATAAATTGATAGAGATAGTGAACTTCTGGCTGACTTATTTATTTATATATGTATACATATATAAAAATAACATTACTGTTTATATGATAGTTATGTAATATATGCACACACATTCAGACTCTGTATTATCTGTATTATGGGCTCTGTGTTGTGATTGTTTTGCAGAAGTTGCCTGAAAGAGAACAGATATATGACAAAGTGTAAAGTTGAACTCTGTTTTATTTAGCTGTTCAGAAAGTGTATCAGTAGCCTTCAAAGTTTCGTGGTTTTTTTTTCTTGAGTGGTTGTATGATGTGTCCTTTTAAAGCTTAAGAGGCCTCCAGGATGACAGGTAGTAGGATTGGATTTTTTTGCTTCTGCTAAGGAATCTTAGCGTGATTGTTTTAGGGATGTTTGTCATAACCCTTAATTTAACTGAATGGAAAAAAAAACAAAGTCTTTACATCGATATCTCTAATGTACCGACAAAATTCTCCCCAACTTTTAAAAGGTAATATTAATATATGGTGAAATTACCATAAACAGAGTTTACATACAGAGTTGTCATACTTCAATGTTCTTGATATTTTGAAAAGCAAGATAAAACTTTAAGAAAGTTTATTACCCCTTATAGGTCATAAATCATTTTTTTCCCCTATACTCAAGTTCTCTCTAATTTTATTAATGTACTTGAGCTTTACAGTATGCCTTCAAACACTACAGTGAAAATACCCTTGGATTTAGATTTCAGAGTAAATGTTCTTATGTATGAAGTAAATTCAAGTATGGAAAAAATTTTAATGCATATGTACAATTTTTCCTTCACTCCAGTGACATCCATTTCATGTAAATTTTGCGTTCTGCTTTCCTAAAGAAATATCTGTAATAAGATCATGTAATAAGCTTGGTCATGTGGACCAAGCTATTCAATTTTTGTTTCCCTTTTCTTCCTATGCATTTCTTTATTTGTGACTTGGCACTGCCCCCAGCTGCATTGAGGGAAAGATAGGGAAGAATAAATGGTTCAAAAAAATTTAATACTAGTCACATGACATGAAGATTGTTGCAGAAATTAAGTAGAGATGATTGAAATAAATTCCTGCTCCTTTTAGAATCTTTAACCAAATATCAGACTTGAGAAAAAAAAATGAGAAGTTTAATTCTGTGTTTCTAAGCACAGCACATTTCAGTAACTCTCTCACAATAGAATATAAAGCTTCAGTGTAAAATTGGAAGTTAATACAAACTTGTCTCTCTTTGTTGTAAAATTCAAATTTTTTCAAAATGTTTGAAGTTCAAGTATTGCATGTACTACTATTTCACAACACAATTGCCAGTAATCTCAGGTGCACAGCAGGCTTCCTTCACTTGCAGAAGTTCTCTAAGTCCTTAGAGCAGGTTTGCACTGGGACAGTAGTATACATTGATAATTAGCTTAATAGTATTTACAAAGTATCTGAATTAGGATTTCAGAGACAATATTAATTCTGTGATTTCAAAATGCTTTTCATAACTCTGTATTTTAAGAAGCTGTTATGCTGGGAGCATGTAGGCTTGCGTGGGACCTTGGCAAAGTTGGAAGATTTTCAGTGATCTCACCAGTTTCTGCCTACATAGTTAAAGAGATGGTTAATAGAAGAAGATTGGTTGGGTTTTGGACAAAAGATCTTAATTGAGTAGATTGGCGGATTTTCCATGTATTGTTACTGAAATCGTTAAAACCAGAAAATGGTGGAGTGAAATGAGGTTTGACTGTGTGCATGCTGCTTCTTTGACCATGTAAAATTTTAGTATCAAAAGGAAGATTTAGAAGCATCAAAGTGTTTTCAAAATGCCACTTTTCAGTGCTGTATCAAAATAGTTCACTTAATTAAAAATAATACCATGGTTTTTTACTTGTGTTATTGACAATGTAAAACTTTGTTTCAGATTCGTGATTCCAACTGTAACTATGAGGCCTTTATGAATATTATTAAATTAAGTGATAATATAGGAGAGTTGGAAGCAGTGAAAGATAAAGCAAGTGAAGAACTGCAATATCTTCGATCTCTAGATACAGCGGGAGATGGTTAGTGCTGTATAGTTTTGTTGGGTCTTATTTATTTTTAAAATACAGTGTAATTATCATATTAACATTGACTTTGAACTTGCCTGACCGGTGGTTCTGAATGTCAGTAATACTTAGGTATTAATAGGTAGTCGGTTAACAGTTAATCTGAAAGAGGAAAGGAAAATATTTCTTCCTGTTGACTTCCATCAGTAAGATATATAAAGTGGAGTAAAACTAAATCTTGTCTTTAAGCTAATGTGTTTTGTATGTGGCTTGTTACTTTTAGTATGAGATTTTTAGAGCATTTCATTCAAGACTTTATTTATTTATCTGTGTTGCTTATTTCTCTTTGTTTTTCCTTTCAGATATCAACACTATAAAAAATCAAATTAACAGTTTATTATATGTTATTAAAGTATGTGATTCAAGAATTCAGAGGTTGCAGTCAGGAAAAGTAAGTGTGTTTTTTTGGGTTTTTTTTTTTTTTTTTCAATTCTGAAAGAGTGAGGTTACAAATGACTAACTAGTTTGGTCTAGCTTTGTGGTTTGAACCACACTTGAAGTTTGCAATTATAGGAATAGTTCATACAAGTGATGTTAGTCTTGTATTTGCAGATTAAGTATGAAAAAAAATTCCAAAGGTTCACATATTTATATCAGTTTTGTTATGTCAGTATGTCTTAAAACTACATGTTTAAACCAAATTTTTACATAGATGTAAAGCATCTTTGTATTTATACACCTAGATTCAGTTATTTTTTTCTGCTCCAATGCATACTTTGAGTGCCTGAAGCGTAGTCTTTGACAAAGTCTCTTTTCTTGTTGATAAAGGTACCACTTGCTGATTATTTTGCAATGCTTTGTAGATGCCACGTGTTGCTTTTTGTTAGATGTATCTACCTCAATATTTTTGTTTTCAAACAAAACTCAAGACAAACTGGATGTTAAATTTGAGAACCTCAAAAACCTATGTTTTTCTGTTCACTTGTTTTATTTTTTTATAGTTTAAGGCTGACAATACATTTGACTTCACTTAGTTTCTTGAATCCCTTAATTAGACCTAGGTACGGCTCCAAGATAAAGTAATCTTGTGTATATTCGCTGTTAGGATGATTAATTACTCTACAACTGGATGCAGCAGCCTTACTGTATGTGGTGGTTTAGTCCTGGCTGGGTGCCAGATGCCCACCAAGTTCTAATATCTCTCTCTCTCCTAAACTGGACGAGGGAGAGAGAAATATAACAAAAAGGTTTGTGAGATTAGATAATGACGAGATCATGCAGGAATTAGCGTCATGGGCAAAACAGCCTCAGGTTGGAGAGAAAAGGGTTTGATTTATTAATGGAACATGAGAACAGGGAGATGAGAAATAAAACCAAGGAAGGACTCTCCCCTCCAGCAGTGTGGTGATGGGAGTTGTCAGTTCATTACAGATGGACTTTGCCACTGTTTCTTCTCAGGAGGAGGGCTCATCACACTTCCCACTGCTACACTATGGGATCCCTCAGTGTTTGTGAGACAGTCCCTCACAAACTTCTCCAACGTGTTTCCTTCCCGTGGGCTACAGTTCCTCGTGAACTGCTCCAGCATGGAGCCTCCCATGGGGGCAGCTCCTCCCACCCTGCACCAGTGTGGGTTACCCATTGGGAGAACAGTCCTTCAGGAACAGACTGCTCCAGTGTGAGTCCCTCACAAGATCACAAGTCCTGACAGCGAACCTGCTCTCTGCCATGGGCTCCCAGGTCCTGCCAGGAACTTGCTCCAGGACTTCTGCTGGAGTCACAGCCTCCTTCAGGCACCCAACCACTTCCACCCACCCCAGCATGGAGTCCTTCATGGGCTGTGAGTGGATCTCTGCTCCCAGTGGTCCTCTGTGGACTGCAGGGGGACAGCTGCATCACCATGGTCTTCCAACACAGGTCATAGGGGAATCTTTCTTTCAGGGCCGGAGCACTTCCTCCTTGGTGGCTGCAGAGATATTTTCACATTCTCCCTGTTGCTACTTCAGTTCAGCAACTGTGCAGCAATTTCTTTTCCTCCTCAAATACATTATTGACAGAGGTGTTACCTGAGTTACTAATTGGCCAGGCCTGAGTCGGGTGCAGGGTCCATCTTAGAATTGACTGGCATTAGCCCTGTCAGTTACAGGGGAAGCTTCTGGCAACTCTTTGTTTAAAGAAGCCACCCCTGTAGCCCCCTGCTACCAAAAACATGGTCCAGGCAAAATGACTATACTGTAATACCAAGAAATACCATATTGACAGAAGAAAATAGGGCAGATAAGAATTCAAGTTCTGGTGACCAGCAGATGCTGAAATTAGTTCATTTTGTTAATTCATTTTCATGCTACTATCCCTGCGAGTGAGGGATTTGGGATTAATTTGCCCTGTATAGTGTTACATGAACAGCAGTGTTAAAAGCCAGCTTCTTATATAGCAGAAAACATCCATGTTGAAGGCAAATAGTTACGAGAACATGACCTTATGATCTAGGTCTTCACTTATTAGTGATTGTGAAATGTTCTAACTAGAAAGAATCTACTTTATGTAGAACAGAATTTTTTTTTTACTGTATTTGCTTTGTGATAAGTAGAGCTTTTAAAAGCATTTCAAATTTTTTAGTAGCGTCTGTGAATGCAGTGAATTGTGTCTTACAGGAAATAGATACTGTGAAACTGGCAGCAAACTTCGGAAAACTTTGCACAGTCCCTCTGGACCATATTCTGGTAGACAATGTTGCACTACAATTCTTTATGGGTAAGTGTTAATTTGTCTGATCTTTTTTATTTATTAAGATTATGCAAACTCCCAGAACCGAACACTTGAAATTGCTAAATATGAGTGTCTACTGAGAGCTAAATATATATACATATAAATACATGTGTCTAAATATACTGGACTTCTGCTGGAGCTCAGGAGGAAAAAGATAATTTATGATCTTTGGAAGAAAGGTCAGGCAGCTCAAGAGGACTACAAGGGTGTTGTGAAGTCATTTAGGGAGAAAATTAGAAAAGCCAAGACTCAACTAGAACTTAGGCTGGCCATCACTGTAAAAGACAACAGGAAGAGTTTCTATAAATATAACAGCAACAAAAGGAGGGCTAAAGGGACGCTTTATGAAGGGGGGAACTTATAGTGACCAAGGATGAGGAAAAGACTGAGGCACTTAGTGCCCTCTTTGCCTCAGTCTTCAATGGTAAAACCAGCTGTTCTTGGGCACCTGGTCTTCTGAGCCAGAAGACAGGGACAGGGGACAGAATGAAGTCCTCCTAGTCTAAGAGTAGACAGTGTGTGACCTGCTTCTCCACTTTGATGCACACAAGTCAATGAGGCTGGATGGAATCCACCTGGGAGGGGTGAGGGAGCTGGCGGAAGTGCTCCCCGAGCCACTCTTCATCATCTACCAGCAGTTCTGACTCACTGAGGGGAGGTCCCAGTGGACTCAAGGATGGCTAATGTGACACCCATCTACGAGAAGGGTCAGAAGGACGATCCTGGGAACTACAGGCCTGTCAGCCTGACCTCTGTGCCAGGGAAGGTTATCTAACAGATCATAGTGAGTGCCACTATGAGACACATAAACAGGATAACCAAAGGTTCAGGCCCAGCTAACGTGACTTTATGAAGGGCAGGTCATGTTTGACCAATCTGATCTCCTTCTGTGAAAAGATGACTCGGAAGATGAGGGAAAGGCTGTGGATGTGGTCCACCTGGACTTTAGTAAGGCCTTTGACACAGTCTCCTACAGCATTCTCCAAGAGAAACTGGCTGCCTGTGGCTTGGATGGACTTACCCTTTGTTGGGTGGAAAACTGTCTGGATGGCCGGGCCCAGGCAGTGGTGGTGAATGGAGTTAAATCCAGCTGGTGGCCAGTCACCAGTGGTGTTCCCCAGGGCTCAGTGGTGGGGCCTGTTTTGTTTAACATCTTTATCAATGATCTGGATGAGATCAAGTGTCCTCTCAGTAAATCTGCTCATGACACCAAGCTGGGTGGATGTGTAGAAACTGGGCTAAGTGCGGGGTTCCACACTTGGATCTCAACATATCCACGCAATGCTAGAGACTTGGGACAGAGTGACTGGAAAGCTGTCTGTTGGTAAAGGACCTGGGAGTGTTAATTGACAGCCTGCTGAATGAGCTGTCAGTATGCCCAGGTGGCTAGGAAAGCTCATGGCATCCTGGCTTGTATCAGAAATAGTCTGGCCAGCAAGACCAAGGAAGTGATTGTGCCCCTGTACTTGGTGGTGGTGAAGCTGCACCTTGAAATACTGTGTTCAGTTTTGGGCCGCTCACTAAAGGGGGGCATTAAGGTGGTGGAGCGTGTCCAGAGATGGACAAGGAAGCTGCTGAAGGGTCTAGAGAAAATTCTTATAAATGGCTGAGGGAACTGGGGGTTTTTAGCCTGGAGAAGAGGAGGTCGAGAGGATCATCCTATACAGCTACCTGAAAGGAGGTTGTAGTGAGGTGAGTGTTGGTCTTTTTCTCCCAGGTAGTGAGTGATAGGACAAGAGGAAGTGGCCTCAAGTTGTGCCCAGAGGAGGTTTAGATTGGATATAAGGAAAAAAAATGTTAGTGAAAGTACTATCAAGCATTGGAACAGGCTGCTCAGGAAAGTGGCTGAGTCACCATCTCTGGGAGTATTAAAAAAAAAAATGTATAGATGAGATGCTTAGGCACATGGACTTGGCAGTGTTAGGTTAACTTTTGAACTTCATGATCTTGAACCTAAATGATTCTATGATTTTATGCATGTGGTCTGTTAGAATTCTGTTTTGAACTTCCTCTCAACTTTTATTGTACTGTACAAGCCTGTTACATCCACACAGTAGTGATGATTTTTATATGTACGTTTTAGGACTCACTGCTTAGTTCCTAGACTTTATTCCCAATTTTGTTTACTGGTTATCACCAATATGTATATAGTTCTTACTCATCTAGATCTGAAGTAAAGAAATAGTATTCCAGATGAATAAGCAGATCCTGGAGTTTCATATGTAGTTAACATCATATAGAATTCTCATTCTGAGATGCACAATAATAACTAAGGTTGTGTCATGACTGTTTTATGTAGATTACATGCAGCAGACTGGTGGCCAAGCACATCTGTTTTTCTGGATGACAGTGGAAGGGTACAGGGTTACGGCACAGCAACAGCTGGAGGTACTTCAAGGCCGGCAGAAAGATGGAAAACATCAGACTAATCAAACCAAGGGTCTATTAAGAGCAGCTGCATTTGGAGTTTATGAGCAATATTTATCAGAAAAGGTAGGAATAACTCATTTCTGCATTGCTTGGAATTTATTTTTTTTTACAGAAACTTCTTTGGTAGTTATGACTACATTAATGTGAAATGGATGTAGGACACGTTTGTAAGTTGACATTTAAGGTATTGTGTATTTTCTTTCTTCTTATGTCAAGCAGTAAGAAAATATCTTGGTTTTGTTCTCTTTCTCCATTTAAAAAGTCTCATACTGGCACTGACTCTCCTGTCAAAGGTGTTCCTCAGAAGCTGACCTTCTAAAATATGGAAAATTTAGAGAAAATAGGAAGACAGAATAAGAAATTCAGTCCTTTTTGTGGGTGCTGTCATTTCTCTTCCTTATACTCTGCACTCCTCCGCCTTAAGAAGAAATGTTTTGTAAAAAAAAACAACCCAGTGTTTGTATGATCTTGGATTAAGATCCAGTTTTCAAATTAAGTAACTTCCTGTGTCTCTACAGTTGTTTGTGTAAAGTGCTCAAATATCACTGTTGGGTATCTTTCAATAGACTAAGCTTGAATGCTTCTAGTAATCTTGTAGTAACAGTGTCTTCTGTGAAAGAAAACACTTGCCAGCTTCTGTTAACAAAGCGTCTTTGTTCTGAATTTGTATATGCATAAAACTAACTCAAAAGCATCCCTCAACAAATTATCTCTCAAGTATCTTGTAATACTTCTCTTTCCGTGTTTGTCCTTTCCCTTTGTTTTTTTTTTCACCTCAGTATTCTGTTGACGTGGTGGATTGTTGCTTGCTCTGATGGGCTTTGAACTGACTGAATGCTCACAAGTTTGAACTCAGAAGCCACCTACCATTAGAGCTGTTCCCAAGTTGATAAACTCAGCCTCTCAGTTGTGCTGTTGAGTGATCTATGTTGGTTCAGTGCTGGTTCCTTGTCTTTGTTACAGAAAATTGGGAAAGTGTATGAACTTGGGTCCATTTGAAAGAATGCTTAATGGGCAGTGGTTTGAAATATGGCATACCAAGGAATGACTGACAATCTCACGACTGGTATAGTCTGCTGGTAGCTGTAGACTCAGTGATTTTCCTCAAAACTTCTGAGTTTTAATACAAACTCAGACCTTAATTTCAGGGGGAAGAGGATATCTGATTCCTATTGTGTGTTCTAGACAGTTCTGGAGATATTTATTAAGAAGAAATTTAGTTGACTTACAGAGTAGCACAAATATATTGCACTTTATTTGTGAAAATAGAAACTTTCTTGTTTTCGTGTTGCAAAAATTGATTTAGATCTGTATAACAGGCATCTCCGAGAGTTAACATTGATGACAACTTAGTAGCAAAACTGGCAGAAAAGCTGAACCATGAGGATCCAACTCCTGAAATCTTTGATGACATTCAGAGAAAGGTGATGACATTCATCCTTTATTTGAGAAGAACTGTTAATGCTATAGAGTATTAAACACCACTACAGCCATTGAAAAAAGAGCAAAGAACTGAAGCCTAAAACCATTTTCCTATTCTATAAAAATCATAATCTAAATTGACAACTTCTGCTTAGCCGTGTGTAACCCATGGTATTCAAAGTAATAGAAATAAAGAGTAGGTGTCCTGTATGAAACAATTTAGAAATATGGGATGATTATTTGTCGTAATACACAAATTTGAGTATCTGTTTAGAATGACTAAATGGCCCAATTTTGGTCCAGTTCTAGCTCTCTTTTTTTATAGCTGAGTGTAACCATGTTGCCATATTAAATTCTATGTCTCTTTCCGGCAGTTAATTTGACTGTTCTATCTCTGCTGTCTTGCACAGTGTAGCACTCAAGCAGCAAGTACTGAAGATAAGAGTCTTTATACTACCTGCACATGTGACTTCATCACTCATGTCTAATATACATCTCTATAAAAAAAGTGAATTATTAATGTTCTGTCAAATTATGTACCCATTCTGAGAGTTTTTAACTTATGTCGTTAACTTAATGTTGGATGATAAAAAATAATGATATGAGCTGCAGAACTTAGAATCACTCTGTTGTATTTTAAGAACCACATTTAAGATTAGTGAAAACACCTTGTGAAATCTGTATTGCTCAAAATGGGTTACAAGGGCCTTCCATCTGATTTCTGCTGAAGACCATAAATGTCTCATGTTACAAATGAAATTTGCTTCCTCAGACTTGCATTAATTTTTTAACCTTTCTTACCAGGTGATAGCACCTGTGTGGAGTCTTCCATTTAAAAAAAAAATCATCATTACAGTGTTCTAGATTTGACATTATGAATTAATTCCCACTACATATAGACATGTATGTGTATATATACTGTCACTGCATAGGCTATATTGATAACTTTTTGAGGTGACATGGTTAAATCTTTGTGAGGTTGACTAATTTTCAGTGAAGTAGTATGTGATATCTTCCATCCATTCTGTTCTTTCTTCTCATCTGTTTGTCACAGTGCTTGCGTATCTACATTTATAAACAAAGACAGACTCTGAGAGGTAACCTGTTGTGAAATGGGTAAAGACCAAATATGTTTATAATGCAGTTGGGTAAGGGTAGGGGAAGGAGATGTTTATAGTTCATGTGCACTTCCCTTGCTATATGTGCATATCTCACTATTTAGATATATTTTCTGAGAATGTATTATACTTCTAGCACAATTATTTCTTATAGTCTTTCCATTAATAGTCAACCCAAATTGAAGTTTCACAAACTTGCATTAGGGCTTCAAAGGAAAGTCAGACACATAATAGAATGCACAGATATGTGTTAATCATGGAGAATTTACGAAAACTTAGAGCTGATTAATTAAAAAATATAAAAGCATTTCTAAGTCTGGGTTTTTTGTTTCAATAAGGTGTATGAATTGATGCTGCGAGACGATAGATTTTACCCTTCGTTCAAACAGAATGTGTTGTATGTGCGTATGTTAGCTGAGCTGGATATGCTGAAGGATCCTAGTTTCAGAGGATCAGATGATGGTGAAGGAGGTGAGCTCTGTGTCTCTAAGAGGAAATTCCTGGGACCATTCTTCTTTTTTTTTCTTGCTTCAAAGTGGACATAATAATGTTGTCCATACCGTTTTTGAGCAATCAAAAAGGTTCCTTTAGTATCTCTGATTTTTAAATTCGTATTTCTTCCCTTTATTTTTTTTAATTGTTTTGGGAGTCAAACAAGTGGTTTTTTTGTAGTAACTTTATCTCATGCCAGTTTTTTTTGGCAAGTCGTGTTAACAAGTGTGTCACTAAAGTAAATATGACTTTCTATTTATTAAAACAATATTTGAGATCCTTCAACATACTGGGTTGTTTTAATATATAACTATATTCTTCATCTGGAAATATAAAATTGACAGTACATAGGAGATGTGAGTTTTTTTAAAGCAATTAAAAATAATTCTTCTCATTAACTGAAGTACAAATCAAATAGAAATTGTTTAACTATTAAAATGACTCAATGAACCAAATAATTTGTTAATATAAACTATTTTACCTTGTATTTTTTATATAGTAAAAATACAAATGTTCTGCGGTATTTAAATAGAGTATTTCAGATAATAGAATATTTATTTCATATCTGTAGCTGTATAAACATATTTTTTTAATGTGTTTTTCCTGGAAGCTTGAAGTACTTACCTGTTGGGCATAACATTTTGCCCAGTACCACAGTTGTCCATTATTTTTCATGTTTTATCTTTACATTTTTGTTTCTTGTATGTGACTCTACATTGGAGAAAATCCTTCTAACCTATTTTTTCCTTTCTCCTTCCTCACTGCTCCCAGAGTCTTTTAATGGGTCTCCTACTAGCAGCATAAATCTGGTACGTGCTTGGATTTTGGTTGTTTTGCTTTTTTTTTTTTTATCTTCTCTCCAACGGTAGGGAAAGCATTATAAATTGGTTTAAATTATGTATGTTAGAGATTTTAATTCACTGGAGCTTAATTTCTGAGAAAGTTCTTGAATTAAATAGAAAAACATATCAGTAAGATAAAACTGTCCTTATTTGTTTTTTCCCTGCATTAAATGAAATGTTGCATTATTTCTATAGTTAATTTATGCAAAGCATACTTTCTTATTGCTGTTTGGTTTTTTTTATTAAATAGACGTAAATCTGGTATTAGGTAATACCACGTGAGAAGAAATCCTTTGAAATGGAAGTCTCAAAGGATTAAATTCAAACAGACTCTAAAATGAGGCATTTAATTAGATTTTTATAGGTTGATTGTTGTAGAGTTTTTTGTTGTTGTTGTTGTTGTTTGGACTTACACTTAGGTTTCCAAATCGTCTGAAGTTTATTCTAAAGACAAATCTTTGTTTTCTAATGGGACCAATTTCAAGTTAATTTTTTTGGTATTATTTTTTAAAGCAATTCTTGTCTGGGTCAATTTGTCAGAACCTATTCTGTGGTACATGAATGTACCTAAGTATTTGAAATACACTTCTGCATGTTCTAGTGGTTGCATAAGTATGAGGAGAACTGTATACTTCTAAACTTTTTCTAATGCCCTGGGTAAACTACCACATCTAAATAACCTGTCCCACATAGATTTTACTAGGTTAAAAATATTGTAATACAAAAATCAAATTACGATTATCTAAAATGAAAAAATCATAATCATTGACATTGATTTTCTCCCCTCGTATTTGTTTCTTGAGACTGTGTAGTTGAACGACAAGATGCACAAGGTTTAATTTGGCATACAAGAGTATTTTTCCAAATCTTTCATTTTTAGAAAAGTTTGCAACCTGCATGCAATTTCCTGATTTACATGATTTATAGGTCCCTCTAATTCATTCTTAGAAAATGCAGTGGCTCCTTGTGAGTTGCAGTGCATTGGTTAGATCATGCTTGTGTGCAGACGAATACTTCATTTTGTAAAGGTGTCATGGTTTGAGCGAAAGACTGTCATGGTGCTTCTTGGCTAGCAGGGCCAAACCATGACAAAAGGAATATTTTTAACGTAAACATGTTTTTCATGTGGAGGTTTCTTTTTTGGGGTGTTTATTTTTTTGTAAATGATTTTTCTTCACCTCCCCCCCTCCCCCCATCCTTTTCCTCTTGTTTACATTTTGAAATATAAAGAGAAATGGAGGTTATCAGCTGATACAGTTTATGCTAACTCCAAGGGGATAAAGCAAAACTTCATGAAGGAAAATGCAACTAAGTGAAGAAGGAAAAGTTAATTCAGCTATATTTTTAATACATTTACATACAGTTCTCGTAATATTTCACAAGAGGTTCTTTGACTAATCTCTTAAACAGAGTTTTCAAATGTCTCTTCAGTACTTTTTCTCAGAGTTTTCTGACATATAAAAGGCATATTTTATGGTTGGGATTTATTGTTACAGTGACTCATCTGGATAGTGATTGTCAGCTGCTTAGTTTCATGTCGCCTTTCCAAACTAAGCTAGAAATTCTTAAAGCCTTTGTCAAGCGCTATTGCCATACAAATAGATATTTACTTGCGACATTTCAAAACCTTGATTTTTACTTTCTGTTGTGAAAAAGTTTTTTTGCAGAATAGAAAGTAGATTATCTTCATAAAGAGTAAGGAACGTTCTACTAGAAAGGTGTAATAGGCCTTCAGTTACACAGAAGAACTTATACTTTCTGTAGTCTGTGTTGTTCAGGTCTTTTACTGCTTTTACAGGTGTTTAAATATCTGTACATTAGTTTTTTCTGGCTACATTCCATATCAAGAGTAAATTTCTGTACACATAGTTCAGCTCCTTTGCATTAGCCAGTTACATTAAGAAAAATAGACCTTGGAAAAGTTACTTCAGAGGTCAGAGAATTTCTCTACTTCTAGCTAATAACAATATATTAAGTAAGATTGGGTTGTGGTGTGACACTTTTGCCTTTTAATTAACTTATGCTCCTGTGAATATACCTAATGTCAAAGATACTGGGTCATATTAAATGCAGACTGTTGTGTGGGTTGTGGTGTGACACTTTTGCCTTTTAATTAACTTATGCTCCTGTGAATATACCTAATGTCAAAGATACTGGGTCANCTTGTGTGCAGACGAATACTTCATTTTGTAAAGGTGTCATGGTTTGAGCGAAAGACTGTCATGGTGCTTCTTGGCTAGCAGGGCCAAACCATGACAAAAGGAATATTTTTAACGTAAACATGTTTTTCATGTGGAGGTTTCTTTTTTGGGGTGTTTATTTTTTTGTAAATGATTTTTCTTCACCTCCCCCCCTCCCCCCATCCTTTTCCTCTTGTTTACATTTTGAAATATAAAGAGAAATGGAGGTTATCAGCTGATACAGTTTATGCTAACTCCAAGGGGATAAAGCAAAACTTCATGAAGGAAAATGCAACTAAGTGAAGAAGGAAAAGTTAATTCAGCTATATTTTTAATACATTTACATACAGTTCTCGTAATATTTCACAAGAGGTTCTTTGACTAATCTCTTAAACAGAGTTTTCAAATGTCTCTTCAGTACTTTTTCTCAGAGTTTTCTGACATATAAAAGGCATATTTTATGGTTGGGATTTATTGTTACAGTGACTCATCTGGATAGTGATTGTCAGCTGCTTAGTTTCATGTCGCCTTTCCAAACTAAGCTAGAAATTCTTAAAGCCTTTGTCAAGCGCTATTGCCATACAAATAGATATTTACTTGCGACATTTCAAAACCTTGATTTTTACTTTCTGTTGTGAAAAAGTTTTTTTGCAGAATAGAAAGTAGATTATCTTCATAAAGAGTAAGGAACGTTCTACTAGAAAGGTGTAATAGGCCTTCAGTTACACAGAAGAACTTATACTTTCTGTAGTCTGTGTTGTTCAGGTCTTTTACTGCTTTTACAGGTGTTTAAATATCTGTACATTAGTTTTTTCTGGCTACATTCCATATCAAGAGTAAATTTCTGTACACATAGTTCAGCTCCTTTGCATTAGCCAGTTACATTAAGAAAAATAGACCTTGGAAAAGTTACTTCAGAGGTCAGAGAATTTCTCTACTTCTAGCTAATAACAATATATTAAGTAAGATTGGGTTGTGGTGTGACACTTTTGCCTTTTAATTAACTTATGCTCCTGTGAATATACCTAATGTCAAAGATACTGGGTCATATTAAATGCAGACTGTTGTGTTATTTGATCAAGTTTCAACCATTTCACTTACTTGTATTAATTGTTGCTGTATGATGCCTTGACACAGCAGTTGAGTGTTTCCTAAAGTTTTTACTATGAAATACATTGCCTGCATTTTATAATTTCTCTGTAAGAATGGATTTTAGGAGTATTTGGAAGAAAGGGTCAAAACTATTTTGAGAAAAAGATATTTTACAAAAAAAACTTTCCTAGTTTTTGCATTTTAATTTGACACAATCCACTACATTAAAGCAATAAGGCATATTTTAGGGGTATAAAACCATGGGGAATATTTATTGACTCTCGCAGATTTCCTCTAAATGGATCTATAATATGAGCTTTACATATTGCTTCAGCATTAAGTAGAAGTTAACACAAGTGTTAGACATTCAAGACCTGGAGTGGCAGCATTAATATGTCATTTGAACCCCAGTTATTAAGATGACTGAACTGTCAGAGTGACAATGAAGGGAGACGGGAAGACAAAAAATTTGGACGCTGGAGTGTAGAGCACACTTCACAGGATTATTGCTGTCTGAAGGGCACTTGCTTAAGAACTGACTAGGACAGAGAAAGTCTGTCCCTGTATCCAAGAACAACCAAAGATCAAGTGTCTATTGAAGATTAAACAGTCCACTTAACAGTGATACCTTATACCAGAATGCTTGCCAACATACAGTAACTTAGAAATTTGGAAATTCTTAAGTTCAAGATGATGTCTACTCACAAAATATTTTTGCATGAATTCATCTGTTCTGCTATGGAACAGCGAAACTTGTCACTGCCCACTATAGTGCTAACAGATGTCTCAAATGGGATCTTCTGTTTTTTTTTCAGTCTGGGACTCTTGTCCTGTAAGACTATGTCCTGGGTTTGTCTGGGATAGCCAGATACCCCAGGACAGACAACACGCTGGTCTTTGAGATATTTACGAGGCTCCTTATTTTGCTATGTGATAAAGCATAGTTAGCGATTGCAGACCTTTTTAACAGTGCAGTTTATTCATTATCTAGACTTCATAACAGAAATGTTATTTCCCTCACTTTCCATAGTGGATATTTAGGCAGAGACAGATTGAAGTGGTTGAGGCAGAGAAAAGATATTATCTCTAGATAGCTTGAAGAGTGGAGTATTATGTTGGGACATTGTGGGGATAAAGATGCAGATGAAGAAAGTGGAAGAGCAGAGTGTTAAATTATTTAAATCCAGCCTATCTCTTTATTTTAATCATATAAGATTGGTTTATGTTTAAGGAAACAGAGGAATTTAGAAACCTGACTGACATACACTAAGTTACTAGTTTGACACAGGTATGGCACTGCTACCCAGTAGGTCCCATTCTAGTTCAAGTTTTGTGGCAATCGCTATTAAACTGGCTTGGTTAAAATGATACAGAAAGCTGCATATTCATTCTGAATTTTATCTTTGAAGAATTTTAGAATTTGGAGGTAAAATATGTAAAGTAGCAGGAATCCCAGTGCCTATGAACTCTACTTAAGTAGCTCCATCTATTAGGATGGTCATTTAAGATTAGGACCGCATGTGTAGTGACCATCCTCTGTGTCTTTCAGTTGCATATCCAAGTTTTTTTTACCCATCAAGCTTAATAATCCAATGTATTAATTTCAAATAATAGTAAGGCTTCTCACTTGTTAAGTTTCTTTTGGTCACTGTAATTACTGAATAGGAAGACAGGGCATTAGCCAACGGAGGGGTACCTGTTCGTGTTTTATGAGGAGAAAAGATTTTGAGAAAAGTGACTTTTTTCTTTTTTTTTTTTTACATACAGCAGTGATACTGTTCAGGTTTTTCTGCAGTGTGACTTTTGTGTAGTGCTTTGTGTCAGTTGAAAGAAAACAGAATATATAAATATAAAACAAAAATATCTGTTAGATGACATCTGTATCTCCAGAGTTGTTAAACAAAAAGTTGTTTTAATGCTTACTAAAAGACTATTCGCAGCTGTACTTCCATTGGAGTTGAGATATCAAATGAAGTGGCAAATAAGTTAGTGATCACAACTTTATGAAATTGTTAGGAAGAATGAAAGGCCTTATACACACAAAGAAAGGCATTAGTAACCAGGTAGTACAAACACTTACTTGCATAGTTGCGACATATTAAGCTGTTGCATTAGTGTAGTGAGCTGAAAATTTGAAAATCAAGTAGATGAATCAAAAAGTCTCTCTCAAATGAAGTGCATGTGGGAACTTAATTCTCTTTTGCCTATTTCTTCCTTTCCCCCTCTGCCCTCACCTGCCTCTCAGTCCTTAGATGACCTTTCAAATGTCCCTTGTGATGAGACAGTTCAGCTCCATGCATACATCTCAGATACTGGTAAGTAAATCTGGTAGGATGGCTGCTTACTTGGGTTTTACCATTTATTTAGAATTTTTTTAATATTACAGGCTTTTGAAATCATAATACTTTCTTTTTTTAACCTCATAAACCATATAATTCATATTTCCCATGAAGTCCTCGTAGGTCATAGACTATATATCTATACTTAAAATGGGATTTAATTTTCATTGTTTATGGAATCTTTATTATCTCTGAAGAATCATTCATTAAACTTAATATTGAGTAACATTTATTTTAACAATTATTGAAAGAAAAGTTCTGAAAGCCACTTTTCTGGTCACGCAATTCTAATTCTAGACTGTTTACGTCTCTTGATGTAATACTTTTCTCACCCCACTTTCTGTTTCTTTGTGCTTCGTTATTGATCTGGCTTACTTTAGGGCAGCGACTTCAGTCTTCACAGTGGTGGCATTTTTGGTGATATTCGGAAAAAAAAAAGAAAAGAAAACAGTAACAAATTAAAAGTTTATATTACATGAGTAAATAACAAAAGCATCTCGGATATTATTTGCAAATACTCTAGTTAGATGGGATTGCACTGTATCATAATGAAACTGATCTTCAGATACTCTTTTCTAGATTTTCCTGTGCAATAGACTTCTAAATTTATATAGCAGACACAGGACTTGTAAGAATTCAACTAACTTGACATTTTAATTAAACTGTTTCTCCAGAGCAATGTGAGTGCATGGTGCAATCCAGGTCTCGTAGTCAGCCCTCAGAGAAGGATAAAAATAATTTAAAAGTTAAGAATCACACTTTTGCTTTTTTAATAAAAATGGCATATGATACATTTTTCTGAATTAAACTTAGAAGCTTCATTGTTTTGATCTAAGAGAAAAGGTAAACTCGGAACCACACAAATTTTGTTAAATTTATAATTTTGATGGCAGTGTGGCTTGATCAGATTGACTCTGTGAATCCATAGTACTCCATTTGAATCAGGGGATATGTACAAGTTCACATTGTAAGATAGGATTAAACTGGATGTTGTCTTCCTCTTGACCTCATGTTTGAACAGGAAATACAAGTCCCTGTTTTCTGGATGCTATAAGCAGTAGGTGCATCTTGCATCTGTGTGTGGGCTCCTTTCCTCTGCCAATTACTACCATTTCCTGTGCTTGTTGAGTATATACAAGATCTCCTCCAAAATCTTTGAGGATTCCCCTTGTCTTGTTTGGAAAATGAATGCTGAATAAGAGACTATGACCTAAGAGGCAGTGGGGACAACTTCTGGGGTTTTTTTGCCACTTCTGTAGTGAAGTGGTACTCCTAAAAGTACAACTTAGCTGTGCCCCTGAGATATGGTCTCATGGCATGACAGTGATCAGTGTGAGTTGAGAGGATAGGGCTTGATTAACATCATGTGGCCAGGGTTTCCTTTTTTTTTTCCCTTGGGCAATGTTTTGGAACCATCTTGCTCTTTTCTGTTGGGATTCAGCACACAGTATTCCTCTTACAGAGGGTAGAGGATAAAGAAAGGATGTTCTTTGCCCACTGTGCACCTTGCTAGTAATTTGTCAGCAGCTACCTCTGTCTTAGTGGTATGCTCCCTGGCATTATAGTTGAGAGAGGTCAAGGCTGGAAGCATAGGAGAAGTTGCAGCTGATGATTTGTCAGGAGTGTGAGTGCATTGACAAATTCACAGAATTTGATTAAGAAGTAACTTAATCTAGCCACTGGAGAATTGCCATTACTAAGTATTGGTTCAACAGTTAGAGATACAACATGTTAACAACTTAAACAGTGTGTGGTGTAAACAACGATGGTTCTAGGTTATTCTGTAGATTAAATGGAAGATTTTGAAACAAACTCTATACGGAGAGACTTCTGTGATGAATGCATGTCCAAGACAATACAAAAATTCAACAAAGAACAGATGTTTGCTTCTCTCTGAGATAGCTATCTCTGTTCTTTCTATTTATAAATTGCCTTCTCCCTGAAATGTGTGCACCTGTGTGTACACATACAGAAGAAGTTGTATATATGTACATATACATACAGAATACATACATAGTGTGTATGTATTACTTCTTTTACATAGTAGAGGGGATATTTTTAGTCTTACAATTAATTACAAGCTGCTAATGTTGTTAACAAAACCTGCAGCTTGCTAACAGTGTCCTGCATTTACAGATATTTGATGAACAAACTTTTGCAGTATGATTAGAGTACTTTGCAGACTGGAATTTCTTCTGATTTCACAGTTGCCGTTCACCCTTATCTTTAGTTCTTTAGCTTAACATGATTTCTTAAAAGATTTATTTGCTATTTGTAAAAGTCAAAACCTTTTCTATTCTTTATTTGTTTTGCATGGCAATGAAACTTATCTAAGACTGCTTATTCCCTGTGTCTTAAGTTTACGTAATAAGTTTCGAGAGGGTATCACTTACACAATGTTTAGGATAAAGGGATGGCTTACTCTTCTGCTTGCATGTCCATTTTTGTCTTTCAAGTCTGTCATTCCAGACATTTTTTTCACTTCACGTTTGTGTCCTTTCGTCTTCCTTCTTTCTGTTTGTTCCTTTTTTATTTTTGTTTTTAAACGACTAGTCTATGCTGACTCTGACCCATATGCTGTGGCAGGAGTGTGTAACGACCATGGCAAGACATATGCACTGTATGCTATCACGGTCCATCGGCGAAATGCAAACAGCGAAGAGACGTGGAAGACCTATCGACGCTACAGTGACTTCCATGACTTTCACATGAGGATCACTGAGCAGGTAATTAATCTCAAAAATCTTTTAAGCTTTCTTTGAAAGGTACTTTCTCTGATGACATGACATGAGTATTAGCTTTCTTAAAAGTGACTTAAGGCATGGAGTTTAGGCACCGTGTTATTTTCCATTAAATGTACTCATTTTACTGTTTGTACTGTACGTTATTTGTAATGAGCAGTTTACAGATTTGCTTTTATATAGTTCAGTATCTGTTGGCTATATAATTACTCTAACAAAAGGAAACGGAACTTAGCTTTTCCCTTCACAGCCCCCTTTGCTTTAATTTTTCTTTAATGTGTTTGTAATGAGGTGCTGTTGTTCTCAAATAGCGGTGAATTTAATTTGTTGTATTTGTCACAGAGATTAAGTAATAAAAACTGAGCTTGGGAAATAGGTATTTAGAATTTAAGTGAAGCGTTAAGGATTGTTGGGGTCTCAAAAGGGGCAGCTGTTGGCAGTTCAATGTACTGCTAGACAGTCTGCCATTTATTGCTGTACTTGCATTCACAGACTCTTAACCCTTCTAAAATGAAAGAAGGAAAAATAGAGACTTGTAATTCACCAGCTGGCACAAAGCAGAACCTGCTGACATGAAAAACTGTCAAAAATACAGTGCTTTTTTTAAAAGAGAGGGGTGAAATACTTATAAACCAATCCTGGAGAGACATCAGATTTGACTGCATAACCTTTGAACTAGTTAGAAGTGATGTATTGTATCCCTTTACTCAGTTATTAATAGAGAGGCATAGAGAATAAATTCTGTGCAGGGAGGTTAGCATTGTAAAGTCCTAACAGCAGTGAATATGGAAAAGGCTGTATTGAAAAAGCAACCTAAAGAATGGCAGAAGGAAAAATTTTCAACTCAGATTTTTTTGTTGTTGCTAAATCCAATGTATTTCAGTTTAAAAAAAAAAATGGAAATGTTATCCTAACACCTTGAAAAACACTAAGATGGCAAGAAATAAATTTCTGTGCTTCATTCCAAAACTCCAGACAGTTTTGCTTTGTCTCAACAATAAAGTAGACATAGGAATGTCACTGGTACACTGGACACTCTTCTGGTGTGCTTGTCTGGTCTGAGACATTGCTACTGGCATGTTAAGAGTAAAGATTAGAGTCTTTTATTTAAAATTAATAGGAAGGGCAGGGATTATTGTTTGTTTTTTTCAGAGTAATTAGGTTCTTGATCCAAAGTGGAATTGAAGTTAGGTGGCTGTAGTGTCTGAATGAGCTTTTTTTCCTGAAGTACTGAATAGATTAACACCAGTTTCTTCTGTCAGTAATGCAATAAATATAATTTGAAGTAGGTATCTGTATTTAAAAGAGGCTGTTATTTGCTTATGTTGCTTCTGTTTAGATGCAAGTGTCCAAAGGAAAAGTAGACCATCTTTTGTTCCTTTATTTTCCCACATGACCTATTTGTAAGGAAGTGGGATTTGTAAAGTTGAACAGAGTTATTCTTTGGTGTGTCCTACAGGCTATAGATGTTAAATGAGCTTTGTGACTTTCCAAAATTTAATGATGTCTTTGCAAAAAGACACTTTACAGGGGCTGCATAGAATCAATCTCATTAAATCTAATTTTGTGATCTTCCCTAGAGAGAAAAGGATACAACCGTTTTCTCCAGGTTGATTTTTAAAGCCTAGATATGATCCATTTTTATCACCTTAAGAATACTATTTGTTGTTTACAGAAAGTCTGGGTTCTGTATATGGATAAGTGAAATTTAGAAAAATTCAAGCTAAAATTAAACTTATTTTTCATCCAGTAGCACAAAGGTAGAACACTGCCCTGGCACAGGCTGCCCAGGGAGGGTGTGGAGTTTCATTCTCTGGAGGTTTCCAAAACCTGTCTGGATGCATTCCTGTGTGACCTGATCTAGGTGGACCTGCTTTGGCAGGGGGATTGGAGTAGATAAAAGTCCCTTCCAACCCTGCCATTCTGTGATTCTCTGATAGTACTGGTTCTTCAAGTTTTATTCTTGTTACTTTATGTCTGTGCATTGTAGCAAATATGGACAACCTTTAAGTGTTAGGGCCTCTTCCTTCCCTCCAGCTTCCCTGGAACACCCATTCTTTCTGTAAAACTAGGACAGTGAAATACATGTCAAATAGTGTCTATCACTGGCATTACCATAAGAAAAGGCACAGGTGATGACATATCAAGCATGGTATGATAACCTATGTGTAAACTGGGTGTTGCCATCCACTGCAGAGATTAAAGCTTGAGAATTTCCTTAGTAGGTTTGATAAAGACAGGAAAGGGAAGATTATTTAAAAAGATTTGCAAGTTATCTTGATGTAGTCTCATAACTCATCTAATGTCTGCACAAAGAGTAGGGATAAAACTTGAGCCTAAATCTTTTGCACACTGTACTTGGGTCTATATTGCACACACATCATGTGTTCATTCAGAACTTTTTTTCCCTTGCCAGTCTCTCGAGAATTTTTGTGCATTTGTTCTTGACCCTACCTATCTTTTATTTTGCTTTCTGCAAGAAATTGCAGTTCCAGGCTTGATGCAGAAGTTGTCAGGTGTTCTGTGGTAGATAAGAATAGGTGAATGTAATGGCCATTGTCATTCCTGAGCTTACATGGTGATTTGAAACTCTTGAAAATGTAACATAAAAATCTTTTTTTTGCTAGTTTGAAAACCTTGCAAATATACTGAAACTTCCTGGCAAAAAGACATTTAACAATATGGACAGAGAATTTTTGGAAAAGAGAAAAAAAGATTTAAATGCATATTTGCAGGTAAGCATTTATATATCTGTTTTGGTTATGTGCATTGGAATTTCTTTTTTCTGAGGCAGAAAATGTGGTAACACTGTGTGCTTTTTATTTTTAAAGAAAAAAGTGTTGTAGGTGGTGTATAATCCTAGGTAGTGTACCATAAGAGCTTCATATTGTTTAAATGCTGTCTAATAAGTTTGCATTTCCTTTCTTGGCTTGGTTTATTCTCAGCCAGTTCTGTTGCAACTCCTCTGAGCAGATGAGGTTCCAGCTGTTTTGGTTTTCAAATCTATGCCATTAACTTCCTTCTATTATACTCATATTTGTGGTTACTTTCTCTTGTGCTGTTGCATAAGGATTGGTGGGGCCAGTGGCATAGCAAACCACACAACTTCTCCATTCAGATATGGCCTGTATCAGCCCAAATAAAGGAATTCAATTGTCTTACTTTGTATGGACTTCTAGCATTAAAATATGTTGTCCAATTCAATGGATATGTTAGCAATACATAATGAAGATGATAAAACATTGGGAAATCTGATTATTGTGCTTAGAGTGGTAATATTTTTTCTTTTTTCTAAGATAGGAACCTCATTTTTAATAGTAGTATTTTTTCTTTGAGTTCTAGAAGCAGTTTGAGTGATCATATAGGTGTATGTTTTTCTGTGAGGTGTTATAATTAACATACTTGTTAAAATTATGAAAATTGCTGAAAGGCATGTGATGCTGGGATAAAATTTAGAGAATTAATGAGGAAGTACATTGTAAGATGTAGTGTCTTTGTGCATGGTAAAATTCTGCTAAACTGGGCCATGTAGCCTTTTTCATTATTTATTAAAAAACAACTTTAAAAAATTATTTTACTCAGCTTCTGCTAAATCCTGAAATGATGAAAGCTTCTCCAGCTTTAGCCCATTATGTGTATGACTTCCTGGAGAACAAAGCCTACAGCAAAGGGAAGGGGGATTTTGCACGGAAGGTAAGAATGTTTTCTGCATCAGGGGAATTGTAACGCGTTCATTAGCGCAGTGATTGCATTAAACAGAGACGTTGAACTGATATCAAACAACTATATAACACTTTCAAAACAATTTGCAAGAGTCGCTTTAGTACTTGGAATGGCAAAGTAACTGAGGACATATGGAACCGAAAGTTACCAATTTTGTGAGAGGTAAATTTGTTTGCGTGACAGGGAAGTAGACCTTTCAAATCAGACACAGTGTATTGCACTGAGACTTACTTCAAAAGCGTGTTCTTTACAGGTTAATTTGTCAGACATCTGTGATTTTTTTTTTTTTTCTTTTTTTTCCGGAGTCTCATTCCTTCTGATTTCTTTTATTCAGTTCTTTACTCTGTATTTGCTGCTATTACCATGCTCTTCACTCTTTGGCCCCAAAGATGAAATGCATTCCCCTTCAAAAGCAGCTGTAACCTATTTAGCTGTTGTAACCATTCAGAGTCATTGGTCAAAGCTCTGAGCTGTGCATTGTTTTTGTTACTTCACCAGACCTCTCTTTAGACAAGTGATTCTTTGTTCAGTTGACTACTTATTTTAGGCATCTGCTTTGCAATATAGCTATTTCTAAACTTGTAATGACTTAGATCTAAAAAGTGTCTACAACTGTATTGTCACTTCAAGTGGTTGTTCTGCCTCTATACCTTAAATATTTAACAGTGAAACAGTTAAATATTTATCAAGGTTTATGTAATGACTAAGATGTCTAGCTTGTCAGGTCTTTAATAAACAACTTTTTAAGGACATCATGGTAGTATTTGTGCCTCTGGACTGAATTTAGAGTATGTACTGGAAGAAAACTCGTAACAGTTTCTATGGAGTGACTTGTATGTTTTAAATTATACTTACCATGACATTAAAGCATTGCTCCCTAAAAGAGGCATGTTTCAGAGATGAAGAGTTGAAAGCAGAAGTGAAACATCTGGAAGCAGGAAGCTTGGAAGGGAGAAATTGCATTGAATGGAGAAGAAAGGGAAAATAAATTCAGGCTAATAAAAGCTGAGAGATGGGAAATGGAAATGTCTCGGGAGAAAGATCTGTTGAAAGATCTAAATAGCTACAGTAAGGCTGTAAGAAATGAGAAATATAAATGAAAGTGAAGCTAAAAGTTTATTCTGTGTTCTGTAATGAGGTTAAATAATTTGAGTTGTTCTTTATATTATTGTTCTCTGGAACAGTATGATACTTCTCATAGTGTATCAATATACTGGTGTCCTCATAGTTCATACAGTTATGGTTAAACATCTTCCCCTTCAGATGGACACATTTGTAAACCCACTGCGTAACTCTATGAGAAATGTATCAAATGCAGTCAAGTCTCTCCCTGACAGCCTGGCAGAGGGAATGACTAAAATGTCAGACAACATGGGTAAAATGTCAGAGAGATTGGGACAAGACATAAAGCAATCATTTTTCAAGGTAAGAATACATTTGGTAGTTAATACATACTAGTAAATTAATAAGAGATTAGCTATCAATTCACTTAAATTGATGTTGTATACTATAATGGAGAATGAAGTAATTAGACAGGAAAGCAATCTGTTTCATACCTACATTCTTTTAATGAGGTTCAGGAATTGTAATGCTACGAACATGGAATTTTCTTTGCTATTAAGTTACGCATTTTAAGATGGCATCAACAGACTGTTAAAGCAATCCTTTTACTCCTAATTCAATGCAGCCACTTGAGAAGTATACAAGAGTCACTGATATGCTTAATTTTTTACCAGCCATTCTCATGAAGCTAGTTTGCTGCTTCACCTGCTCTCATTAGAAAAAACACAAAACTTAGAATAAGGAGACAGCCTCTTCTGCTTATTCTTTGCTGAATTCTGTTTTTAATTAAATTTTCTTCCTTTTTTTCTGCCATCTTTCCTCATCTTTTATATTCCAAAAATAAAACACCTCAGAGGTGGGAAATGGTAGCAATGCATCCTATCTAGAAGTGCTATAAAAGCAGTAATCTTCCTAATGTGTCCATCTTAACCTTCCCTTTCCTTGTCCTCCTTTTTCTGTGTGTAGCTGTAAGGCCAGTGATCAGGAATGGTGCATTTTATGTTACCAGAACAGTTATATGACATATATAGAACAACAGCCGAGATAAGGTAGCTCTTAAATCATGAAAGGAAACAATAAATCATGGAGTTGGGAGTGGAGTTTTTTTGTTGGGGTTGGTTTTTTTTTGGGGTGTTTTTTTTTGGTTTTTTTTATTACATGTGCAATAAAAAGACTGGCTCTAGACTTTCTCTTTGCTGTACGTTCCCTAGGGTGTGACTAAGAATGTATCTGCAATTAAACTTACTGGGAAATTTGCCGCTAGGCAGATTTAAGATCAAGAGGAAATACCAGAAGAAGTATCAGTCCATACGAATTTCTAGGTGTTTTTCAGTTGAATCATTAGGCACTTGAGTATATACATGTGTAAATGGTGTTGACATCTTAAATATTCTCCTGTAGCCATTGATCAGCTTGATTTGTTTATCTATGGTAGTATGCAACTGACTTTCATCAAATGTTGAGGTTTTATTTTCGTAACTGAATCAATAATGAAAATTCATCTGATTTACTGGTATTCTAAAATATTTTTTTCCTTCATAAACGTAACCTCTTTTTATTGCAGGTGCCTCCTCTGATCCAGAAAACCTATTCGGATCCTGATCATTGCCGTGTTGCAGCACCCATTGATGACAATGTGAGTCTGACATTTGTCCTTTTGCAATTGACTCCTCTGAGTCCAAGTGAATGAGTTACTTACTGTAACTATGTTAAACTACATGTTTATTTTTCTTCTGGTATTGTGTCAGGCACTTAAAAACAGTTCTTGAATTTTAAAAAGGAACTTACATACTTATTTCTAAAATTAACATCATGGTTAATACTGAAATGATTTGCACAACAGTGATGTAACAGAATGTACATGCTAATGCTTAAGTGTTTTGTAGATTGAGAGTGTTTGAGATTTTTCCTCTCCTCTCTCCAATTTCAGTCTGTACAAAAATAATATGGTACCACACAGTTAACATCATTTCAATTGGCATTTTATGGATTCTCATTTCTGATGTGAATTTTTAAGGAGCACTAACGGATCAGAAATTGTTTGCTATTTTGTTGCAAAAAAGCCCCCCTTCATGTTGCGTTTCTAAATAATGAACTTTTAGTATGTGTACACATAAAATATAGAAAGTATTAACATTAGA
The DNA here is from genome assembly GCA_013401255.1 of Urocolius indicus. Lineage (NCBI taxonomy): Eukaryota > Metazoa > Chordata > Aves > Coliiformes > Coliidae > Urocolius > Urocolius indicus. The sequence continues at coordinate 131,863 of WBNH01010062.1, forward strand.
AACTTTGTGAGTGAAGTTTAAGCTCTTGATGTTATCATAAGCTATGGTATTTTGCTATTGTTCTGATTGAAATGATCATATATGTGAAAATAATTGGGGGAAAAAACCCTTTTATCTCTAAGTAGGACAGAGAGGCCATAAGATTACCATTGATTACATGCAATTTGCTATGGTCTTAAATGTGCACCTGTTCTGCCCTTAATGTTTTTGATTTTTTTGGTCACATCAAAGCATTCCAGTTTGTCTTCTTGTGTGTAACTGCTACGGTTGCTTGGTAGTGTATTTTTACTCAGATAACATGGCCTTGAGTTTTTCTGGGTCTTTTTTTCCCCCATTATTTTTCACTCTATAAGACTGTATTCCCTTTGTAATTACAAACATCTTTGATGTTTTCTTTGGGAAAACAAAATCATGTAATTCAAGTATATGAGCAGCTTCTCTGCAAATATTTAATTGATCTTTGGTAAAATAAATGCATCAGTTCTTGATAGCATTTAAGTTAATATAACAAGTATTCCTGAAAGACAGATTTCAAAATGTTTCAAAACCTTTCATCTCTCACCTGCTCTTTTAAGATACCTTATTGACAACTTGCAGTCATTAATGAGACAAAAATTCTGTCAATTTGAATTGAATTATATGTGATGAAGCTGTACTGTAAAAGTGAGGTATGGCTCTGTAGAATCTCCAGTTGGATTATGAATTTGCTGTTTGTGTTTGAGTTGCATACAAAGGTGTACCTGTGTAGTCCACCAAAAAACTTTTCAGTTTTCAGCCTAGGCAACTGTGGAAGCACAGCTACCCAAAGGAAGAGGTCAGGGACAAGCTCTCACTTTAGGACATATTTACTTGTATTAACTTTGTTTACCTTTGGTGACACAACTGTTTTTTTGCCTTACTGTAAAACTTTAATGGATTTAAGCCTAGTTTATCTTCAGTTTTCAACCTGACTTTGCTATTAGTGATGTGATAGGAGATCTAGGGAAGATTTCATATTACAGTACAATAGAGAACAAAGTGTTTGTCGTGTGCTTATTCTGAATAGTTTGACCTGTAAAGTATCTACTAAAACTTGTAGCTTGCTTGAGCTTAAATAAAAATGTACTGATTATACTTTTACTTGATGGTCAGGTGGATGACAATATTCCTCTGAGAGTAATGCTCCTCCTTATGGATGAAGTCTTTGATTTAAAGGAAAGAAATCAGTGGCTAAGAAGAAATATAAAAAATCTGCTTCAACAACTTATTAGAGCAACCTATGGTGACACAATTAATAGGTACCGCTTTTCTTACATAGAGTGGTTGAGTGAGTAACCCTATGTAGACTGTGTCTATAAATCCTTTTTCTGGTATTACTGAGTTATCGTGGTTTAGATCTGCATGAATTTGCCTTTGTAGAGAATCAATAAACCAAGTCCAAATGTGATATAAAACAGAGATAAACACAAAATGCTGCTGAAAGACAAATACAAATTCCAGTAAGTCTTACCTGCCAGATAGCTTCCAAAAGAGCTTTCACATTTCAACAAATGTTTACGTTTCTACGAGCTTAACTTAAAACTGATGGTGCCTGTGCCTTTTGCCCTGTGTTTTACCTGTACTTTTTTGTTATTAATACTATTTATTACTTTTAATATTGTTTCTGTTTATATCTCTTGATGCCACAAATGATGCCCTGGCACTATCAAATGTTGTGCACTGTATTGGGTTGCCATGTTAAGTTTTTGCTCTCAAACTTCAAAAAGTAAATTAGTAAATTAGTAGTGCTAAATAAGTAATGTTACTTGCCCTCAGCTTACCAGGCTTCTTCTCATTATAGTTTGTTTCTGAAATAAAAATGAAAATAGAAAAACAAAAATTCCACAAGCAGAATTGGCACTTAGGATTAATTCTTTGAATTAAAAACTTAATTGCTGGCAGGTGAAAAGTAGTTTCATATGACTTTTTCAGGACATTCCTCATTGTGTCATTACTTTTTACCCTTCACAAGTTTCTGATGTTTTTGCCATTACCGTTAAACATATACACAGTTCTTATCGTACCAGTAGTGATGCAACCATGTAATAGTAATAGCACAGTGTTTTTTCTTCATATAATTCCTTGTGGCCACGTGCCAAATATCTTGAGCTCTGTGCTTTCAAAAACATGCTGCCCTGTTCAACAACTCTAAGTACTTTATTAGTGTTTTCAGATTATAGTATAACTAGCAGAGTTTGTGCACAGGATGCTGCTTTCTTGTTTATGGAGTTGGAGAAAGCTGAAATTATACTTTATTTGCCCTAGAGTGCTCTTTTGTGCCAATGTGTTTGTGTTCCCTGTTTTAAAAACTGATACACTTCTTGTTTTGATTTTAGAAAAATAGTTGATCATGTTGATTGGATGACATCTCCTGAGCAAGTAGCAGATGCAGTGAAACGCTTCAGGTAATGTCTTTTTATCACACATGTTAATATGATACCTTCCTATTCTTTTTATGTGATGAAATTATTTCTGTATGGAATTCCAGTTGGAGCATACACTCCATTTTCTGTGTTGAGAGGAAGGAATTGTAACATGAAGAACAATATTTTCGAGTTTTTTCCTCCTTCAAAAATTTCTTTAACCAGTCTAGAAGAGTAGAGTGTGTTTGTACTTAAAAATTTCATCATATTACTGGATGTTTACCTTGATGAAGGCATGTGCATGCCTTGCATTAAAAGGCAAAAAGTATTAAAAGCCCCTAGTTCTTAGCTAGTATGTTTCACATGTGTGCATACAGAACAATACTGAAGTCTGAGTGTGAAAGTACCAAAGGCTCTCTCGTTCTAAATGGGTTCTGCAACGCAGTTAACTGAGAGCCACTGCTCTTGCATTTTGTTTGTTGGGGGATTTTAGGGAATTTTCTTTTGAGATAAGAGGTAAAGTAGGATAACATTTTAGCTAAAGGGTCATACTTCACAGATATTCTATTATTATTTAAAAACTAAGTATGTGTGCTTCTTACTCAGAAAAAGAACAACATTCACTAAGCAAAGTAGCTTTTTAGACAGTGACATGTCTTCTGCATTGGGCTTTATTCTACACTGAAATTACTTCATCTTGGCTTTAGCTTGTTGATAGATTAACTACTGTCAGCAATCTAATGAAGCAATTAGTAGTTCTAAGCGTAGGCTGTCTCGGTGACTATAGGGACTGATGGGTAAAGGCAAATCTTAGGTAAGTTTTACGTAACAACGATGTAATATTTCAGTGGTTTAGATGTGTAGTATTAAAATTTTCTTTCGTCTAATTCTTGTCCTAAAAAGTATATGGTAGCTACTGATAGCTCAAGTGTACTGTAATTCTTGCTTTAGGTTCCTTATTTGCCTTTTCCCTTTTCTATTATTTGAAGCGTGTGTTAGGTTGTGCACAAATTGCTTTCTTATATTTATTTTATGAGATAACTTTGAGAGATTAAGAAAGAGCCTTCCACTTGATAAAATTTTAATGTATTTTGACAAATTTGCTTTTATTACAGAGATGCTTTTTGGCCCAACGGCATTTTAGCAGAGACCTTACCACGGAGGGACAAAGCTGTTAGAATGAGAACAAGAGTGGCAGGGAAGACCAAATTACTGGAAGTAATGCCAGGTAAGTGAATCTGGACTTGAATCCTAATAATTCTTACCATACATTGTTGCTGGAATTGATGCCAGTATTGTTAATTGTTGAGATGTTGAAAAGTAATGTTGATGTATGAACTGCATTTAAGATTTTTAATTGTCAAAGCACTGAAAATTTTCACATGTACTGTGAGATTGCAACTGTAATTGTCTCAAAACCATCTTGGTATTTAGTTTCACTAGAGGATTTAAAGTTGGTGCATGTAATACCTATATTCCAGTACAGCATGATGTCATGTAAAGTAATGTGGTTCCATGTATATAGTGTAAAAGTGAAGTAATTTTCAGAAATCCTTTCTTTTGTCAGATAACTTTTAGTTTAGTCATGGTATGTATCATAGGGGCACTGTTATTTAAATTCCAAGCTATGTAATTTGAAAGACAATTTTAAGTTTGTTCTTAACACAGAAGCAGAATTTAGCTTAAACTTCTGTGCAACTTTCATTTTTGTAGATGAACTGAAACACATCATAGGTGCAGAGACAACACGGAAAGGCATTCTTCGGGTCTTTGAAATGTTCCAGCACACTCAGCTGAATAAGAGAATGGTGTACGTGTTTCTGGAGAGATTCCTAGAAACGTTATTTCCACAAAATAAGTTCCACGAGCTCTTCAACAAACTGCATTCACGGTCAAAGCAGATGCAGAGGTATAAACAGAGACTACATTCTACTCAAGCGCCTTCCTTGCAGAAAAGGTGACACTTCAAACCTATTAAGCTGGTGTTTGTCCAGGACTTAATTACTTGGGCAGATTCTCTGGGGCTTCAAACTCACATGCTGTTACTTCTGCACCAGTCTTCTAGTGTCACGTATTAGATTATTAATGCATCTGTAAGACCTGTGGATCTTGTCATCATCACTTGTAATTCAACCACTACCAGAAAGGTTTGTGTGTCTTATATGATTTGGTGCATCTTCATGCAACATTGAGGAGAATACTGGCCCGATATATAAGAACGCTGATTCCTTCCGTTCCTGAGTCAATGACTTGCCAGCAATGAAAAGTGCCAGGCTGTTCAAGTAAAGCACAACTATGGTGATACAATGGATGAAAAAGGATGTTTTGGCACTGGGAGATAGTGCAATGTGTGAGAATCAGGTGTTACTGTTCTACAGTATGACTGTTGTAGCTCTGTAGGACTCTTTTGACATTCCTACAAAAGCTGAGCTAACAGGAAAAGCAGTCTCTGGAATAGCAAGCTCACAGGGGGAGGGAGAAATAGTTATAGTCCCATCTTAAAAGTATCTTTATTAAGGAAAAGTTGAGGTAATGTGGCTTTTATGTCACATTTACATCACCTTTCATGTTTTGAAAAATAAACTAAAATTAGATCTAACAGGGATATTAGTAAAGGCAGAATTGCAGTAGAAATAAACCCTTTATTCTGATTATTCTGAAGCTTTAAGGGCCATATTCTGCTCTTATAGCACTTGGCATACATTTTGCATGTAACTTCATTGGAGAAGTGGCATCTTATTAATGTTCAGTTGACATATTTGAATATATGTCAAGCTGATAGGTGTAGAAGGAAGGGGGTACCTACATGTTTCAATGAGGATAGACATAATGTTAGAAGATGAGGAAATTGCACTAAGACACAATTTACACACAACTTCCCACTAAAATTGGAAACTTTTTGAGGGTAAAAAGACTATATGTCCTACTTAATTGAAAGATTCCTTATCTTTTAGTGTCTAAACCTCATGCAGAAAAACTGTTAGGATAAGTTGGTTCTTCAGAGGTAAACAATTTCATTAGTCATATGCAAACACTTGGAAATTCCTGAACGCATCTCAGTGTATATATGAAAATAAAAAGGAGATAAAACTACAATATTTTTTTAAATACTTTTTTAATTTTTTGCATAGTGTAAAATTTTAATAGAAGTTTGACATCTAGGCCCCACATCCATCTGATTAGTTTCAGAGAATTCCTGTCTGGGTGAAAATGCAGTGGCGACTGAATAATCCTGTTTAGCCACAGCGTATCCTGGTTTGCACTTTGTTTTTCATGATCCCCTACTGTTTGAGCACCCCTGTCTGGGTGAATAGAAAATAATCCTATAGAGTCTGGGGTTTTGTGAACACTAAAAACAGGGTAAGATAGAGCTGTTGATCAAGGATCCTCATAGTAATTTGTATCTTAATTGGGAGCAAATGATATTTTCATGTGAGGGAGGAACATAGATCTTTTATGAAAGTGTTCCAATAGAAGATAGAAGGCTTTCAAAAGACCTAGTTAAATTGACTGAAGCCTCTACATGGATAATTTTTTCTCATGGACTCTATTGCAATGTAGCCTTTTATCATACTACTTAATGATGACCATATTATACTGTTAACATTTTCATACAGTACGCATGGGCTCAAGTGCACTTGTTTTTTTCATTATTGCAGAACTAATTACTGTAAATGAAATCCCTTTCTTTTATAATCCCTAGAAAGACAAGTTGATAAATATCCTTCCCCCTTTCTCTCTGCAGGTTCTGTAGAAACATGATGGTTAAGTGCTGTTGAATTTAACAAAATTCTTGAGTTCTGTGTGAAGTAATTGACGTGGCCAGCTCCTACTGTTTACGTGCCTGTGTCTTCATCTGATATTAGAGTGCCCAAACATACTTGACATTTGACTGATGAAAGATCTTTCAGCAATTGTTCTTTGTGATATAGTAAATATATCATTGATCCTACCAAATCTGATTGTCTTTTCAGTCACTGAGTTTGTTACGCAGTATGAAAGTGGGAAATTCAAATACTGTCTTGTCAATCTGTGGAACCTTTTATCTATCCGTAGGTACCATGAAAAAAATTCAAGAGAACTAGTGATCACGTGCAAATTTGGGATTTTTGGTTTTAACTGGTACATTTCTGTACAAAAATATAATAATATCTCTAGGAATGTGAACTGAACATAATACACCGTGTTTATTAATTGTTTTACTTAATGAATTTATTACATATATATATACCTATACACACACTTAGATACATGTGTGTGCATATGTATATATGTATTGAACTTTTGTCTTCTGTATTTAATTACAGAATGTGGCTTCCTAATTCAGTGGTGCCTGTTGGCTGGCAAGAATCATCAAAAATTAATACTTTGTGTTAAAAAGAGTTTGTACGTATCTTTAATTTAAATGGTTTTCTTTTTGGCAATTTAAAACACCTGCCCTGTCAACCCATGCAGCCTGTTCTCCTAGAAAGTTTCCAAAACTGAATGTTAATATACAGCACTTAAGTGTCTGGGCATATCTTCTGGCCTTTGGGTGCTGTGACTGGCCGCTGAAAATTGTGCCGTGGTCAACAAATGCACTTGTTTTAGCCTTAATTATTTTTAAGAGAAAACGAGCAATTGAATTTTTCATTAGGTTCATCTTCAAGCTTGTGCTGCTGGTGTTTGCTAGAACTAAATTTTAAGTGCTGCCAGAATGTGTACCAAAATAAAAATATATAAATTCCACAATCTAAATTTTAATTTTGTGCAATATTTTCATTTAATGCATGTGTATTGAATAACTGTAAAATAAATGAATTTTTAATGTTTTGAAGTCTAGGTTAAAAATGTCTTCTCAGCTGAACAATTTTGCATTGTGTTTATTGCATTAGTTTATTTAAGGACTTGTTTTAAAAGTCTAATTTGTTTCTCTTGTGTTAATTCCCTTGTTCTCAATGATCCTTGTTCATCTGAGCAAAGGTCATATATTACAAGGGAAAAATCTGAAGAGCACATCTCATGAATATAGCTGTTATAAGTTACTTGTGCATATCATTGTACAGTAAGTGTCAGCTGTGTGTCTTAATAGATGCTTTTTCCCTCCCTTTCCCCTCCTCTCCTTTCCGTAACAAAGAATGGACATGAAACAAGCTGCCATGATCACTTGCACTGAATGGCAGAGAACTCTGAATTTTCTTTTGGAGTTTGTGTTTATGTTCTGTCCAATAGAAAGATAAAAAGTTACACTAATAAAGTATTAACAGGATTATTGTGAGTCTATTTATTCTAAAGATCACTTTCTTACTAGCAGGTACGAACGTTTCTGAAGTCTGAAAAACAGTGACCAAGGATAACAGTGTTGCTGTTAGAAAAACCAGTCATGCCTTGGTTTGTTTTTCAAAATTTTACGAACTGCTTTTGCTTTTAACAAATTAATCTCTGCATTCATTTTTTTTCATTTGCGGACACTTTTATATTTTAAAAGGGCTTTGGCAGAAACAGAGGCATTGTGTAGTGTAGGAGTTTTTTTAAAAATATTGTTGCAGGTTTTTTTACTCTTTGGCTTTTCCCTCTGGGTTTATTTTTTCAGCAGCTGGATCTACCATGGGAGCATAATTGTTACCCTTGCGGTATTTATTCCAGCTGTTTCACATTCATCAAAAAGATGTCCTGAGCTACAGTGATGTTAGTTCTTTGACCCTAGGGTAAAGTGTTTACCACTTCCACTAACTTTCATGCTTTTGCTACAGGACATAAGACACATTTCAGGAATTTCACTAGCTGATTGCAAGTTCTTATTTGTTGGAGCTGTTACCCTAGGATAATTTTATGACAAGAAATTCACACCATTATAAACTTATTTTAAAAATCTTTAAAATATCTGCCATTTGCTAAGTGAGAGTAATATGTCTGTCATTTATTGAAGTCTCTAGTCTATCACATTATGTGGTTTGTTTAGGTTTTGATCTCTAGTGAATGTGTGAGAATTGCTGAAGTTTTTGTAAAGTTCAGTAATCGGCATCAGTCTGCACTGATTTATTCAAGGACAAATTTAACAATTTATCTTCTGGAATGCAAACATTGAGTTCCCATTTTTTGATGTATTTCAAAAGAAATTTGACTTTGTTTTCATGAAACACTTGAAGCATCTGTGCCAGTGCAGTTTTCCTTCAACACACACAGAACTATGTTCGACAACTTGTATATTTAAATAATCTCAAATGACTGTTTCCCATGCTGTGTCTTTTTGAATTACTGTGTCATGTTGAAGTTGGGATAATTTACATGGCTCAGTTAAATTATTTGATATCTGGTTCAACAAGGGCTAAGTGGAATTCTCACTTGACGTTTTAGAATTGGAAAAAGTACATAAATTAATTCTGAGGTTGTGCTTAAGTAGCAAATGAGATTAATTCACTGGCAATCAAGAGCTACTTATTGTGAGCAGGGAATGTAGCTTTCAAAAATGGACTTACTTTTTTTACTGTAATGGTTTTAAAAATGAGTCTCAGGTAGTCTTCTGCATGTTTCTGCTGAATTTTCTCAGCTTTAGGGCTAAAACATGCTAATGCTGAAGAATTAGCATGGAATTTTCTGTTACCTACTTCCTGGAGTTTTAGGTAGTTGATTTTCATAAAGTTGTGAGATTTGAGAACACTCATCTTCATTTAGAGCACGTGGAACATGGTTCTGTGAGTTACCTGGTTATTCCATGCACAGACTACCCAGAACTTGAAATAAACTTAGTTTTGAAATTCTTTTTCTTACCATAGTCAGCCAGTACTAGGGTAGGTACAAAGCTTTCTTTTCAGAAGTCATGCTAGCAAGCAACAGGTTTCTTACTTTTCAGTTTGAAGGCATAGAATTTGATTATCAAAGATAACATTTTCATTTTTGTTCTGAAGAACTTCATACAAGACATTGGGTTTTTTTGTTTGTTTGTTCGTTTGTTTTAAATTGGTTTCACATCTTACTTGCTCAATTTTACATTGTCGATGTTGATTTGAATCACTGGATTCCCAGTAACCCCTAACATTGTTTTTGCAAACAAACAAGACTTGCTTATACCTAATGTGAAAACATGAGGTGTTTGAGAGAGAAAATGATAGGAGCTTCATTCAATATTCTGCTATCTCAGATAATTTTATCAGTGCAAAAGTGAAACTGTCATGCAATTGGGAATTCACCGATTTTGCTGATACGCTGTACTACGTAAAGGCAACGTGGGTCCAAGGTTTTCCTGTCTATCATACATGTATATCATATGTATGAAAAGAAAACTAAAGTATTGTTCCTACACGTAGGCTGTAAGTGGTACTGAGGATAGCAGTTAACAGTGGTGCTACATGTCTTTGAATGTGTTTTAGCCTGACTGTTCTGGTAATAAGGTAAATGCAGCCTGCAAAAGTGATCTTGACAAGGGTCCTTCAGAAGGGAGATTTGGGCTGTCACCAGTGAAAGAATTTCCTGAAGTACCTGAGCAATCCCAAGTGATTCTGCAGGCAAACGTTTGTGCTATTTCACTTGTTGTATAATCCATACTTTAAAAAAAAGNTTTGGGCTGTCACCAGTGAAAGAATTTCCTGAAGTACCTGAGCAATCCCAAGTGATTCTGCAGGCAAACGTTTGTGCTATTTCACTTGTTGTATAATCCATACTTTAAAAAATGTCAATAATATTGTTCTCTCCAGAGCACGTGCCTTGAGCTGTAAGGTGTGTGATAATATTCAGTGGATGGCTGTTTGAGTAGGTGGAGTCTTGTGGCTTGACAGTATTGAGGTCAGGAGTAGAACTCCTAGATGGTACTGTAGAGGAAATTAAGTTCTATACTTTTAAGCAGTCATTTGAGAATTTAAATTGTTGGTATTGTAGTATTTCATATGACAAGATTTTTATTGTCACAAAGGTTGTAGTATAGTGAATCAAACGGTAGAATCAATTGCATAGTAATCAGAGCAGGCTATTATAACAGATTATTGGTAGCTTGTGTGGACTAGAGTGCAGGTAGATGCCAGGCAGGAAAATACTTCAACATCATCTTTTTCTGACTGAGAGAACCTTCTGCATTTTCTCTCCATTCTACTGATATCTTCTATGCAAAAAAGAGAAGAAAATATTTACACTCTTCACTTGATAATGGCATATGAAAATGTGATTTGGTTATATTCCATATGTGAGATCATCTACTAAACCCATAGTAGTAGTGTTATAGACTAGAATTATTAAGAATCCATAAGAAACTACCTGTAAGTATTTTAACTGAAAACTATTGTACTGGTGGTTTATTTTATGTCAAGTAATCGTTGACTGAACTGAGAGATGTGCTCTCATAATGGGTCCTTCTTCAAAGGAATCTTGAAAGAACGAGCTCTAAAATACACACCCGTTACCACTTTTTGATAATATTGGGTTATATATGCACACACATAAATATGTGTGTGTGTGATGCAAAGCATAGTACATCTGGAGTACTGTGTCAAATTTTGGGCTCCCCAGTTTGAAGGTGGTAGAGAACTTCAGAGAGAGTTCAGTGGAGGGCTGCAAAGATGATCAGGGGACTGGAACATCTCTCTCAGCTGAGAGAGCTGAAGCTGTTTGGCCTGAAGAAGAGAAGACTGAGGAGAGATCTTCACAACTCTTGATAAACACCTAAAGGGCAGATGTTGAGAGGAGGAGGTGAGCTTTTCTGTAGTGCCCAGTGACAGGACAAGAGGTAACAGGCATAAGCTAGAACACAGGAAGTTCCATCTGAACATGAGGAGAAACTTTCCTGTGAAGGGGAGGGAGCCCTGGCACAGGGCTGCACAGAGAAGTTATGGAGTCTCCTTCTCTGGAGATGTTCAAAACCCGCTTGGACACATTCCTGTGTGACCTGATCGAGGTAAAACTGCTTCACGCCAGGGTATTTGGCTTAGATGATCTCTGGAGGTCCCTTAACAACTCATACCATTCTATCATTCTGTAAGTACAAACATCCTTCTGCCCATCTTTTCAGGTATCTTACAATTCTAGAATTAAATATAGGGACACATACTTTTGATTTCAGTTAAAAATAATATTGCTTTCTTAAAGTCTGTTTTGAAGAATTCTCGGTTGCTTATTTTCTGGGATTTTTGTTTAATCATAGTGCTTTTATATTTGTAATAATACCTTCGATCAGAAGTGGCCAAAAAAAGACTGGCATACATTTGCATGTCCCTTAAGTGGCATGGAGTGTTTTTACCTACTTAGACTATTTTGGATTAAGTTGTTTTTGAAATATGGACAATGTAAACACCTTTATGATGAGTGGTGGCACATGTCCATGCATTGCTCTAACAGCAGTGCACTGACATAGAGGTGTTGTGTCTGTAGAGAAAACATGGGCAAGGAGGTGCATGTTGCGGTAATTACTGATATTTAGATCATAGAAATACATGATCTGTTGAAGAAAGTTTTCCATTTAGAACTTATGCTTCTAGGCCTGTCTCTTATGGGCTTGGAGTAATTTTGTTTAAATGAATCTTTAACAACTCTGTGTGTAAGAAATTCAGTTTCTGAATGCTAATAACCTGCTGCATCTTATAGGTCACATCAATTCACAAAACCTCTTGCAAGGAAAACTACCTGAGATTTTCAACATTTGCTTATTGTAACATTTCAAGTTAAACAAACAAACAAAAAAAGAGTTTGAAGTAAACCAGATGTTTCTGGTCTTGTTTGCACTTAGAAGTTTTTGCTGCAGCAGCTGTTGTTTATTCACTGTAGGAATATGTATGAGACTGTTGTTTTTTAAACTAAACTTTAAAAAAAATCTTAAATAGTACTAAATACATTTAAACCAGATAAAACATTATTTTAAATGTGCTGTTTTAATGACATAGTCAATATTTTACCTTCTTATTTTCGTTCCTCAGATTGGTTTGTTTATAAGCACAACCAATACTAGTATGCTTTTAAAAACAACTCTGTTTTGAAGGTGGTTTCACAGGTGCATGTGAAATGATGCATATGATAGAGCGCTCATGGACAGGCAATGAAGTTACTGAGCACTTTTAGAAAGAAATGGGATAGAGGAGATGGCACTCCAAACGTAACCTTGAATTGCAGAGGTTAAAAGAAAGAGAGTGGAGTTCCTGGATTTACACCCCTTTATTCTGTTTTTGCTCCTCCAGAGTGTTTTGGTTGTGGTTTATGGCTTCAGAATTCAAGGAGCCTTGTCTCAGCTTGATTCACTGCTGACATTTCGTAAGAGTAGCTGATCATATGAGATGAAAACAAACACTTTGAAAATATTTATGAATTTTGGCCCAAAACTTCATGAAAGTGACTTCTAGACCTCTGATCTCATTTAATCTAACCCTGAACCATGTTCCCAGTCTACATTCCTCTCTTGAAACACTTTGTGAAATGTGCTGAGGCTTTTATCACTGTGTGATGGGCCGATAGTGCTTAAGGTTTGCTTGATACAAAGAAAGTGATTGTATGTATCAGTGTGAGCAGTGCATGCAGTAATTGAGCTGCAGTGAGGGGAAAATTGACATACAGCAGGTGTGCAAAGAACAAGCAAAAACATTTTATTATGATAATGGTCATTAAAACTGAAATCCCAGAGAATGTGAACTATTTCTAAGGCCTCTGACATTTTCATCAAGTGGTCTTGTAGTACATGCCTGCCATCATCTGTTCAGCTGTGGAGAGTTTTGAGGAAAAAATTGTTAATTCAACACCAATGCATTTAACAGTGTCCCAAAATGTCACATTATCATGCAGTCACTGAGCTTGAACGCTTTGATGCATTTTCTCCTCAAGTACTTGAGATCTGTGCAACATAGTATGTTTGAGGTTGTTTTAGAGTGGTTCATGTTTTGTAGTTTGCTTTAGAGGGCAGGATCGTGTGTATTATAGAGCCTCCCAGGACAGGCTGAGTGTTTGCTGCAGCCATGCGTGATCAGGATGGGTGTACTGTACCCCTTACATAGCTGGTGGTGATCTCCACCAAAATCCTTTGTTCAGCTAATACTGGTGGATTTGGGGAGAAAAAACCAAATGTCTGCTCTGTGGCCACTTAACAATCATACAGATCCTTCTGTTTTGAAGGAGGTTTTTCTGAAATTACCAAGGCTGAGGATGTGCAAGGAGGTTGTCCTGGCTTTAGTATACCTGGTACATCTTCTGCTTAACGTTACCTTGCTAGGTTTTGTTTGTTTGTTGATCTCCTTGGCATTTGAATCATCTCAGGAGAAATGACCAGTTTGCTTGCAGGTCCAGTTCCTGAAAATCTGCAGTAACTTCCCTGCTAGGTGAGAAGCCCAGAGTAGAACCCACTTGTGTGGAGCCAGTACTGGGCAGGAGAAGCCTTGAGAAACCTCCGGTGAGCCCTCTAGCTAAGAGTGGGCTGGGCATGGTGCTGTGCCTGCAGGAGCCTCTGTGCTCGAACAGGAGAGGTTCCCTGGCAATGGAAGAGTTTTGTTTCCCACCATGCAGTGTGACCAGCTATAGTTCTGGCAGAGGAATGATGTGCAGCTGTAGTGACATCCATGTGATGTCCTGTGCCTGTCCAGCTAAACCTTCTCTTTCAGAGGGCTCTAAGTGGAACTGATACGAAACCAGCTCTGCTTTCAGAGGCAGAGAAGCAGCATGAGGTTCTGTGGGGAATGACTGAGTCTATGGCATTTCACTTCAGTCCTGTGCAGGAACTTCGGGATAGTGCCCACAGATTTCAGCTTCTTCTCTGAACTGCAACTCTTAAGACAGCCATGAATGATGCAGATCACTACATAGCCTGGGGCCTCTTTAAAACCCTGTGTTTAGTGCTGCTTGTTGGACTAATAAAAAAAAAATCATCTGATTGCAGTCATCCAAAATATACAAATATTTTTGCCTAGTGCATCAGTCTGGTTAACACCACTCCACAGTAATGGGCACTTTTACCCTCTTGGAAAAAACCTTCTAGCTACAGGTGTTTTTCTTTTCCTGAAGCGGAGTTCTGGAAGGTCACAGAAGCATGAAATCTATCCTAATTCAGCTTAGCTGCTAATCACATGTAGAGAAAGGAAAGTGTGACTGAGTATTGAGTAAATGTCAGTTGGCACCTGTTTTCACAATCTCAATTTGTTTTTCTTCTCACAGCATATTACACCTCTTAATTTAATTTGTGACTGGCCTTTTCTCCTCCCAGCTGTCCCAGGCTGCAGTGCACACGTCCCAGCTGGTGGTACTGGGGACTTTGCTCTGCCCAAGGACTGAGCTGAGCAAATTACCCAAGTCCTGCAGCCACCCGTGGTCTCAGTGCTGTCTTACTGCTTTATCTCACAGACTGGTAATTTGATTCCCTGGGCCTAAAATGGAGTATGCATATTTCAAATACCTTTAAAAAGTCTTTCCCATCCTAACTATGTTGTTTTGGGATTAAGATGGAGTTTAGGTAACAGAGTAGCCCATTCAGCAGCTTTGCAATAATTACGGTGCTAATGTTGATTTAAGTTTGGTGTTTTTGAACAGAAAAGTTCCTAAAGATACTTGCAGAAGGGTAGGCAGCCTGGCAGTTGTGCTGAGAGTCTGTCATGGGTAAAGACTGCAGTCTCCTTCCCTCCCATGCGCAAGAACACAAAAAGCAGCAGGGCTGGAGAAATCCAGCATCCCACCCCTGTGCCCCAGAAAAGTTTAAGGCAGTCCCAAAGTGACATTCAGAGAAGTAGCAAATTTATTTCCTTGGACCTCAGGCTATGATAGCTTAATCCTTCCTCTCTAGAACAGCTATCTTAGCAAAACTAAGATTCATGGCTCTCTGGCAAAATAAAAAGGCAGACTGAAAGATGACGAATTTGCAAGATACAGAAGGCAGTGTTATCTTCAGAGCTTCTCTTTGTGGAGGATCTCAGTGTTCCAGGTCAAGAAAGAAGAAAATTGCCCAGCCCTTTTCTCCCTGAACAAATGTTTCCTGTCTTCTGTCAGCTCTGAGAATTCTAAAAATACGATCTGCAGTGATGTGTATTATTGAACAGGCTGTTAATTTGCTCTGCAGAAGCTAATCTAAGTTACCAGCTCTGATTGCTACTGAAATCTGTTAGCTCAGTATACTTCCACACTGATAACCTCGTTGCCTTACAAAACTCATTGTTAACTGTTGTTTATCACTGTTGTTGCAAGAATATTACTGCTGTTTTGCCATTTTAATTTGGGAAAAGCTCTGTAAAGTAGTACATTCCCTATGTTAAGAGATACTGCTCCTTCTCCTCTCCATAAGTTGTTCCAGAGATAACAGCTGTAAGTTAGTACAGCTGAATAGTAAGTTAGATTGAAAACATTTCTGAAAAATGGGTCCTGAACTGAGGAGCTGCATTAATATTTAGGACAGGTATTTGAGAAGAAAGTCTTTTAGTCTTCAGGTTTTGATTTTTAGTAAATCTCCACTTACATATGGAAATTTTAGAACAGTCAGTCTTGTTGCAGCTGGTTACCCCCTGAAGCTTTGAAACTCAATGCATGTTAAGGCTATCATCATGCAGGTTATTGTAGCCTGCTTTTTCCCCTGGCCTTGGCAAGGTCAGTCTTTGCAGAGTGCTGTTGCAAAAACCATATTTCAACTTAGGATATTATCATTTTCTGCTTTCCTGCTCTTTTCGGAGTATGTAGTCCGTTTAGTTCCCCAGAACACGTAGAAGCAATAATTTTAACAGAGACATTCCATAACAAAGTCTAGAAAGTCCTCTTTGACAGTTTTTGGCATGTGATCTTACCCTTTTGATTTGTACTAAACTTTTTTTTTTTTTGAGAAACTGTCCCAGCTGTATTACTTTATAGTCCTCTTAGACCTACCTTCTGTGTAGGGCGAATGTTCCTTCAGGCAAATATGGAGCCAAGGACTCTGGTGCCCAGGTGAACTCAGGCAGCTGATGTGCTGCAGCTGCTGGGAGCCTGGATCTGCTTGTGATGGCACCTTCCTGATCACCCTGGTGCAATGCATGATATCCATCTACCAAGTGAAAAAGGTTCATTTTGCCCACATCACTCTCCATATGGTCTCTGACATCTTGCAATAATAGGCCAGTGAAATTAAGAAGCTTCTCTATGTTTTGAATTTCTGTATACTCTTTTTCCTGTCTCCTAGTCTTGCAGGTTTGCCAAAATACAGTTATTAGGTTGACTACTTGTTGCCTGCATTTAGTTGCAAATGTAAGTGCTTATTACCACTATTTCAAGTAAAAACTGTGTGGATGGTAGTGCCCTGTTTTGATAGATGTCAACCTAAGCCTAAATGAAAGCTTTTTAAAAAATGTTAGAAGAGCTTTCTGACTTGCTGGCAGTCTTACCGTTCCCTTGCCTCTGTTTTCTATGTTTATTTTAAACTTTACATGGAACTCTGCCCTTCCAAGAAGGTATCACAAGACTGATACGGCAAAGAATTTTACTTGTGTGCCTATTGTTGATGCCAGAGATGTCAGGTAAAACTCCAGCCATGTGTGGGCTGATCTGTGGAAACTGCTGAAAAAGGATGCTGCTGCCTAAGATTGTCACAGAGACAGAGAAGGTAAAAATGAAACTCAGAAGGGAAGTAAACACTGGGGAAATAAATTTGCCTATTTAGCACTGCTGAGAGCAAGCTGTGTAGAACTTCTAAAGATTATTCTGTGTCCTGGTAAACTTTTCTTTTTCTAAGTGCAGAGAAATTCTGTAATGGAAACCAAAGATTAAGGAACTTGGCTCAAAAGTAGGGCTGCTTAAAAATAACTCTTCTTCCTTTATTGCAGAAAAAGTTGCTATCTTGAGTATTTCAGCCCAAGCACATCTCGAAAAATCATGAGGAGTAACATGCAAACAAAGTCTGTGAGAAGTAGTGCATCCTTTTCCTGTGAGGGATGGGGAGGAAGAGAGATGGGTAGAAAGCTTCTCTTGAGAGGAGCCATATGTTCAGTCAAGAGAAGCAAGAAGGTTTTCCAGTTGAAAGTGCAGCAAGAGTCTGTACAAAAGAAAACAGAGATATATTTTATCAGCTCTGAATAATTTACTCAAATATTAAAATGAGACTTCTAGAAGATTTGCCTCTCTGTTCCTGGAGGTCCTTACTGCATAGATACTGTGAGGTCTATACAAATTTTTCTAAAAAGAGCAAGTGCCCTGTGTTTCTTAAATTGCTCATACACAGCTTCACTGCCTTATCCCAGCATGATGGGGGAAGAATGTAGGAAACCTTTTACTGTGCAGAAGAAGAGCAACAAAGCTGGTGAAGGGTTTAGAGCACAAGTCTTATGAGAAGTGGCTGAAGGAACTGGGGTTGTTTACCCCGGAAAAAAAGGAGATTGAAAGGAGACCTTATTTCTCTCTCTGTGACTACCTCTAAGGAAATTGTGACAAGGTGTGGGGTCTGTCTCTTCTCCCAAGTAACAAGTGATAAGAAAAGAGGAAATGGCCTCAGGTTGGGCCAGGGGAAGTTTTGATTGGAGATTAGTTAAAAAATCACTGACTGCAAAGGTTGTTAAACACTGGAACAGACTGCCCAAGCAGGTGGAGTCACCATCCCTTGGACGTATTTGAAAGATGTGTAGATGTGGCAAGCGTGTCACTTAAGGGACATGGCTCAGTTGTGGGCTTGGCAGTTTGAGGTTAGTGGTTGGACTTGATGATCATAAGGGTCTTTTCCAAGGGAAACGATCCTATGATTCTCTGAAAATTATCTGAAGCTTCTGCTGCCAAAGAAGATGGCCTGGACAGTCCCTAGTTGTTCTTGCCTTGCTATCTGCCTTAGGGGCTATGGAGGACTCCAGTCATACAGTGTTATCTTACTGCCTCCGCTGTCTATGCTCACTTGGAACTTTATGCATGGCTGAGAATTAGAATTCGTGCTTAAGGTCTTTGATGGCTATACCTGATAATGGCTGTTTGTTCAAGCTATCTTTGTTGAATGTGCCCTCCTGCCTCTTACTGACAGGTTTTGTAAAAATGCATTTTTAGATTAGGACATGCTTCACTACCAAATCTACTTGTTGGTACCTTGGGAAGGCCACCCTAACTTAAACACAGTGGAGCTTTCCCTGTAACAACATCTTTTCCAGAATTGTGACTTTGCTTTTCTCTGGTGGCTCCTACAACAGTATCATGGTGTATTACTAAAGTAGGAAATGCATGACTGTAGTTGCCTATCTTGTACTAGCCCTTGTTTTCGGCAAACTTTCACATGCATGAAATGTTCAAATGAGCATGTTTCTCCCAATAATCACTACCAAATCAGAGAGTTCAAGTAACTAATAGTATTTAGGTCCTTTAAGACAGAAATCTGTTCTGTTCTTGTTCAGCTAAAAGTGCTATTAATAACTCTAAGTGCAGTTATTAATAAGGTTAATCTTTTATGTAAAGAATCTCTTAAGCAGTATTTAAACTAATGGATATCTGGCATTTACTCAAAGTTGTCCAAGACTTTTGAGGTGCAATTATACCTAATCTAAGGGCACTGAAATATGATGTAGCAATACTACTTTTTGCATTTAAAATGGATATGTACTGTATATATCCCAAACTACAGACTAGTAAAACATCTTCAAAATTATACATACCTTGTTTTATAGATGGAACACTCGATTTTGCAAGGATTTGCCTGGATGCCTAACTTGCAGAACAAGAAGTTGCCTTTCCACTTGTGCATCTCTACACTCCAGAGTTAAAAGAACTGAGAAGAAAGCAATTATTGCATTTTTTTTTCAAGAAATGTACAGCCATCACATATTCTAGATCATGCATTTACGCTCCCTTCTTATTTTTGGTAAGGCTCCAGTTGTGGTTGGGTGCTGGCAGTGCCCCAGCCTGTGCTATGCCTGGCAAGTCTGTTTCATACATATGACATAATCCCAGAGTTAGAGAGAGCTGCTTGGGGTGACCCAGGTTTTGGGGTGTCTCTTTGATCCCTCGTGTGTGGTTTGACAGCACATAGATCAGCACAGGGAGCACTTTGAAATGAGAGCGAGAGGATGAAAGGAGGGTAAGTGAGGGAGGCTGAAACTGTTCTCAAGTACATAAATATTTTTGTGGTCTGTTTTCACCTCTATAATTTGAGTTGTGCTGTGTTCGCTTTTGGGGACACAGAGAAAACTGGCTGAAATTTTTCTCCATCCCTTCCCTGTAGTCCATGATGCTCTTCTGATAGCAAGGAGAGAGATTACAGCACGCATTAGAGTGCTACACTGCTAATGACATTCTTTTCTTAATATCTCATCAGTATACTTGGTTAGCTAAATGTTTTTAAACACAGTGCCTTTTTAATTTAAATGCCCATGATATAATCGAAATTCAAGGGGATCATTTTTACTGTCTGTTTCTGGAATGCTTAACATGATGGTGCTACCCTACAACATTTCACCTTGGAAAGGTATGGCAGCAGGGCTTTCTGGCTCTGCAGAAATAAGTATGTTGCTTTTTGCTTTTCTGGTGTTTACTAAGAAGGAGGGGTGCTAGCAGCAACCATAACAAACTTCAGCAGAGGCATTTCCTGATGAGCTGATGACTGACTTCTTCTAATGGCCCTCATCTTTTTTCTGGGTCGTTAATTCTCCTAGGTAGTTATTAATCTGGAGGAAATGTCTTGGGTCACGGTGTTCAGCGCTTAGAGAGTAGACAGTCTCTTGCAGATATTTTTCCTACAAAGCCTCCAAAACAGGCATTCAAATATTGGGTTTTTCTTTTTTTCTCTCTCCTTTTTTTTTTTTTTCCTCCCAAATGTTCCAGTGTTTTTCAGTCTCCTGGAGAAATCTTCTCTTATCTTAGTGATTTATTTTGGCCTTATGTTGAGTTGGGTGGTTGCTGCTATTACATGTCTGCAAGCTGAAGGTCTGCACGCCATTTGGGTCCTGGGGCCTTCAGTCTCACTTCATTAAGCTAACTGCAAATGTCTGTGCACAACATAATGATTGTTGTGCTTTGGGACCTATAATTTATTGGCCTAATTTTTGTTTTCTGTCCTTTGCAGTTACTGTGCTGTACTGATGCCCAGAACAACAGACACTTGTAGAAGATGAAGGGATTGATGCTCTTACAGGCATTAGCGTAAACATAGCCTCTGCATGTCAACAAATAATCCTGTAATTTCAGAGCCAGAGGATGAGAACCTCTGTGGTTCAGCAGCCACAACATGACTTGAATGGATCATGCCTCAAAGAATCAGAAATACTTTTAGATTGCTTTTGTGCACTCTGATTTAAAATATGACTGTGTAAAATATCATTTTACCATTTCAGCCACCACCTTTGTAGGTGCAGAAGTATATTAACACACCTTGAGCGTGACTGGACACATGTCAGAGGTTACAGTGACAGGAAATCCTGACACGGGGCCTGTTATGGGTCACTCCTGAGAAAACTCCATGTCTGATGCTGTTTGTGGACAAGCTCTTCCTTTAATGTTAAGCAGTTTGAAATCTTTAACATTAGAGATTTATTGTTACTGCCTCTATAGAGACTGATCTCTGGGTGCTACGTGTAACTTGCAAGGGGGAGTTATTTTGATTTCAAGAGGTCTTTGGTTTGCAGGACATTTTTGGGGTGCAAAATACGAAATTATGTGGAGTACTGTATGTGTTTCAGTAATCCCCCCTGAAAGCACAAGCACTGGCAAAACTTATAACTAGGCTGTGACACCTGTAGAAATTCCCAGTAAAACTTTTGTGTGACATACTTTTGTGTCTCAGTATGTCTCTGTCTGCATCCAGGACCTTGGAATATCTTAATGGCCAAACTCAAAATGCCTAAAAAAAGCCAAGAGACAAGAGTAGGCCTAAGGAGTGAAAAATCTCAGACTTATGTTTCTTCAAGTTCAATAGGAATCCTGGGTTTTGCTGTGGTAAATCTCATTTCCTTTGCTGAGTAAGATGTTGCAGGTGGGATCAGGCCTTGTGAAAGAAGCAACTCCTTCCCCTTTATTTATGGGAAATTATTCTCATTTTCACTGCAGACCAGGGCTGAATTGAAGTGTGTAATTTATGATTTTTTTTCATTTACCTCTTCAAAAAATGGTTTTGTGTGTTTAGACACCTATTACTTCTAATTACCCCAGCTTCTTCCAGGAAGAAAAGTGAGTGGTGTCTTTCCCGTATAAAAGTTCTCTGTGCTCATTTTGTGAGGTCAGGCAAATCACACGTCTAGTAAAGAAACAGAAGTGTTCCATTGCACGTACTTCCACTTAAAGTTATGCCTGTAAAAATAGGCCTATGATCAGTTTCTTAGTTCTAAATATAATTCAAAATAAAAGGACATTTGCAAAATAATTCTACCTACCAAGAACAACTTTTAAAAATCGTAATGTTTTCAGTCAAAATGCTCGACTTGATAATGTCTTAGGGGAGAGATGCGCGGGCAAGTCCGGCTAGAAACAGCTCTAATGTGGAGCAACATTGCCACCTTCTGGAAAGACCTCGGAAGACGATGGTGACGAGTCTGAAACCGTGGAGGGAGGGGTAGAAGGCAGGGAAGCCACTGCAATTGGAGCAAGGACGTTCACCCTCTTTAGCCCTAGAATACTGCAGGACATACAAAATAAACCATTGAATGATATTACATCATTATAGATATGGGAAGCACAACCGGTTAGAACTCTCTTTGCTACCTTAAAAGTGGAAAAAAGAATTGTAGTGCCTCAAATAGTCCTGTGGGGCTAAGAAAGGGCAGGTAATTAATATTTGATCTCTTTTAACCATCTTTTGGAAAAAACAATGGTAAGCAATGAGGATATTTACCAGTAAACCTTTGCTTTCAGAATTTCTCTTTAATTCCCCAATTTAATGTCTGGAAATTAAGCTAGCAAATATTGTTTACAGCACTGTGGTAATATCTCAATATTCATATGGCTGTATGAGTAAACGCTTGCAGTCCTATTCAACTCCAAACCAAAGGTGACTTCCTTAAAAAGCAGAAACTGCAATATCAGAACTGAATCACTTCCCTGAGCTGGTAGCCTAGTATTTTTCCAGTGGAACGAGCATCGCCACACTTACTTTACTATTGCAAATACTGTTTTTAAAAGCATGTACAAAGGTGGTGAGGCTACAGACCTTATGAACACATTATTTTGTAACAAACTATGTCTTTGATAATTTTAAAAGGAGTATTTTTCAAAGCTGCCTGTCTGGGACCACTGTGAGTGGAGAGCACTGCTGTGATACCTCTGCCTTGGTGGCTGCCTTTTACTCATGCACATGGCCAAGGCACAGTGGCCAGTCCTTTCCCCAGCTGCCAAATTACATTTGTACTGCTTCTTGGCTGTTGATTCTCACTGTGACTGATCTCTCCCCTGGGAGGCTAATAACTGAGATAAGCAACATGTTTGGCTCTTTGCTTTGTTTGCATAAACCCCATAAATTAGCCTTCTTGACCTGTTGTCTTGAAGGGCTACACTTACTATCAGCTGTTTTCTGCCATTCAAATGCCACCTGAAATGGTACTTTTTTCTGTACCATCATCATGCAAAATTATTTATGAATACTGAAGTTACTTCCCTGACCTTTTTTCAGCTTTAATGGAAGAACAGACTGTAGTGAAGTTGTTTGAGACATAGGTCCAAACTAAGGATAAACCTGCTTATCCAAAGTGCATGAGAAGTAGTGAAATACTGTATTGTCCAAACAAAACTAGGTAAACTCTATTTACCTTACCTGACCTCTAAATATGTTAGTGCATTGCATTTTACTTTTACCTCATGCATTTAGTTTGCATCAGTATAAATATATAGGACTGTAGGTTACATCATCTCAAATGAAATGAGCTTGCATCTACTACATATAGCTAACTGAAAGTCTCTTACCGAGTTACCTTGCAATAAGGAAAAGCTGCAGAAGAAAACCTACTCATGAAAAAACTTTTCCAGTGTGTACTTTGTTAATGGAGTTCAGAAAACAGGTAGAAATAATACTGAGAGTGCTAATTACTTATCTCCAAGCTTTTGTAAACCTGACCCCTCTCGTGCTGAGAAATGACTCTGGTTTTGTCTAACATTGTTTCTGAAAATGGAAAGATATCTTTCTGTAGTCCACATTATGTTTAAGGTGCTGAGTAATGCACTTTCTGAAGGTACCCTCAGCACTGAGGAGACCAGGCACGGTACTCTAAAATGTGGTTGAATAACTTAATAAATGTACAAAATGGGCACTTCTAAAATCTTACTTTGAAAAAGAACTAGTTCATTGCAGATACCGCTTTGAATGTTTTAAAAAATAAAACATCTCCATCTCTACAGTTCTCTGGGATGATAAAATGAGCCACTGGCACTGTGTGGAACAGAACAAAGAGCTGCCTGGGTTCCATGTTTAAGGAACTCGTGCCATGCTGGAGACTGTTAATGCTCTTGGGTGGTTTGTATGCCAAGGCCGTCCAGTCACACTGTGGCTGCCAGGTTGCAGCTGTGGAGTGAAGCTCAGGCTTGCTCACTTTGATACAGATGGGTGTGTGCAGCTATAGCAGGACCAGGATCACATACACACTTTCATTCCCAAGGCTGGGTCAAATAGCTGAACGGTAGATAGATATGCCATTATTTACCTACTGGGAGTAGGAATGAACTGACTGACTCATTTAGCAGAGGTCATTACTAGTGTTTTGTAGCTATCTCAGTTAAATCACTGAAGGGAAGACTCTAGACCCTCAACCATGATGTGCTTGTGAAGTAATGCATTAACTCCTATTAAACTCGGTATTTGTTCTTCCTTTTACAGGATTTGCTCGGTGAAACAGCAAAATTAAATTGTATGCCTGGACGCAGAGCTATAGCACTACTGAAAATTTGAGGAGAGCTGCCAAGTAATTAACACATCCAAGCAGCTTAGCTTTCCTGCTGAGTTACAGCTGCAGAGGGACTATTCAGGGAGCTAGTTGTGAGCACAGTGGTGCTCTGTGCCTTTTTCTAAACTTCTGATATGTGAGTAAGTGGCAAATTGGAAGAAGAAAAACATTCAAATAAATACTTTTAAAGGAGCTCAGGAATGACTCAGAGGCACCCGTTCCCATGAATATTAATGTATTATTTTTTTAAAAAAGCCTTCCCATAGAAATACTGGCAATAAGTTTAATATGGAAGGGATAATTTTAACAGAGATTTTCACCTCTCATATTTACGATTCTGACACCTTCCACGAGTCAGACCTATCCCATCTCCTATTTCATCATCTGAGATCCAGATTTTCAGAAGCAGACGAACCGGTAAGTGCCCTTGAGAACATAATCCTAAAGGTCTCTTGGTTGTTTGGAAACCCACCATGTGATTTACTCTCTGAGCAAGGCTGGAGTTTGTTCTGTGGCAAGTCTAGGACATGGATGTGAATGGACATTTCTTATTTGGAACACAGCAGTCAGACATGAATTGTGGCCTTCATGAGCCCTTGCAAGAGTTTATGCAGCTTCTCCCTAGGTACCGGGTACTTGACAGGCCTACTCTGCCTCTCCAGCTTCTCCTCTTCAGGTCTCACCTACATCAGCTTCCAGCATCAGCTCTATTTTGTAGCTAGACCACAGATGACTTAAAAACTGTTCCTCCTGCAAACAGGCCCTTATTCCTGTGGAAGTGGGAAGGAACTTCACAGCAGAACCTGCCCATGACCTTTACATGAAGGAGAAGACTCCCATGGGAAGTGGACATTGGTGTTTCATGGGCAATCATTGGGTTTTCACTTGGATTGAACAGTGTCACAGCCAATTGTTATTTTGGCTTCTGTTTGCTTTTTCCTTCTCCATGAGCTGGTGTTGGGGACAGACCATGCCAGGTCCTGGCTGCACCCACCATGTCCACAGTCTGTGGACAAACTGCAGGGATCTTCAGGAAAAGGTATCCACCAAATGTGCTGGAGAAGCAGCATAGGCACGTAGCACAGACTGCTTCTTTTCCTTGCCTCAAAACAAAATCAGCTTTTCCTTTCCATCTTCCTCTTTCTAATCAGCCTTGCAAATCATTGACTTACTGTCCAAACAAATGCTAGAGATCATACTGGGTTTCAGAATGTTTTACTACACCATTAGTCTTGCTGTATGCTTTAGTGGGCTGGCACATCTGCTCTCCCTGTTAGTTTATGTTATGGTTCTTGGCAGAAAACAACACATATTATTAGTTCTTCAGGTTAAGAAAGGCCAAGCTTTAACTTCAGTTCACCTCATTTTCACATTATTTTCTCAATAAAGATCAACAAACCTCTACCACCTGGACTATTCTTTTACATTTTAATAATCAATATCCAAATAACAAAAACCTAAGTATGATGCATTATTATTACAACTCAGGCTCCATGATTGAACATTTAGAAATTGATTCATACACGTTAGCTGTATCTCTGCAGCCCCCTGTCCCTGTGCTGGATCTTTCATTTGATGTGTTTGCATCACCATTTAGAACACTTTAAAGTGGTCTATGTATGTGCTGCATTTTGCGGCTTTAATTTCTACAGTCTTTTCCAAAATTACTCTCCTGCTCAAAGTGACAAAATGCGTCCTTAGAGCCTGGAGGACCTCTTAAGGCTTAAAAACATAACACTGTTACTCAGGCAGACATGTGCAAGGATGGGAGAAAATGTGAAAAATGCTGATAAGCTTTACTGACAGACCTGTAGTGCCACCTGTTGAAGAAAGAGGAATTATCAAGTTTATACAACCCTCTACTAACGCGAGCTCACAGATTCTACAATTGTGTCATAAAATGTAAAAGAGTATTTTAAAGGAGCAACTATATTTTCCGTGGATATCAAGCCTGAAATTCTTGGACTTTAAGTAACAGACTGTATTTATGCCCCTGTGAAAAGTCTCGTCTATTTGGCAAAGTATTGCAACAACGTGATATTTATCACACCACAGACCTGTTTGGTTTTTTCGCAGATATGTAACTTCTCATAAAGCTAGTGCAAGTTATTTTTTTATGATCTCTTTGAAAAGTTTCCCATTCTGTGTCTGTGTAAACTTGTTTCATGCTCAAGTATACACAAGGGGTAGCATGTGCATTTAATGTTGTTACCGAGTGACATTTTCACTGGCAGGGTTTAAGGATATTACAACAGGAAATCAAGTGCAGCTGGACTTTTTCCTGTCTTGGTTGGGAGTTTTTGTTGATTTTATTTGTTTGGGGTTTAAAAATATTTATTTATCTTAAGGAAAAGGAAAATTAAAATGTCAGGCTTTGACTGGAAATTCTAATCGGTATCTCTCATCTACATTGGTGATCTTGGAAACTGCTTCCCATTCCTTGTGAGGCTGGTTTTAATATGATGAAATCCTGATTGGTTTCAGATAGTGGCTTGGCTAATAATAACATGCTCAGCTGGTAGGATAAACAGAAACTGAGTTTCTGTAGCCTGGTGATTGAGCTGCAAAGTGTTATGTCTTACATACACATAGAAGATATATATGAGATACCTAGTGTTTTTTCTTTCTTGTATATCGCAGCTTGGGTCAGTGAAAATAGGTTTTTGAAGGTATTTGCTTTAAGATCTGCATACACAAAACAAAAGAGCTATTTAAGTGACGTGGAACTTTTCGAAAAGCAAGAAAAAAATGATCTCTCTGTGTTTGACTGAAGTGAGTTTTGTATTTTTGTATTTTTTTTTTTTTATTTCTTCTATTTAAGCCATCTGCAACTCACATTTGAAATCAAAATAATTACTGGAAACAAGAATAGTTACTGTCAATAACCTTGATGTGTCACACTACTTGCTTCCTGCATTGATGTATTTGTCTTTTGTAAGGACAGAGATTCTTAAAGAATTATGGGTTTTCTTTTTTGCAGTTTTACTATGTTTGTTTGAACTAATTAGAAAA